>CM034238.1:23483692-23799145 GCA_019916065.1 Vitellaria paradoxa
AAATTAATCTAGTCTTTTTCAAAGCTCTATTCATCAGTGTCTGGTCTTTTTCAAAGCTCTATTCATCAGTGTTTCATTCACGCTTTGACATCTTTCAATGTCTCAAACACGAGCAAATACAGTGCAAGTTCTTCCAAATGTCTCAAGCTACAAACTTCATTTTTAGTAGCTCTCATTTCAACATCCCACCAATCACCATCTGGAAGCACGACAATGCTTAATTCTTTCAATTAATGGAGACATCATAATGCCTTCCTTAGAATTATTGTTGTCTACGCCATTATGTTCCTTGCAAAGTTTTACAGATCCACTTAACCACAACTTCAATTGTATCAAATTGACAAGCTCTCCAATTTCCTTGGAAGAAACAAAAGATGAGTTCATTCTAGATCAAACTCCTCTAGCCTCTTGAGTACTCCAATTTCAAGTGAAAACTGCGTCAACAAATCACAAGAATTGTCGAAGAGGAACCAATTTGGAAATAAATTCTAGCAAGGACTTTATGCTGGCAAATGACAAATCAAGAACGTGGAAGACAAGCATGCAATTGAAGAATGAGAAAGCACTACAAGAAATCACACAATTGCCGACCAAAAAATTGGTCACTAAAGGGTAAAATTTAGTCGGCGAAACTTTTCCCGACCAAATTTATTTGGTCGGTATTTGGTCGGCGAAGGTTCATCGGGGAAATTTTTTCCGACCAAAAAATCATTTGGTCGGCAAATGTAAAAACCTTTCCTGACTAATTGGTCAACAAAGAATATTTAATGGGAGAAAATGCAAAATTTTTTGTCAACCAAATGGTCGGCAATTCTTCGCTTTTCCTGACTAATTGGTCGGCAATTGTACACTTTCCCCGACCAATTAGGCGACAATTATATGGAATAGAAAATTTAAATTAATTTAAAAAAATAAAAATTTAAATGTTGTGCCACGTGGTATTATTTGCTCACATGTCATCATGCCACATGGCACCTTGTGTTGTGCCACGTGTCAATCTATGATTGGGCCACATGTTAGCCTATTATTAGACCACATGTCGGCTTTATATTTTTGAGATTTTTTTTGTTGTTGGTGAGACTCAAACTCATGCCATCTCTTTAGAAGCTTGTGTGTTTAACCACTAAGCCAATCTTTTATTTGTATATATATTTTACATATTTATATATATATATATATATAAACAAAATGCATCACTTTTGCTGACCAATTGGTCGGAAAAAGTTCACCTTTAGCGACCAATTGGTCGCCAAAAAGTTATAAAAATTTTATTATTTTTATTTAATTATTTTAACATTTATTGTAATAATTTTTTTTACACTTTTGCCGACCAACTGGTCTGGAAAAGCTCTCCTTTAGCGACCAATTGGTCGCCAAAAGTATTAAAATTTTTATTATTTTTATTTAATTATTTAAACATTTATTGTGATAATTTTTTTTTTACACTTTTGCCGACTAATTGGTCAAGAAAAGTTCCCCTTTAGCGACCAATTGGTTGCCAAAAGTGATAAAATTTTTATTATTTTTATTTAATTATTTAAACATTTATTGTGATAATTTTTTTTTTACACTTTTGCCGACCAATTGGTCAAGAAAAGTTCCCCTTTAGCGACTAATTGGTCGCCAAAAGTGATAAAATTTTTATTATTTTTATTTAATTATTTTAACATTTTTTGTAATATTTTTTTTTTCACTTTTGCCGACCAATTGATCGGAAAAAGTTCCCCTTCAAAGACCAAATTTATATTTAGTCGGGAAAAGTTGTCCTTTAGCAACCAACTAGTCGGGAAAAGTTATCCTTTGGCAACTAATATTTTTTTGGTCGGAAAAAAGTGACTATTAGCGACTAAATTAATATTTGCTCAAGAAAAGTCACCTTTAGCAACCAAATTTATATTTGGTCAGGAAAGTGGTCGCCAAAGGTGTGATTTGTTGTAGTGAAGGAATTACCATAAGATCATAGTTACATCGAAAGTATAATTTACCAGAACAGAACAATTTATACTTTCTGGTAGTTTGGATATTTTATTGTCCATTTAGTGTATCTCCTTGGCATTCCATTTCTTGACCTCTGGAGGCTTTGTTAAACCTAAACCCCTCTCTCCAAATACTGTAAGCACTGACCCAATGCAAATGTATTCAATAAGCTAAGCTTAGTCTATTCTCGCATTCATAAACAGCATCTCCCATCATTCTCTAGAAAAAAGTAACCCAAGAGTTTTTTAATGCGAGAAGAAACTAAGCTTGGCTTATTAAATAAATTTGCACCAGGTCAATGCCTACAGTATTTGAAGAAAATGTGTCTAGGTTTACAAAGCCACAAGAGACAGAGAAGTGGAATGCCAAGTAGATACACTAAATGGACAATAAAATATCCTATCTACCAGAAAGTCTAAACTGTTCTATTCTGGCAAAATTGGACTTACAATGTATCTATATGATCTAATGGCAATTCCTTCATCGTTCTTCAATTGCATGCCTATTCTCCACATTATTGATTTGTCTTTTACCAGCATAAAGTCCTTGGCTAGAATCTATTTCCAAATTGGTTTCTTTACGAAAATTCCCTTTGAAGGATTGTGATCTGTTGACAAAATTACCACTTGAAATTGAAGCACTCCAGAGGCTAGAGGAGTTTGATATAGAATGAACTTATCTTCTGTATCTACCTGAGGAAATTGGAGAGCTTGTTAACTTGACACGTTTGAAGGTGCGCTTAAGTGGATGCGCAAAGCTCTGCAAAGAACAAAAGGGAGTAGGCATAATAATTCCAACAAAGGCAATGTCAAATATCCATTAATTGAAAGAACTAAGCATTGACATGCTTCTAGATGGTGACTGATTAGATGTTATAGTGAGAGCTACTATAAATGACATTTGTAGCTTAAGCCCTTTAGAAGACCTTAAACCATATTTGCTCGTGGTTGAGGCATAGAAAGACATCAAATTGTATAGCAGAACACTGACGAATAGAATATTGGAAAAGTTTAGATTAATTGTTGGTCCTCGTGAACAATACTTCATATCCCGCCTGCAACATAAGGTGGGAGAATAATTCAATAATTTGGAGAAATTTGCCAAAGACTTGAAGTACTTAAATGGTGAAGGTAAGTCAACTGAAGAAATTGCCAAGGTACTTGAACGTGCCAACACCTTTTCCCTAGAACGCCATTAGAATATAAAGAATCCGACTTCAGTCATGAAAATTTAAAGAAGCTACAATTTTACTGCTCCTTGGTGGGATGTAACGAGATCCAAACTATCATTGATGTTAAAGAAAAGCGTAGTCGACCTTGGGTTAGACCCTTAGCCTAAAACAGATTTAGGCCCAACTCAACTTAAAAAAATCAAACTAATACTTCAATAAGGACCAAATTTAATGTCTAAAATCTAAAACGCGTAAAATATCAAATAATGACCAAAACAAAAGATTGCCTGTTACAATTTTTTATTTTTTAAAGTAAGGTCATACAGTCCATGTCATAAAAGTAAATATAGATTATTTGCATTCTTTTCTATTTTTAACTTGTATTATTGTAAATGGTTATGCCATTTTTAGATGAAAAAGACGTTTAACGTTATTATTTTTTTCTAATATATATAAATATTTTTATTAAAGATAAATATACACACAAATTTTAGTTATTTTTTACCCTTCTTTTATTTTTTTCTAATAATTATAAAGGTTGATTTCCAAAGAATTCCTTTGTGTTGGCTAGACCTACCCCATTTGAATACCAATTTCCAAACTCCATTCTAGCTCAAAATTTAGCCCAAATCACCCCCATTCGACAATCAGTCTCAAATTGAAAAACAAACTCCATTCCAGCTCAAAACTTGGCCCAAATCACCCCCATTCTCAAATTCAAAAACAAACTCCATTCAAGCTCAAAACTTAGCCCTAATCACCCACATTCCACAATCAATCTCAAATTGAAAAACAAACTCCATTCTAGCTCAAAACTTGGCCCTAATCACCCACATTCCACAATCAATCTCAAATTGAAAAACAAACTCCATTCCATCTCAAAACTTAGCCCTAATCACCCACATTCCACAATCAGTCTCAAATTAAAAAACAAACTCCATTCCAGCTCAAAACTTAGCCCTAATCACCCACATTCCACAATCAGTCTCAAATTAAAAAACAAACTCCATTCCAGCTCAAAACTTAGCCCTAATTACAGAAACTCATCAATGGCTCTGGTCAGATATGTGCCATCCCCAAACTAGCCTTTGGTGCGGTGATCTGAAATATTTTGACAGAAAGGAATAAAATAGTTCCACAATCAGCCTCAAATTGAAAAACAAACTCCATTCCAGCTCAAAACTTAGCCCAAATCACCCACGTTCCACAATCAGTCTCAAATTGAAAAATAAACTCCATTCCAGCTCAAAACTTAGCCCTAATCACCCACGTTCCACAATCAGTCTCAAATTGAAAAACAAACTCCATTCCAGCTCAAAACTTAGCCCTAATCACCGATATTCGACAATCAATCTCAAACTGAAAACTAAAAACATAAAAAGCACATGTATAACTCTCAATACATGATAAATCAACCTCAAATCCGACATACAACTCATGAATCTCAACTTTCTACTACAAACATGTATATAAACAAACAAATAGATATAGCAAATAATCACCCAAAACTCAACAATTTTAGCATGAATATCAATTAAATCATGCAATAAATAGGAAATAAACACTTATAGAAGTTCTACCTACCGCAAATTTGAAGAAAAACGAGAAAAGGAAGAAGATCATTGTAGGGCTCCAAACGTTGGAAGCTGGAAAATGAGCATGGTGACTGATCCGAGCACGTATGTTCTCTCCTGTCCTCCCAAACATATCATTGAAGCGTAAAAAGAGGAAGTAGAAAAAAGAAAAGAGAAGTGGAGAAGGAAAAGGACAAGAGGCTGGACAAATGAGAGTATCAAGGTTCTGGTCTTCCATATTGGATGAAATCATCTCTCTCTATCTCAAGTTTTAGTCATTTCAATTAATCCAAAAGCACTATCTCAGCACTTGCTAGAGTCCATGGCCATAAGTGATGGTTGCCACAGCAAAGAAGTTGTCCTCAGTAGAGTAAATAATGGTTGCCTCAGCAAAGAAGTTATGCTCAAGCGGAGTGTAGTGTGATGGTTGTTGGTGGTGGTGGTTTGGATAGAACTGTAATTATAAAACGAAAACCGCAGGCATAAGAAAGACTACTCCACGCCCACGGCTCTCCCACCAATATCCATGAAGATGTTAAATAAGGATAACTAGAAAAGCACTGGCAATTGCTTTCTTTTAGAGAGAGAGAGAGAGAGAGAGAGAGAGAGAGAGAGATTGTGAAGCAAAAAAGAGGAAAAGACAAATTGAACTCATATTAACAAGGAGGAAATTAAAGAGAAGCATAATAGGAAGACGAGATGACAGTAGAGAATAGACAAACGAACGGACAAACTAGGTCATCAAAGGAAAGGAATGGGGAAGGAAGATGAATAAATTATCCTTCGCACACCATATATGTGAGGAGAGAGGGGAAAAAGAGAAAAAAAATGAGGGGTTACAAAATCTTTTGGATTAAAAAGCTATACTTTTAGTTTTTTTTTCTTTTTAATGCATGCTGTTCTTTTCTTTGTTGTTTATGAGTAATCAAAAGTTGTATTAATGAAGGATCATAAGGAACCCAAGAAAAGAGCTTAAAGAGGCTCCAGTTACATCTCTCGTGTGTCCAGGGACCCCAAAAAAAAAAAAGTTTTTCATCTTAACCAATGGAATTTCTATGCAAGAAAATATCTTCTATTTCTTTCTCATTCTTTTCTTTACTGAAGTTAGGATTATAACCAAATTATGTGAAACTAGACAACTAATGGATGCAACTCCCTAAAAGCATAATCTTAGTGTCCAATGCTAGTTGGGGCAACCCTTCAGTATCTAAATAGGTGGCCCAACTATTTTGAAGACCCTAAACAAACAACAACTGCCAAATTGCATATAAAAATAAAAATGCATATGTTCCAACCTTAGAGCATCCTTGTTCAATTCCAGATACAATTGTCTTCTTCCCATTAGAAAAAGCCACAGCAAACAATTGACTGAGCATAGTTCAGCTCAACAATAGTTACAAAAACTATACCAGTTTGCCTTTTTTTTTTTTTGGGGGAGGGGGATAACTCAAGGCTTCACAAGAACAATCTAGAATACGCTAGAGAAATCTAATATGTACTAGACTATTCTAGAGTCCCCAAAAATATTCTAGAATCTTCCGAAACCCTCTAGAACACTCCTAAATTGTTTAGAACGCTATAGAATACTAAGACTCTCAAAAATAGTCTAGAAAATATTATAACTTTGCCACTACACAAGCACCCACGTGATATCATGTAGGCCCCAGCATAGCAAGGCGTGACAGGTTCCACCCCAAGGATAGCTCTTAAAGAATAGTGATACCCAGTGAGAATTAACCTTACTATTCTGGTTGATTTCCAAACCATACTAGCCTATCTTAGTCAACCGCTGCAAAGCAACACTAGTCGGGAAATCTGGTACTCAAAGCGTGATTCAATTTATTTGTAATTAAACAAAACCGAAGCCTTATTACCTCAACCAATGAATAAACTAAACTCGACTTACACCTAAATTAAAAAAAAATGCATGGTCGAGACTCCAAGAGTCATGGGGAATTAGTCGATATGGGCAAAAGCCTGACGGAGCAATGCCACATGGTTAGAGGGACAATCTAGCATACACAATATGTAGGACCCATACACACCTTCGGAGCTTCGCTACCTACTTGTGATTAATTGGAACAAATTCTAGTAGGGTTGGGCTAGTTTAAAGCCAATCCATTCAACCCAAAGAATTTCAAATAAAGTTCAAACAAAGAATGTGATGAGCTAAGCTTCAAGAAAAATAAGGTTGAAGATTGATTTGAGTTGAGTTTGGTCCATACTTAGCTTTAACCTATTCAAAGACTAATCCATGCTATGTACTACTTCGATTGAAAAATATCTTTCTATACTGTAGCCTATGAGCTTCTTAGTTGACTTTATTTCCCAACAACCTCCCAATGCCTCACATTATTAATGCCCTCAAATGTAACCAACCCTCTAGGGTTTAGCCCTACCTTTTTAAACGTCCCTATCTGCACGTGTGTTTGTAGAAATTTTACATATGCACGTCAAATTATGTACACATATATAAACAAATGTATTTTGTGAGTTCTTATGTGATTTGGGTTGTCCCAATCACTGGAAAGATATATACATTATGACATGGCATGTCTATAGCCAAGGGTAGAGCTATGCTGAGGCAATGGGGGCAAGTGCCCCCTTTGATTTGAAAGTGAAATTAATAAAAGGTTCGTTTGAAACGTAAAAAAAAAAAAAAACCAAAAAATTTCAAAAAACTTCAAAAGTTTTCAAATTCTTCTAATCAAAATTTGCCACTTATCATTTTTACATCACATCAACCCCACTTTTTGATTTTTTTTGGTTTTTTTTGGGGACTCCAAATGCCCCCAAAATACACCTGATATTTTAGCTTGATTAAAAAATTAATTCTTTAAACAAAAAGGAGCTTACAAGAATTGAACCCAAGCATTTTTTTGTGGAATAAGGTACATTCCCCCAAAGCACCATTGAATGCTTTTATGCATAATATCAATAAAAAGTAACAAATATTATAAATTACATAAATAATAAAATATAATAACAATTATACATGTATATTTTTTGTAACAGGAATGTCCCTAGTAAACCTTTGAGTGCTGTTAGAATGCTCCAGTTAAATCATTAAATAGTGAAAAGCATATTCATTGGTTTAATGTCCAATTCAATTATGATAATTTTCTCTCTCCCTAACTGGTAACATTGCTTCTCTCCACTTCCAACCTCGCACGACTCATTGTTCTCTTTTCGAGTGCTTTGTGCCCCCTTAGTGAAAATCCTTGGTTCGCCCCTGTCTGCAGCTATTTCATCAATTTTTTCATCTTTTGAAGTCTTGAAGATTCATTCAAGAGTTGATGACATATTAACCAAAAACATGACAGTCAAATTGAAGGAATTTACAATGCAAAGTTGGGACTTGAGATAAAATTCCTAAGCACACTGCACATTTTTTTTTTTTTTATCAGCTAAACACTACACACGATATATTTGACAAACCCCCTAAACAGTATATGATGTACAATTGGCTAAAAAGAGGCCACATTAATCAAATTTACAAATTTCATTTGATGAAATGGGGCCAATAGCACCTTGATATCATGTTTCCTTAATACGTGCCAGCCCAAAATCAGTCTGAAGTTTGAATAATACTATGAGCTGCGCTTGGGCAAATCATATTTCTTCAGGCTAAGGTTGGTCCCAACCAATGGTCCCACCAAGGCCTTGCTTAGTTTCGCCCAATTGACAAGCCTAACAATACCCAAACATAGGATACCAATGATAAAGACAATACAATGACTAGCACTAGATTGACAGCTATGGTCTTAATAGCATCGCTATTACCTACTTAACAAACTATTTGTTTGCATGTCAAGCTTCTTCATGAATATCAAAACATCTGACCATACAAAGGGCTTACAATATCATACAAAATCCAACAGTATCTACCTGGGGTGGAACTACCTTGGGGCTGTAGCCTGGGTAACCTGGCCCAAAAAAAAATTTTTTTAGTTTAATTTTTCTTTTTTTTTTTTTTCAATTTAGTCCATCCTAATTTTTTTTTAAACCAGCCCATTCAACCTTTAAATCTTTTGTTCAGCCTAAATTTTTATAACCCAGCTCACTCTGTCTTTAAACCCTTTATTCAACCTAGACGAATCCCAAATCTTGGGTCCACCCATGCTACCTACATATTTGAGGGGAATAGAAATTCCACAAACAACTAAAAATATTGGTTATCTCGGCAAAAGAATGTGCCAAACCGTTCTCCTCTATTATAACCTACCATTGACTAAATCTACGAAGCAAATTACAACCTACCATTGAGTAAATCTATGAAGCAAATGACACACTTACCTCTATCATCCCAGTCTTCATTTTCTTATTGACTGACTCACTGGACCTGCACCGAACAACACCTTCCACAGAAATTACATACTCCACCCTCAAGCCATTTACAATAGAATGTGCATCAGGGAATTCATTGGGGAGTGTGGTAACCTGAACGTAAACATCACCAACATCAACTATGATAAAATCACCAGTAAATTTGTTGTCTTGTTATATAAATAAATGCAATTGCGTACACCAAAAACAACACGTTTCAATTTAAAGGAAAAAAAATTCCATTCATAATGACGTGCTACCATTCTTTCTTGGCAAATTGAATTGCATGTCTCGTACATTCATTTTGTCAGCAGAATAATAGATAGGACTCAGATTAACAAATACTAAATTCAAGAAAAGACAAAATCAAATTTGAGAAATTATTCAACATCAAATAACTTCACTTTCTTTAACCAAAAAAGAAAGTGCGATCATTCAATGACTAATTTCAATAACGGGAAACCATCAACTGTGAAATTACATATGCTGTTCAATTTTAAGCAAAGTGAACACCGTCTCAGTATTAACTTCAAAAGAGCCCTTAATGAATCAATTCTATTTTTCACATATACACACAATAACAAGGGATATAAAGAAGTGAGTTTCTCCTTCCTGCAAACCTGCACAATCCCTGAGTGGTCTCTGAGATTGAGGAAAGTGAGGCCTCCATGAACCCGATGAAGCGCGACCCACCCACAAAGCCTAACTCGTTTACCAACATCGTTCTCGGACAATTCGCCGCACACCCGATTCTACTGACCCATTCAAGAGAGTCTCTGAAGGGAATTTCCCATCGCTTAGGGTTAGAAATTAGGGTTTCTAAGGGAGTAGATGGAGTTGCAGAAGCAGAAACAGAGAACGCACTTCTGCTAAGATAAGTATTCCGTTTGGTAAGCGTTTGCAAGTGGATGAACAAAAGAGGGTGAGGTGAGAAGGAAAAGGGTTTGGAACGTAGAGATATAATGGGCAGAACTCGGAGGAACACGTACATGGCGATTTCTTTCGAGGAAAAGAGAGAGACAATGAGGAAGGTGAGGAGGAGGAGAGGTCGCGAGGAGGCTTATCTGAGGATCAGGGAATGGAGAGGGTTCATGCCTCGTTTGTGAGTTTGGGATTGAAAAGAAAAAGAAATAAACATTTTTTCCTTTTTTGCCCTTTAAATTAAGGGTAAATTATATTTAGACCCCCTAAACATTAGCGAAATTACACATGGATCCCCTCGACATTTTAAAATTACATTAGCCTCCCTTATTTTGAAATATTTGTAACAAATACCCCCTTCCGTTAATGTGCCGTTAGGTTTTCTGTTAAGGTGATGACGTCAGCCAAAAAAAATTTTTAATATACCAGATTTACCCCCAACTGTTCCTCACTGTGGTTCATCGACTTAAACCCTTAATACCCAAAATTACTACATTTAGAAATTGAACCACAGAATCTCAAAATTAATTCACAAGGAAAATGATCTGGAAATCCTGTCGCAACCAAAGGTGAATATTGTGTTGTCCTAATTATATACAAACGTATATATATATATATATATATACACATATATATGCATTTCCAGAGGACTTGGCAGTTCAATTTTTTGGGCATGTTCCAAGGCAATATGCATGTTGTATCTACACCGATCGCCTTTGCCGAAACCGATTCAATCATGAGTGCCCTGAACTCGGAGATCGTTGCGGAACCAAACAATGGAAGCTCGGCGAATTCCGGCCAGACCCTATAGTCTTATAGATTACTTCTGATCTTTTCAAATCAAACCATTCTTTCTTACCCCCCCTCTCTGCTCTGTTGCTCTTGGGTTTCTTTGGCAACTAGATTTGGATTTGATTCGACATGGGTTTTTCAAAAAAGCATCAAGCGAAGGGAGGCGTAGAATCAGAAGGCAAGAAATGGGTAATTGCTGGAATCGCTTCGCGTTCTTTGTTGAAGCCGATTAGTACGAAGCCGACGGAGAGGGAGTGCGCTGAAGACAGTGAAGAAGCGTGTTCGACAATCCCGACTGTGAGAGAAGACGGTGGGTTCGAAGCTTTTGCAAAGATAAGCTGTCGAATCCTCTCCTCTGCCTTGGCTTTGGTTTCTCTCTCTCTCTCTCTCTCTCTCTGTCTGTCTTTCTCTCGGATGACAGCACACCCACCATTAGTTTAGTCCTTCAAAAATTGGTCATTTCTTGTTAAAGTTTGATGCAAAATCGAACCAGTCATGGAGCTTATTTTCAGATCTGGTGATGGAGTTAGTGGCAGATTTGAAGAAAGGTTTAGAGTGACAAAGCTAGAGAGAGGCAAGGACTGTCGGTGGAGATTTGAAGAAAGGGTTAGACTTGCCGGCGGAGGCTGCCGCAGTCGCTAACGGGGGTTGTCGCAGTCGTCGGCGGGGGGTTGCCGACGGGGGCTTGAATCGGCGAGTCTGCCGCAGTCGCTCATAGCAGTGAAAGAATCAAAAGCTGCACGTGTATGGAAAAATATACGAGGGTATATTTGTCTTTTCAATAATTTTTTAACGGAGTTAGGGATAATGTTAACAGAATGGGCCAAGTGTTACAAACATTTCAAAATAAGGGAGGTTAATGTAATTTTGAAATGTCGAGGGGATCTATGTGTAATTTCGCTAATGTTTAGGGGGTGTAGATGTAATTTACCCTTAAATTAATTTGATCTTAAAGAAAGAAATTAAATTGATTTAATTTGATTTTTTATGGGTAAAATTTTATGTTTAAAATATGTTTTTTAATTTTCATAATTGAATTGATTTGAAAAAAATATTCAATTCGACCATGTTGTAAATAAAGTAGTAAAAAATATGAAAAAGAAATTGTACATTTATTTAAATGAATAAAAAATAAAATTAATTCTTATTAAATTTATCGTTTTTGGTTGGATTTCAAATGATAAGAAAATTTCATTTAAACAGTATTGACCCTAAGTAGAGTTAATATTCAAACTATGGTCAAGACAGCACAACAAAAAAGCTTATAACTCTACTCTCCTCGACTCTATTGATCATACTCAATCTTTTATATATATTGATAACTTGGAAGAAGACATTAGTCATACATGTGTAGATCCCATAACTGCTATTGCATATACCCAATCACCTAGGCCATCGTGGAAAGTCCTGTGACTCACTATAAAAACTTTTATGTTACATGGCCGGGGAAACTTGCATAGAGCCAATCACACTCATTTTATTTTTTCCTTACACAATCAAGAGTAAGAATAGTGCATGCCTCTCTTCTTTTATCTTAACCCCACTTGATAGTCCAACTAGGAAAATAATGAGTGACTTGAATGAGACTGACCAAACTTAGGTATGAAAGGTAGTTGAACATAAGGAGGTAGTAAACTTTGATTTTATAGAAGGCGCTACTAAAACACACATGACCGGTGTTCACACTTGCATATAATCGCGAGCCATATATGAGATTTAAGGATCCCTATTAGGCCATGTATTCTTCAGCAATTTTTGTCACTTAGAGGATATACACCCTCTGGGCTTTGTGGGGCTAAGGAAAACATCCTATTTCAAAACCATCTGACAAGTTTTGGAATAGATTTGAGGTTAAATAATACATTTTTTGCATTAAACCCTATACATTAGTGGATTAAATTTTTTTTCTCTTTATTTTAGAATAGATATTTTTTCAATTGCTTTTTTTATTAAAAAACAAAAGAAAAATTCTATTATTTGATCCGTACTTGGATGCATTAGTGTATTCAACCCTGAGCCAAGAGGGAATTTGCCTAGTCCAGACATTTAATGTTTATCTAGAATGGTAATAGGAGAGCATTAATAGGGCAACTGGGAGGTTTAAGCAAACGTCTCTCAAAATAGGGCAATTTAATTCCTAAAAGTGTGTACCTCATATAACAACCCTGCATCTGCACGGTATAATATTGTTCACTTTAGCTTTGATTTAGCTGTTTCCTATGAGGTCACCCATCATGATACTACCCCCCGCTTGAGCATACTTAACCCCAGAGTTCCTATTGAATCCAGTAACCTCACGGCTTTAAAACGCATTTATACTTTATAAATGTTGAATACTACATATATACATATATATATGTATATATATGCTATTTTTTTCATCTATTTATGCAATGTGAGATAAAATGCATTGTTTTTTTGCTTCATCTTTTACTTCACTCTCCCACAGGTAGGTCTCTCATAGTCTCTCACAATTCTCCTCCCTAACAGGGCACACGTCCCCTACATGGCCTGCTACTTCACTTTTCCACAAATAGAGTCCCTCACAGATAGGTTTTCCACACACAGCGCCCACACATAACCCCCCCATTTCTAGCTGGATATTAGCTTTGATACCATTTGTAATTATTTATATTTACATAGTACATTATTGTCCGCATTGACCTTGGTTAATTGCTTCCTAGAGAGTTATTTGTCTTGGTACTACTCCCACTCGATTATGCTTAATTCTAAAATTTCCACCGAATTCAATGCCTTCACGACATAAAATGCGTTGCTTTTTTAAAAATATCAAACATTACATATATCATTATAAGGGACTCTGCCTACAAGAGCGTGAAGTACGAGGTGAAGCAAATAAGTAATACTTTCTATACCACATTGCTTGGGTAGAGAAAATAAGTGACATTAAATACATGTTCTACCTTTCATATCTTTACTTTTCTAAATTTAATTTCGTATTTTTAGGCTTTTGAATTTAATTTTCAAAATGTTAGGTTAGTTCTTGTTCCTTAGTTTATACTATCAAATATGAACATTGCAGTGAATATATTGGGTGTTTCGTTCTTAGCCTTTGTTTGGAAGAATTGGAAGAAAAGGGAAGGATAAGAAACTAAAGTAAATGATATTTACCAAAAGAGAAAAAAAATTCGCTTACCTTTGAAAAAAAAAATAAAGTATATGATAGAGAATAGAAAGGAAGAGAATGGGAGTTAATTATTTTTCTTTGTTTGGGAGAGAAGAGAAGGCAATAGAGGGTAAAATAAATGATATGGTTAAAAATATTACTTTACCCTTTAAAATAAATTTATTTGTGATAGGCATTTCCAGCAATAATAAAAATACTAAAGAAAAAATAGAAAAAAACATACTTTAAAATATTTTTATACCCATCTCCCACAAATTAAAGGTGAAAGAAAATTAGTTAATGGAGATAAATGAATCACTTCCATTTACATCATTTTCTTCCCATTGATATGCTCCGAAACAATATAAATCTTTTTACCTCTTCTTATTTATTTTATTTCATTCCTATTCACCTCATCCCAAATAAAAGCTTAATTTTTAGATCTATTTTTCCAGAAACATGTGAACTTGATTATTGTATTTTCTATAATCACTTTTATCTTGAATAGATTTTAATTTAGAAAGAAATCACTGATTTTAGGTTCATTATTAAAAATAGATTATAAATATTTATTTGTAATTCTTAGAAAACATGTAGGATTGATTATATTTTAGTAAAATCTATGGTGCTTCTGAACGAAATATATTACAATTAATATTTGTAATTTGCTTGATTCTAGATTTTAAATTTCGAGAAAAAACATTAAAACCGATTACATATTTGTAATTTGCTTGATTCTAGATTTTAAATTTCGAGAAAAAGCATTAAAACCGATTACATTTCTTTTGAAATTATTGATACTTTTAATGGGTTTTAAATTTCTATATTAAAATTAAAATTAATTTTAAGATTTTAAATTTCAGAAACGAATGGGACCGATTATTTTTCATTATAATCACTAATACTCTTATTCGATTTAGGTCGTCAAATAAAACTATTATTTTTTACAAATCCATTAAATTTGTAATAGTAGTCCTGATTTGTGAATTTGGATTAAATTTGCTTTTTATTAATTCGTTTAATTTATTTAATTTATTGCTTTGATTATTCTATTATTTTTATTTGCACCCAAACTTAGTTTATTTTTAAGATTGAACCAAATTTAGTTTTTGTAGCATCAATTAATTGCATTAATTTATTTAATAGTTGTTAAAAAATTATTTAGTTAATTAAAAATAAGCAGTGTTTTGACTTATAGTACGAAATTAATAAATTGCTCGTGGATTCGATGTGAAACTCACCGAGAGAAATTACCCTGCAAGTTTTTATATTTGGAGATAATTATAAGTACAATTCTGAGAATCGGTGAATAAAAATCATATTTATTTTAAATAAAGGTTTCGAGTATATCTGCAGGAAATCAAGCCGGACACACGAATAATTTTAAAGTCTCTAAGCACACCAAAAATACTTGCCAAAAAGAAGGGAAAAAAAAAAGGCCGGGCCAACCTGGCACTTGGGCCTTTTGACCCATGATTAGCTCTGCATATGATATAAGCTTATTAAATCAATTTTAATGACAAAAAAAAAAAATCAAATTTAATGGTTTTTTTTGCTAGGCTTCATTGGCTCAACTGCCAAAAAATAAATAAATAAATAATACAAAATAAAAAAGGTGTTTGCATGGTTTATAAAAAAATATTAAAAAAATTTTAATTTTTATTAACTTTTTTAATCAAATTTCATTACTTGTAACTTTTATACTAATTTTTTTGGGCAAAACAAACACCCCCTTGGTAATAAAATTTTTTTGGTAGCAAAATTTTTAGTAAAGAATTATCAACTTTTGATTTGTGAGTGTTTGGCAAATCATGAATTTTGCCACTTTTTTGTTTTATGACAATAATTTCTCAACTTAAAAACTACCAAAAGTTATTAAAAATTATTAAAAATTATTAAAAGTTACCAAAAATTGCTCAAAAATACCAAAAGTTACTAAAACATTTACCAAAGAATCAAAAGTTACAAAAAAGGCTAAACATTGCTACTTGATTCATCAAACACACTAAAAATTACAACTGAAAACTTTTGACAAAGATAGCGTTTGGAGTGGTATAAAATAAGAAAAAAATATAATTTTGAGTAAATTTTAGCGTTTATTATTTTCTTCTAAACTACATTTTTTGAAGATAAATAGTAATAAACCATTAGATGTTTTTTTTTAAATCTATTCTAACGGATTCAAAAAATCTCTATATCCCTAATCTCTCTCTCTCTCCAAATTGCATTTATTGGAGATAAACAGTGATAAATCGCCCAAATCTATTCTAATGAATTCAAAAATCTCTGCATCCCTAATATATATATATATATATATATATATATATATATATATATATATATCTTTGTCCAAATCGCGTTTTTTAGATATGATCGGTGATAAATCGTTAGAATAGTTCTAACGGATTCAAAAAATCTCTATAGCCTTAATATCTCTCCTTCCTTCTCTCTCCAAATCGTGTTTCTTAGAGATAAATAGTGGTAAATCGTTAGAAAAGTTTTCACAAATCCGTTTTAATGGATTCAAAAAATCTCTGCATCCTAAATATCTCTCTCTCCCCGCAAATCGTATTCTTTGAAGATGAATAATGATAAACCGTTAGAACAGTTTTTCTAAACCCATTTTAATGGATTCAAAAAGTCACAATGGTATTCATTCATAAGCTTTTGACGTGGGAAGTATGATTGTTAAAAAAAAAAAAATTTAACATTTGATTAATCTCCTTCCGAATTTTCTATTTTTTTAGTAAAATATTAAAATTTTTTTAAAATTAGTAAATGTTAAAATATGTAAATGTATAACAGATAATTTTAGTAATTTTTAGAGATTGTTAGAGTTTTATTTTGTTTTATATTTTTTTGACACATCAAATAGTGCAAAAAAAAGTATCAAAAATTATTAAAAATTACGTTTTTAAACGCCCACTTGTCGCCAGAACTGCCAAATTGAAAAAAGGGCAAAACTGCGTGATTTGCAAAATCAGATCTTCCAGGAAAGATTCTTTTAACGGCTACAGTAAATTTCTGAATCATTTCCCTAACAATTTAAAAGTGGTACATCAATCTAACGGTTCCATTACTTTTTTACTTTCCCACTCTGCAATGGTTCAACAGTCAAATATACAGCCATTTAAATTCCAAATCATTCTGTTGAGAGGTTTTCACAGCTAGCCGTTACATCTCATTCTTACTCCTGCATTGGTTATCATTATCGCCAACGGTCAAATATACAGCCATTTAAATTCCAAATCATTCTGTTGAGAGGTTTTCACGGCTAGCCGTTACATCTCATTCTTCATTCTTTATCAAATCACAAATTGGTTCAAAATATCTAAAAACCACAAATTTTGCTCTGAAGATTTGCTCACCATTTCTTGTTGACCGAATCACCACACACAGTTGATTCACTCTCTTTGCCTGTCCTCCTCTCAATGGCAGTATCATCAAACAGATCTCCTTCCCCAGTTTCAACAAGACTCAACCCTGATTCAAGAACCCCAGCTACGAAAAGATGTTTCAGCAGCAACCCCTTTCCGAGGCCTTCAATTCTTACAAACCCCAGAAGCTTCGGTCCTGTAACTCCTGCTAACAGCCCCGCAGGTTCATCAATTTTTTTAATTGTCTGTGTTTGGTGTACTAAAAAATAAGAAAAATTAAGATTTGGAAAAATTTTTTATGTTTGATGCATACCATTTAAATCATATTTTTTAGAGATGAATAATAAAATTTTGTTCTGACGGATCAGATTTTCGTTTAAACGGGTTCAAAATTTTAAGCAGTCATTACATTACAATTCGTCCAAACGGATTATAGAAACCGGTTGAACGGAAGTTGCTCGTGTGATTCCGTCGAAATAGTTTCTACAATCTATTTGAACAGTTTTAAAAATACTACAAAAAATAGTCAAAATAGGTGTCATTTGGTAGTTTGGGAGTTTATGGTGAGAATGGCGAAAAAATTTTTGTCATTTGATTAACCGAATTCTAGTTATCGACTTTTTTTTTAAAAGATACTGAACGTTTTTTAAATTTTAAGAAGGCGAAAATGTGTAAAATATTATAGATATTTTAAGAAGTTTTTAGAGATTTTTATCAACATTTTGTGCACCAAACGGCGGCCTAATTTTAAAGATTTCAACCTTTTTCGGAATTTGCTTTCTACGTTTCTGTTTGAGGCATCCTTGTCTGTTTGAATTTATTTTTTTTTGAAAGATATTAAACATTTTTTTAATTTTAAGAAAGTATGAATGTATAAAATTTTATAAATATTATCAGAGAGTTTTTAAATATTTTTATTAACATTTTGTGCACCAAACGGCAGCATAATTTTAAAGATTCAACCTTTTTTTGGAATTTGCTTTCTACGTTTCTGTTTGAGTTCATCCTTGTCTGTTTGAATTGCAGATTTCGCTGGAAGAAGGCACTCCACAGGCAAAGAATTTGGGGCGTATTCACGGGGCTATGAAGAAAAAGAGAATCTCAGAATGCGAAAGATCAGAATCTAAAACCAGTGAAAGCTCCCACAATCTCTGCTGCTTCAAAGGTCAACCCATCTGCTAGAGAGAAAGTGCTGGCAGAGAGGAACGAGCCTATTCGGACTTCTATCTCATTCTCTGATGGGAAGAGCTCCTTTGGTTCTGTGAATTTTCTGATGTGGTGGCGGATATTGATTCAAAGTTGGAGATGGATTTAAACCAGAACAAGGTTGAGGATTCAAACGACTCAACAATCACAAATTCTGTCCACAAAGGGATGTTTTTGAGATTCCTGAGATTGCCAAAGCTTAAAAGAGAGAGATATCTTTCAATTCTTGGGTACCATTAAATTCCCAGAACCACTCAGAGCCTTCTGGAGTCTAATTGCTTTAGTGGTCCTAGTTGTTGCAAGTACAAACCTTATGATGGTTCATCTGTCTCTCCTATTATTACACCACTTTATGCTGACCCCCCTCTTCCACCTTATGATCCAAAGACTAATTACCTTTCCCCTAGGCCTCGGTTCCAGTGTTACAAACCTAACCAGCAAATTGAAGTTCATCTTCACAAAGAAAAGGGGCTTGGTTGTTCTAAGGAGGAGGGTAAGAGAGCGGTAAGAGAGTTGAAGAGAGCTTTATGTCTGAAAGCTTTTCAGACACAGAGTTTACGGAAGAAACTGAGTTTGAAAACTCACAGAAAGACTCTGAGGATGCTTCTTCAGCTGAGGTGATAAATCAAGACGAAGAGCCCCAGGTCTCTGAACCAAAGCCAAACAGCAGCAGTGCCCTAACAGTTTCTCATGTCTCCAAGGAGACTACTAGAGCAAAGAGAGTGCCCCGACCAAAGTCTATTGCTTTGCTCTTGGTCTTCTTGATTTTTTGTTTATCAATCTCGGTAACTGATTCTCCGGTATTTGAATCATCTGTTTATAATGATTTAAGCATGTATCAGTTCTATGTTCCATCTGAGATTACTATGTTTGCTGTTTTGTGATGGCCTTGCTAGATATGTCAAGCATTGGTCATACAACTCTATAGGTTATCTCAGTAAGCTTGTTCACATTTTAGGTGGGGTAGATGAATTGGGTCCCTTGCAGTTTAGTAATCTGACTTATTTGCAAGAGCATCTCTTTGTCAACGAGTACCTTGAAGTAGACCACAGTGTGGAAACACACAAGGCAACAGAGGGAGAAGTCGAAAAGAACTGCAGCAAGAAAAGGATGAACCAGCTGTAGAAGCTGATGACTCAGAAATTGAAGAATACTACATGACTCTCAAAACTGAAGCAGTATTAGTTGAACCATATAGTTCAGAAGTGCTCCAGAGTGAAGAACAAAGTCACACTGCTTTGCCTATGCCTTTTGAGGATCAATCAGTTCTAACTTCAAGGACTCCTGTATTCAAATATGAAGAGGAGGTTCCTGAAGTGGTTGAAACAGTGGAATGTGATGAAGAACTGAGTTCTTGTGACAAAACTGAGTCCACTATAGTAGGGGCCAAATCTGAACACTCCTTGGAATGGCTTTTTCCGATGTTCATGGTCATGGGGCAGTGGATTCCTCCTCTAGTAACATGTCAGAGGACAAGTTCTCAATTCATCATATGCTGGCAATTTCTCTGCTTGCGCTGGCTCTATGGGCAGCTGCAGCTTTTATCTATCTGAGGCAAGGGCAGAGAGCCACTGCCTTGTTGAATGAGAAAACGAATTACAGCCCGGTATCAGCCGGGATCAAGTAAATAAAAACCAAGACAAGACCCTCTTCACAAATTTGGCAAACTGAGGTTGATGTGGATGGAGAGGAGTGTCCATCGGAAATGAGCAGTTTCCATAAGAGCTCAACCTATAGTGAAAGAATGACGGGAACAAATGAAGCTCAAAGCCAAAGAGAGGAAAGAGAGGAAAAACTATAAAAGGGGGAGTCATTGGCTTCTTCATGAGGATACTCCATGGGTTCTTCTTATGGGAGTTTCACCGCATATGAAAGAATTCCAAGCAAGCATGTAAGTATTAAATCTGACATTGTTCTTCTTCTTCTTCTTCTTCCTTTTTTTTTTTTTTTTTTCTTTATTTTTTTTTAAATCAAAAACTTATTTGTCTAAAATCCTTATGTTAATTTTCTTACACTTCGATTTTTGTTTGCTTTCAAGGGATGCGACGATGATGAAATAGTTACTCGGGTGAGGCGCTCCAATAGGATTAAGAATCAAGTCACTTCTCCATGACAGGGATGATTCACATCTACCACTAATTAGCGCAGCTCTAATGTAATCAAAATATTATCTAGTTTCTGTCTGCCACTAATTGGTGCAGTTCTAATGTAACCAAAATACCATCTAGACTTTGTAAGGGTTCATTGGTTGTGTTGCTCATAAAATTGGAGGAAGCTACTCAAACTCCGAAGCGAAGCAATTAATATCTGAAGTATAAGGTAGGTAATGGAAATTCAATTTCTCTTTGGTATTCAAATTGGCACCCTAAAAGTCCCATCATTCCCAAATATGGCCCAAGGATAACATATGATGCCGGTTTGTCAAGGAATGCTAAAGTGTCACGGGTGATCAAAGATATGCAATGGAAGTGGCCTTGTTCAATGACCTATTCCCGAAGCATATGGCTCCGGGAGGTTATCCTTGACAATCCATTGGACTATTCACCCAAGCAAACTATGGATGATGAGTTTATATGGATGGTTTCAAAGACTAAAAGTTACAATGTAGCTACTGCATGGGAGCCAATTTGGACTACATGCCCCTAAGGTATCATGATACAATCTTTTGTGATTTTCCAATTATAACTTCAGCGCCTAATATTTTGGTGCCTGTTACTTTAAATTCATGTTTTAAATTCGTGTAGTTGGAAATTTAAGTTTTGAAATTATTAAAATGATTTTTTTTATTTGTTTGTAATTAATTATGTTTTTTTTTTCTCCATTTATTTGTTGTTCCAATTAGTTGCATCTCTAGACAAATGTTCTCGACATCTCTTTTCTTTAGCATCTCATGATTTATCTATATACTAGCAGTTGCCTATGTCTGAAGGCACAAAAATATAATTTAACATATAAATAATTCAATTTTAAATTTATATAAAAATATTTAACTCATTTTTTAAAATATTTATAGTTAAAAATAAGCTATAAAAATAAAAATAATTTAAGAATATTAATTTAAAAATAAAAATTATTTAACAAATTTAACAGTTAAAAATTTCTCAAATTTAAAATTTAAAATTTTCTTATTATATAAATGACACATAGTGTAACTTATATGTTACATTTTTTAAATTATTAATTTAAAATCTTTATATAAAAAGTATTAAAAAATATGAGAAAAGTGAGAGAAAAAGAAAAATAATCTTGGCAATTTAGCAAATTTAACAGTTAAAATATCTCAAATTTAAAATTTAAAATTTTCTTATTATATAAATAACACATTGTGTAAAAATTTGTATATTTAAAATTTAAGTTTTAAGCACATTAAAATTAAAATTTTAATTTACATGTTTATTTTTTAATAGTTTTTAAAAAAAATTAAATATATTTTTTAAATTAAAAAATTTTGTTCATTTTGTCTAATGGGTATTCATATATTATTTAATAATAATAAATAATATAAGTAGAATATAATTTGTATAATTTTACAAAATATAATATATATATAGTTCAGTTTTCCTCTCTCTCTTACATTGCGACTCGGGGCACTTTTCTTTTCTTCTCTCTCCTCTCTCCAACTCTCTTAATTTATATTTTGATGATGTTGTGTCCTCTTTGGTGGTTAGCTATTGTTTCAATACTTGACATGTCCATTGGTAAAACTGAAATTTAGATTCGATCCGTTGTTTGATTTTTATTTTTATTTTTTTAATACAAAGAATCAAACCCAAGGTCATTGTTCTTTTTGGTTTGCACAACCAAAAAACTATTCCGAATAAGTTAGATCCGATCTGTTGTGGTCAACTGAAACTTGAGCGACCCCTTTCGATCAGGGTTGAACGGATATGTTATACGTGGAACAAAGGAGGCTGGAGAGCTTAGAGTTTGATTATTTGGGAACGCAAAGGTGAAAAGGTCTCTGGAGTCTTGGCCTTTTCTTTGAGGTGGGGAATCAGTGACTTAGTGCCTCAACATATCCAATTGCTTCCCGGGCACCAATTAACAAAATAACCTTAGGCTTTTATTTTTATTTTTTTGCTACTGTTTTAATTTTTTATTTATTTTTTCAATACTTGGCATGGCCATTGCTAAAATTGAAATTTGGTGGTTAGCAACTGATATGTACTGTTTCAATAGTTGAGTGCTCTACTGGCCATTGCTTATGCTAGGAAGTACGTAAATATAATTTAGCGTGTAAATAATTTAAATTTAAATTTATAAAGTAAATTTACATAAAAAATATAAAAATAATTTATAAAAATAAAAATTATTAATCAAAAGAGATTAAGGTGTAAAATACAAATATTATTATATTTTTTAAAATATTAATTAAAATTTTTTATATAAAAAGTATTTAAAAAAATATGAGAAGAGTGAAAAAAATAATCCTGTCAATTTAGTAAATTCAACAGTTAAAAATATCTCAAATTCAGAGTGTAAAATTGAATATTATATTTTTAAAATATTAATTTAAAATCTTTTATAGAAAAATATTAAAAATATGAATAATATTTGTAAAGTTTAATTTAAATATTTATTAAAAAACTATTTATTTTTAATAAAAATTAAAGTTTAATTTAAATATCTATCCTTTAATTTTTAATAAACTAGCAGTTGCTTGTGTCTGAAGGAACAAAAATATAAATAACTCAAATATAAATTTATAAAATAAATTTACGTAAAAATAGTTATCACATTTTTTAAAATATTTATAGTTAAAAATAACCTATAAAAAATAAAAATCATTTAAAAAATTTAACAGTTCAAAATATCTCAAATTCAAAATTTTAAATTTCTTTATTATATAAATAACACAAAGTGTAAAAGTATTAAAATATTAATTTAGCAAATTTAAAAATATTAATTTAAAATCTTTTATATAAATGTATTAAAAAATATGAGAATGGTGAGAGAAAAAGAAAAATAATCTTAATAATTTAGTAAATTTAACAGTTAAAAATATTTCAAATTTAAAATTTAGAATATATAGTGTAAAAATATATGTATTTAAAATTTAAGTTTTAAACACATTAAAATTGAAATTTTAATTTAAATATTTATTTTGTAATAATTTTTTTAAAAAATTATTAAATACTTAATTTTTTAGATATAAAAAATTAAATATTTAATAATCTTTTAAAAAAATTTAATTCATTTTGTCTAATGGGTATTCATACATTATTTAATAATAATAAATAATATAAATAGAATATAATTTGTATAATTTTACAAAATAAGCTACTATTTGCCTATGCCTAAAGGCACGACAGATAATTTTTATAGAAGATGGGATTTTAGTGATAAAAATAAATTAATAATAATATCTGTTGTCATTAAATAAATTTTTTTGCTAAAAATTTTTAATCTACATAATAACACACATTCTTTAATTTGACATTTGTCCCAGTTATCACTAAAATTTCACCACGTTATTACTTATTATTATCTATATTATAAGGAAGAATAGTTGATATAACATTCAACATGTAACTATTTAAATATTTGACTATTTAAATAGTTGATATTATAAGGAAGAATAGTTGTTGGTGTGACAAGTAACTATTAAATATAATTTTTTAAATAAAAAAATTAATTATCAGAACTATTTAAATATAAAAAAATAATATATTTAAATTAAACTTTAATTTTTATTAAAAATAAATATTTAAATTAAAATATCAATTTTGATGTGCTTATTATTATTTATGTTATAGGGAAAAGATAGTTGACATAACAGGTAACTACTTAAATATATTTTTTAAATAAAAAATTAGTTACTGTAATTATTTAAATACAAAAAAATAAATATCTATATTATAGGAAAAAATAGTTGGTGTGACATTTAACAGGTAACTATTTAAATATATTTTTTAAATAAAAAATTACTTACCGCAACTATTTAAATATAAAAAAATAAATATTTAAATTAAACTTTAATTTTTATTAAAAGTAAATATTTAAATTAAAATATCAATTTTAATGTGATTATTATTATTTATATAATAAAATACAACGTTTGATGTGACATTTATATACGTGTCACTCGGAGAGAAAAAGGGGTTTGGGTGAATTGATGGGTGCTAAGTGAGTGGGACCCACACGGCGGCCTGGCGCACCTCTCCATCATTTACTTAGTTCGGATTTTTATCCATTTTTCTTTCTATTTGTACCGTTCCAAAAGTCCAAATGTTGTCATCTGATTATCCACTCCTTATTTATTTATTTATTTATTTTTATTTTTGAATTTGAAACACATCTTCTGTAAAATTTCAAATTCACTTTTAAAAATAAAACACACCTTGAGAGAGAAACATTGAGAAAAAACAGAGAGCAAGAATCAAAATCTTTAGCTAATCTCTTTCCCCACCATTTGGACCTACCGATCATTAACCATCGAAGCGATTTGCAACCGTCGATTCTGGGCCAACACCACTCAGAACCCTTTGCTCTCCCTCCAATGTTCGAGATTGCTCTCTGTCGAGACGAATGCGACAATTCTTTGAGTCACTCTTCCTCTGACGCCGACGACGCGGCTGGAAACCACCACAATCGCGACTTAGGGTCCATCGTCCTTGCCCTCGCGAATGATGGTGTTCGACAAGAGGGCGACAACCCTAGGGTTCAACAACTAGGGTACATTAAGCCCGATCCTCAACGCAAAGTCTTACGCGGAGTCTCTAATGATCCGCGCTGCAACGTCGGTACAGGTGCTACCGAGTTGGCGGGCAGTGTGGAAGGACTGGAATGAGGACATCGCTTTCTTGAAGGCGTGGAAGCGCATCCAGGATAAGCCCAATGTGCACGTGGACCCTTGTGTTTTTATTACCTGAAGGGGGTCGAATCCCTTGTGTTTTTTTCCTTCTTTTCTTTATTAAGAGGGAGAGAGAGAGAGAGAGAAAGAAAGAAAGAAAGAAGGAGATGGCCTATTGAAGGAAACAAACCCATAAGTTCGAGAAAAAGGCAGACTCAACGTGACAGATTGAGACCAAAATCCTATAAATTGACAAAAATAACATTCAATTGAAAAGAAAGGATTTTATCAAATGGGTTGATTTTGCAAAAATGGGTATAGTGAAGAAGGCTACATGGTGGCTAGCCGGTGATTGCACCAGAGGCAAGGGAGAAAGAGAGAGAGGAGAGGTTGGGTTAGAATAGAAAGAGAAAGTGAGAGAAAAGGTTTAATTGCAAATGGTTTAAATTTAAGAAGAACGGATGCTATTCAAGTACAAATTGGGCGGTGCAAATGGGCAGTTGTGGAAGGAGATTTGACGCGGATAAATTTGAGTCATTTATTAAAAATTAAAATTAAATTTTAGCCGTCGATTATAGTTTATGAGAAGAATATTTTTTAAATGAGTTGTATTTTATTATATAGATTTTTTTTTTTGGGCCGATTTTTGGTCCATGAAGGCGGCCCCGAGAGCGAGTCCGACACCTTGAGTGACCAACACATTGTAGAGGAGGACAAACAAGGTGTGCGAGAAGTGTAGAGCAATGGGCTTAAACCCTGCCATCCAGTAAGTTATGGTGACGAAAATAGTGGGGAGGACGAGCTCCATTGGGAGGCCACCGACAATCCTGGCCATGAAATAGGCCGAGAGCTTGTACATTCGTGAAGACTTTTCCTTTTGGAGGATCATGCGGTCTTGTGGGGAAGACGAAGAGGCCATGGAATAGAGGGAAGAACCCCCAAAATCCAGAGTAGACGAGGAGTTCTATCTGTAATCAAAGGAGAAACAATACATAATGTATTTATTTATCTATTTTTTTGGGTGATTAACAATACATAATTTAATTAGCTCGTTTAAGGTAGTTTCATTCAAAAAATGAAAAATACTACTCTATCAGGGTTATAAATAAAAATTTGTGCAAAAAATGTTATTTTTGTAACAAAATTTCAAATTTTTGTAGGTAACTATTTAAAATAATTGATTTGCAATCATATGACATGTACAGGGTCTGTCTAAAGTTATATAAATTAGTATAAATTTATAAAAGTTAGTAATCTCGTAATTTGTGTTATGATTAAAAAAAATTAAATTTAAAGTGATTTACAGAAATTTGTAGAAAAATATTTTAACTCCAAACATATTCTTATTGAGTGTTTATTATGTTAACGGAATTAGTATTACACTATATTTTTATTACAATAATACCACTTTCATATTATTTTTGTATTATTTTATGGTGAATTTTTGTTTTGGTAACTAGTGAAAATTGTTTGTGGAATAATTTTTCTCTGTGCATTATTATTTTTGCATAATAATGCGTCCACGACACTTTTGTAATAAACTAATTAGCCTATATAAGAGAACTAATAGCATTATTCTAATACAATTTTGAGATAAAAAAAATTATGGCTGCATAACAGTACTCAATTAATTAAAAATTACACACCAAGATAATGTAAAGACATAAAACAAACACTATAAATCAGTAGCACCACTGCGATTAGCTCGGAAAAGCCAACAAAATCCCTTTGCTTCTATTCCCTTTCAAAAATCTTTCTTTTCTTCCTCTCTTTAAGTTTATCTGTTCGTGAACAATCAAACGAAAAAAAAGAAAGAAGAAAATAATGCGAATTTTTTTGGCAATAAGAAATTATTGTCAGACTTGTTCATTACGTCAACCAAAAAAGTAAAAATCAAACTTACAAAGTAAAGAAAATCAGAAAAAATAGCCGAAGAGGGTCTTAGACCAAAAAACCCTCCGATATAAAGTCAGAATAGGTTTAAAAGAGTCGAAATGAAAAAAGTGAAGTAAATGGTTGACAATATGAGGGTAAGTCTAGTATTCATAGTAAAACAGAATGAAAAAACAAATGTATAAATAATTAAAATTTAATGATTATGTATTTTTTTGTGTGTATATATATATATATATATATATCAAAGTATATGACGGTATACTTTGCTTTAAATATTTTTCATTCATTCTTTAATGCTTTTCACCCAACATTAAATGCGCGTGAGAGAAATGAGTATAATGCTTAAATTAAAACCTTGAGGGATATACAAATGTTACATCTATCTGCCACTTGTAATGTATTGAACTAATGAAATTAACCATAAGATAATAAATTTAATTCATTTATTACTATTTTACATTTATGGTTAGAATTATATCAACTCATTTATATTTAATGGTGGGACCTACTTGTTCATTAAATCGGTGCCAAGCACACTTATTCTCATCTATATTTGTGCTCGGGGCTTTGCCACGTGTCTCTGGTTATTTTTGAACCTACATTATGCCACCATTTTGGTTAGGGTAAGTCATTTACCTGAGCAGAGTTAACAATTTATAAAAGTATAATTCCCACCTGTAAAAATTCCTTTTGTATACCTCATTATTACCTTACTTATGACGTGCTTCACTATGATTGGTCATATGGCCACCTTATTTATGACGCGTGATGCACTTTTTCATCTTTTAAGCGTGTTATGCTATTTACACAAAACCTTAAGGCTGCTGCCCCCAATTGCATTAATGTCGATTTGGAAAAATGAGGTAATGTGAAATGAATTTTTTACAGCCCATCACACTTTTTGGCTTCCCTAGTACAGGTATATACATATATATATATATATATATATATATGTATAACCTTAATCACCATTTTCATTCTTTTCTGAAACTTTTACCTTCTGATTTTCTCTTAATCTTTTCTGTAATCCTTCTCCTCCATTGAAGAATCTGCATCCCTGCTTACGGTTTTCTTCTGGTAAGCACTAAAAAATATTGTAGTGTTCTATTTCTTTTCACTATTCTCTTTTAAAAAGATGGGCAGATTAGCTGATGAGCTTAGCTCTAGGAAAAATTAAAGCCTTCAAACAAAAATACAATATTCCTCCCAATGTAGGTATTAGGCTCTCTTGCAAACATGGGGAGTTCCTAATAGTTGTCATTACTTGGGGAGGTCTTGGATTCCCTTTGAACTGCTGCCTCTCTTCAGTAATACACATACTCAACCTTTCTCCTAGGTGTGTCACCAATAACTTCTATAGGATAGTGAATGGGGTGAAAGAAATCAATCAACGGTATAGATTTCATATCACGGAATGGGATTTATCTACTGTTATAATACTTAAAAGGTTAAGAAGAATGAAGATAAGTGGTACTTGAAGTCTTGACCAGAAAAGGCTTTGGTTCACATGCTTCTAGACAATATTAAAGGTTTGAAAGATGACACCTACGTTGTACGTGGACATTGAAAGCACGATCCAAATGAAAATCCTTTTCCTGCAGTCCCCCTAATGTCCTCGAGCCCAGGTCGGCAGACTTTAGACTTCCATTTATCCACTAATCTTTTACTTTAAAAATAATTTGAACTAGTATACCTTATCTCTTTATATAGCCAAGCAAGTAAATAAGTCCTGGGCTAAGGGTAATTGTGCTGACAAAGCACATTTGGAAGAAGTTTGAAAATTCCTTGGGGGTCCAAAACTAAACCCATTTGCCAGAGTTGCCCTAATCCTATTTAATTTCGTGCTGAGCTACAGATCTTTTATCTCTCCCCCCCCCCAATGCTTTGCAATCAATAACGCCATCAATAGACTTCCGAAGTGGTTCACCTTTACCCCCGAAGAGAAGTAAGCCTTTTATGCCTTGAAACAAAAAGATTAGGTGCCTCCGCCTCCATTCACCATTCCATTAGCTACCCTATCCTAGCCAGTCCAACCAATCCAACATATCGAGCAAGCATCTATAAGTGTGGATCAACACACTCGAAGATTGCTCAAAGAAGAAGAGGAGGAAGAGGAAGCAATCTGATTGAACTTTAATTGTTACACATTTATATATTTAATTACACCTTTACTTAGCACATAAATGATATAAAATCTGTGTTTTATGTAGAATCTATTCCCACTACTCAAAATTGAAGCATGTGTTGATTTTATACCCAAAAGAAAGAAATCTGAGCCATTTTGAGGCTACAGGGAAAAGTCATGAAAGCATTGGATATATCAAGGTGTAGTACATCAGTTGATTGATCCCATTTGATAGGATGAAAAACTTTCACTTGTATTCAACACAAGAGGATCAAAATCTTCAGTTTGGAGTTCTGGAAGCAAGGGAATATATTCGAATATGTAGATTGGCATATTCGAATATTGTTGGTGACTGAATTACATCCTGAAGGGAAGTGCATATTCGAATACAGGGTCAAAGCATTCTAATGAAGAGTTATACATCTCAGCAACAGCTTCAACGTGACTTCAGCCTCTCCATGTGACATGGACCTGAGATCAAGGAATGGCAAATCTGTAATTCAGTGGGGAATTGCATAACAGAATGAAGAACTTTTAGAAGGAATGAGTGGAGAGAAAGGGGAGAAGAAGCTGGCATCACATGACCCACACACGGAAAATATATATATATATATATATATGTCATATACACAATCCAAGAGGGAGAGCTGTAGAGATTTAGTGAGAGAGAGAGCTCTGGGTTGTTTAGGACGTTTCTGCAGTAGTTTAGGGATTAAGTTTTCAACTTCAATTTCAATCGTTGTAATTAGTTTTCAATTGCAAATCAATTTCAATTTCAGATTTCAATGTTTCAATTTCATCTTTTTGTTTTAGTTTTTAATTTTCTGAATATGAACGGTTGAATATTTCTTGGGCCAAGGCAAGGGCAATGTCCCTTCCAATGAATCTCAAGATGCCAAGCTTCCTGGTTTTACTTTTTTGAGTTCTTTAATTATCAATTCAATTTGCATTTGAACATTTTAGGAATCATTGATTCAAGACTCGATTAACACTAATTTGTATATCTTATCGATAATTTCATAGGTGTTGCTTAACTTAGAACCCCTATGACAATCTTGTATGTGGGTTGCTAAACATAGAACTCCTATTGTTCTTAAGATATGTTTTGCACATCAAGTGTTTGATCCATAGTTTGTTTCAATTGAAATTAATTTTCTCAAAATCAGAGCAAACCGAATTGGTAATCCACAAACTCTTATCATCTTGAGATTGAATTGGATTGGCATTGAACTTGTCTTGCCTAACCCTTTTACATTAGATTTTTCGTTAAATTTAACTTTTACTTTAGAAAAATCTCTCCAGAATCATCAACATTCCATATCAGAATTTTGTTTTTGTTTTACATTCATGTGAGCTATGTTTTGCCACTTTAATCCATTAGAATCAATCACTCTTTTGCTCCTTAGATCCCTATGGAAATGACCTGGTATTCACCAATATTTTGTGCTACAATCACACCTTGCACTTGGAGAAAGTTTGACTTAATTTTCCTTACTCAAGACTTTTCAAATCTGAATTTACAGCTGCATTTGCATTTAAGAGTAAGGTAGTTAAGCAACGACAAGCACAATTTTGTCACCATTGCCGAAGATCTTCGAGAAGCATTGGTGTCTTGAATTTGTGGAGCAATTGGCAGCAAGTCTCACCCCCACTTTCAACAACAGAGCTGCTCAACTTGCTGGGTAACTTTGTTCCATCTTTGTTTTCATTTTTGTAGGTATTAGTTCTTAGTTTTAGTGAAGAAATTGCTGCATCTGATCTTTGAATTTCTGGTTTGATTTGCTGTGAATCTGTTAGAGGAAAATAGGGCTGAAATTTTGTGTGAATTGGTGGATATTTGTGAAGTTTGGAGGTTAGGTTGGAGTTAAATCAAATATGAATTTCTATGCATGTTTTTAAGGTCTGGTAGATTAGTTGGAATTAATTTTGAAGCCCATACTTCATCATCTCTTGCTGAATTAATTGAATTTGCACCATTTAGTACACTAGCTGAATTTTCTGTTGCACAAATGGACCCACCACCACCTACTTTACCGGAGGGAAGTGTTCAAAGAGAGAACGATCAAAATGATCAAAATATTCTCAGACCTCTTCATGAATACCTTCATCCAGCTAGGCAAACAACATCCTCTTGCATTATACTTCCACTTGGACATCAGAATTTTAACTTCAAACCTGGTACAATTCAGCTTTTGCCCACTTTTCATGGCATGGACTCAGAAAATCCTTACATGCATATGAAAGAATTTGAAGATGTTTGTGGAACTTGTATGGATAGAAATGCTAATGAGGATATGGTTCGTCTCAAGTTGTTTCCATTTTCATTGAAAGACAAAGCAAAAATGTGGTTGAATTCACTTGAGCCTAGATCCATAGGAACTTGGAGAGAAATGCAAACTAAATTTTTAAAGAAGTATTTTCCTGTAAATAGGATAGTGATTCTTCAACAACAAATCATGAATTTTGTGTGTAAGCCTCATGAGACATTTGCACAAGCATGGGAAAGGTTTAAAGAGCTATTACAAGCTTGTCCTCATCATGGCTTTGAGTCTTGGAGAATTGTCAATTTCTTTCACAATGCATTGACTCTTAATTTGAAAATGCTTGTTGCCACCACGTGTAATGGTGAATTTTATGATAAGACTGCTGAAGAAGCTTTGCATTTCTTTGATTCACTAGCTGAAAATACTAAGCAGTGGGAAGTAGTCTCCCCATCTTTTTTTGAATTTTCTGACAGCTTACATGCTAGAGGGAAGTTCCATCTCAATGAAACTGATGATTTTGGAGCTAGGTTGGCTGCACTTTCAAGAAAGTTGAGTTAATAGAGCAAAAGAAGCAAGCATTGAAAGAAAATGAAGTGAAGTGTGTAATGTGTGAAACCTCAGACCATATAACAGATGATTGTCCTACACTTGCAGCCTTTAAAGAGGTCCTCTATCGTCAAGTAAACCCCACACAAGCTGCAATACCTTTCAATTCGAATCAAGGGGTGAACACTTATGGTCAGGGGAACAATCCATATTCGAATACCTATAACTTTGGGTACAGAAACCACCCCAGTTTGTCATGGAAAGCTGAGGCACAAAACCAACAATACCAGCCCCAACAATCATTTCCACCACAACCATTCCCTTCCCAACCTTTTCAACCTCAACAGAACATCAATTCTTATCAGCCCTCTCACAAGAGATCATTGGAAGACACTTTGCAACAATTCATGTAAGGACAAATTGGAACCAATAACCAAAATTCAAGGTTTCAAGAGCAAACAAACAAAGCAATGAAGGACATTTGAAGTCAATTATCAAAGCTCACTCAAGCTGTGACCATAAGGGAATTGGGAAAGCTACCATCTCAGCCAAAACCAAATCCTACAGGCCAAGTGCATTTCAGTGAATCATCATCTTCGGGTACTAATGAGAATTTAGAGCATATACAAGCTGTTTCAACCTTAAGGAGTGGAAAGCAAATTGTCAAACCAGATTACACCCCACCTGCTGAAGAAACTAAGAAAGAAAATGAGAAAAACATGAAGGAAAATGAAAAGCAGAAAGTGAACAGCAAGCTGGACAGCAGAGCAGAATCAGATCAAAAATAGAATTTGAGAAATGAAAAGCAAGAAACCAGAATTCGAAAGGAAGAGCAGGTAAATTCTGAGAATAACAGTGAATTTTCTGAAAATTAAACCAAAGTTTTTGATGAAAAACAGTTTGAAAAGAGTGAAAAAGCTTCTAAAAATGGAAAAATTTCAAGAGAAAACCAAATGGACAGATCTGGATTTGTTCCAAAACTTCCTTTTCCTCAAAGATTGAACAAAAGCAAGAAAAAGAATATGAATTTTGATATTTATGGGGTTTTCAAACAAGTTAGAATCAATATTACTTTGCTTGATGCCATAAAATAAAATCCATCTTATGGAAAATTTTTGAAAGACTTGTGCACTGTAAAAAGGAAAATGAATGTCAAAGAAAAAGTATTTTTAACTGAGCAAGTGAGTCCCATTTTGCAATTTAAAACTCCACTCAAGTACAAGGATCCAGGTTGTCCTACTATTGCTTGCATCATACGAGATAAGAGGGTAGATCAGGCTTTGTTGGATTTGGGTACAAGTGTCAATCTCCTACCTTTCACTATTTACCAAGAGCTTGGTTTAGGTGAACTTAGACCTACTAGGGTGACATTACAACTAGCAGATAGGTCTGTAAAAGTCCCTACAGGTATTGTGGAGGATGTCTTAATTCAAGTTGAGCATTTTGTTTTTCCTGTGGACCTTATAGTGCTGGACACTCAGCCTATTCAAGGGTCACAACCAGCTATCCTTGTCATCTTAGGGAGACCATTTTTAGCCACCTCAAATGCCTTGATCAATTGTAGAACTGGAGTCATTAAGTTCTCCTTTAGCAACATGACAATTGAGAAAAACATCTTCAAAGTGACAAAACAGCCTACTGATTGTGATGAGTCTGTGGAAGTTGATTTAATTTAAACTCTCACTCAAGAGCACTTTGATAGGGAGTATTTTAATGATCCATTAGAGAAAGCTTTAGTGAACAGTGAACAGGTTGAATTTCTTGATGATTGTGACTTGGAGAGTTGCGATGAGAAAAGTTTTAAGCAAAATTCAGATTCTGTTATGTCAGTGCAGAATTGGAGACTTAGTTTTGAACCTTTAGAGCTACCAATAGTCAAGTCTCAGCCATCTTTTGAAAAGCCACCCATACCTGAAAGAAAACCTCTACCTAGTGACTTGAAATATGTGTTCTTAGGTGAAGGAGAGTCTTATCCAACTGTCATTTCTTCCCAGCTGAATTCTGATCAAGAGAATAGACTTGTTGAGGTCTTGAGGAAGCATAAAAGGGCCTTGGGCTGGACTATTGCAGACCTGCAGGGAATTAGCCCACTGATTTGCACTCATAGGATATTTTTGGAGGAGAATGTCAAGCCCATTAGGCAAATGCAAAGGAGGCTTAATCCTAACATGAAAGAAGTGGTTAGAGGGGTGGTACTTAAGCTGTTGGATGCTGGAATTATCTACCCCATTTCAGATTCTAAGTGGGTTAGCCCAACTCAAGTAGTGCTTAAGAAATTTGGAATGACTGTGGTAAAGAATGAGAGGGATAAATTGGTTCTTATGCGCATCCAAATAGGATGGCGCATGTGCATTGATTACAGGAAATTGAATGCAGTCACAAGGAAGAATCATTTTCCTCTTCCATTCCTAGATCAGGTATTGGAAAGAGTGGCAGGGTAGGCATTTTACTATTTTCTAGATGGGTATTCTGGTTATAATCAGATTGAGATTGCATTAGATGACCAGGAGAAGACCACATTCACCTGCCCCTTTGGCACATTTGCATATAGGCGTATGCCTTTTGGTCTTTGCAATGCTCCTGCAACTTTTCAGAGATGCATGATGAGTTTGTTTAGTGACTTTGTGAAAAAATTCCTTGAAGTGTTCATGGATGACTTTTCAGTTTATGGGAGTGATTTTGATGTGTGCTTGAGAAATTTAGAAGAAGTTCTGGCTAGATGTGAGGAAAAGAACTTGGTCTTGAATTGGAAACAATGTCCCTTCATGGTAACTCAGGGTATAGTTCTTGGCCACATAGTGTCTGCTAGGGGATTAGAGGTGGATAAAGCCAAAGTGGAAATCATTCAAAATCTACCCACCCCTAGATGTGTCAAGGATGTTAGATCCTTCTTGGGTAATGCAGGTTTTTATAGGAGATTTATTACCTCTTTCAGTGCCATAGCTAGAACCCTATGTAACCTGTTGGTTCAAGATGTTCCTTTTGATTGGACACCTGAGTGTCAAACCTCATTTGACAAACTTAAGAGTTTACTTACTTTAGCTCCAATATTGCAAACACCTGATTGGACTTTGTCTTTTGAGTTGATGTATGATGCTAGTGACTGTGCTATTGGTGTAGTCCTAGGCCAAAGAAAGGAAAAGAAACCACATTTGTTGTATTATGCTAGCAAGACTCTTAGTGATGCACAAAAGAACTACACAACCACAGAAAATGAGCTGCTAGCCGTAGTCTATGCATTGGAAAAGTTCAGATCATATTTGGTAGGTTCCCATGTCATAGTGTACACTAACCATGCTGCATTGAAGTACCTTCTGACAAAATCTAATGCTAAACCTAGACTCATTAGGTGGATCCTCTTACTTCAAGAATTTGACTTAGAGATCAAGGACAAGAAGGGAGTTGAAAATGTAGTTGCTGATCACCTTTCCAGACTCTCATATTAGGATTTAGCATCTTTTGACTCTCCTATTAATGAGACATTTCCTGAAGAGCAGTTTTTCCATGTGGATTTTTCAGAGGCACCATGGTTTGCAGACATGGCCAATTACCTAGCTTCAGGTATTATACCTTCTCATTGGACCTTGTTAGATAGGAAGAAGTTTTTTAGGAATGTGAGGTATTTTTTCTGGGATGATCCATACTTGTTTAAGTATTACCCAGATCAAGTCATTAGGAGGTGCATACCTGAGAGTGAAGTGAATAGTGTCATTAATTTCTATCATACATTGGCTTGTGGAAGACATTTTTCTACTAAGAAAACAGTGGATAAAATTTTACAAAGTGGATTGTATTGGCCAACCATGTTTTGAGATGTGCATACATTTTGTGTCACTTGTGATAGATGTCAGAGACTTGGTAGTCTCACTAGGAGGAACATGATGCCACTTCACCCCATTTATGTACTTGACATTTTTGATTGTTGGGGCATGGACTTCATGGGCCCATTTGTTAACTCATTTGGGTATGAGTATATTCTAGTGGCTGTGGATTATTTTTCCAAATAGGTGGAGACTATCCCAACTAGGACCAATGATCATAGAGTGGTTATCAAATTCTTGAAAGAAAATGTGTTCTCTAGATTTGGCATGCCTAGAGCAATGATAAGTGATAGGGGAACACATTTTTGTAATAAACATGTTGGACTCTTGATGAAGAAGTATGGGGTTGTGCATAAAGTAGGAACATCTTATCATCCCCAAACTAGTGGTCAAGCCAAGCTTGCTAACAGGGAGATCAAAAGAATCATAAAAAAACTGTGAATCCAAGTAGAAAAGATTGGTCTTTGAGGTTAATGGATGCACTTTGGGCATATAGGACTGCATATAAGACCATCTTAGGAATGTCTCCCTATAGGTTGGTGTACGGGAAGCCTTGTCATTTGCGAGTGGAATTGGAACATAAGGCTTATTGGATAGTGAGGCATTTTAATGAGAATATGAATGAATCAGGTTTCCAAAGAAAATTGCAATTTAGTGAGCTGGAAGAGATTAGAAATGATGCATTTGAGAATGTCAAGATCTCTAAGGATAGAGTGAAGAAGTGGCATGATGCACACATCAATAGAAGAGAATTCTTTGTGGGGCAAAAAAGTTTTGTTATATGACTCTAGGCTGTACTTGTTCCCAGGAAAGCTCAAGTCAAAATGGACTAGTCCTTTTGTGGTTAAGAACATTACTGAGTTTGGGACTGTTGACATTGAGAATCCTAGTTCAAAGCATGTGTTTAAGGTGAATGGACAAAGACTTAAGGAGTATCATGAGAATTTCATAGCTGAAATTGAAAGTTGGGATCTTGAGGATCCCCAAAGTATGCTTGATTGAGAAAGGAATTCTGTTTTTGTATCATAGTAGTGTAGGTTGTTAGGCATTTTATGGTTTGTTTAGTGTTTTTAATTTTCTGGTTTCTTTCGTTCTTGTAATTTTCTTTTTTTTTTTTTTTAAAAAGTTTCTTTTTGGTTTTGCTAATTTTTAATTTTCAACATGTAAGCAAGCAGTACCCAAATGGAGGAACAGAAAGAATCTGGTGTGATGCATTTCTGCCCAAATTTGGTTTGATCATTTTCAATTGTAAAATGCACAAATTCCTTGTAGTGGCTGGACTGATTGGTAAGGTTTAAGAGTTGAATATTCATTCACAATCTCTAGGTATGTTACTTCCTCAAAAGTTTCCTTAAGTTTCTGGTTTGATACATTGAGGACAATGCATGATTTTAGTTGGGGGGGGACACAATCTGATATTGTCTGTTTGAATGATGTTTTAACTAAAAATTGCTGAATTAAATTGATTTACCATGATCAGAATGGTTTACATGTGATTTGGAATTGTTTGAGTTTGATTGAGATCATGTTTATTTCACTTTGAGCTTGCATATGTTAAAAAAAAAAATTGACATTTTTATTCTCTTTATTCTATTTTATTTTCTTTTTGGATTAGATTTCATTAGATGTAAATATAGAGTTTTAGTTGTTGACAAAACATGATTTGAGTATTCTTAAGGGATTGTGAAAAACTTCTGGTCTCTGGATACTGAGGTACTAAATTGCTGATACACCATATTCGAATATGGGTTCAGGTATTCAAATGTGCCTTCGATTGAAATTCATGTTTAAATACCCGTGGCTGGCCCATTTGAACCCTATTCTATTCGAATACAAAACCCTGGTGCCAAAACATTTTAGCCCCCACCACCTCAAACATCCCTTTCGAGCTTCAACTGTGGGTTGACTGAAAGTGTTCTGGAGTCACATTAAAGTAGGATTAAGCTACAAAGCTCGGATTGGAAGAGCTAGGGTTTATCTGTTGAGGGATTTTTGACAGAAGTGTTTCTTCCGTAGCTGTGACAAAATGCCACCAAAGAGGATTAAGAAAATGGCTTACAGATCGGAAGCAAAGAGGAGAAGCATGCGTATCAGAAGCAAATACGGTAAGGTTTCTTCGCTTGTAATTCATGAACCCATAGCCCTAGAACTTTCATCTTCCAAGTCAGACCCCAAGTCATCTTCTAGGACATGGTCTTACTACTCTATGGGTAATGAGAATATTGGTGAGAAATGTGATGAGCATGTTTCTAATGTTGAAAAAGAAATTTCGGTTGAGGCCCCTGACAATGTACCTACTGATGAACACATTGCTGACCCTGAGCATGAGGTTTTCACCTCTGAAAATGCTCCTGAGGAACAACCTGAAAAGGATCATTTTGATGAAAACCTTTTTGATCGTTCAAGGTTTGCTAATAAACCTTCAGAGCTGAAATATGATGAAAATTATAGCAAGAGGGTAGTTTTGTGTGAGAGATGAATTAAGCTGGAAGATTACATTGAGGCACCTTATGAATTAATGGAGTTATTTGAACAAAGGGGTTGGGTGCACTGGGTAACGACTAGTAGGAAGGCCATAGTGCCTTATGTGAGGAATTTTATTCAAATGCTGAAATGGGTGTGTTACATGGTAGATCTGTGATAAATTCTAAGGTGAGGGGGAAAGAGATCACTTTAAATTTTGAGAAAATTTCCTTTATTGGCCACTTACCTACTGAGAGAATACCTGATGCTACACTTGAATAGAAAGCTCAATGGGAGGAGCAATTGAACAAGGATAATTTAGCTAGACTGTTCACAAATAATCCTCAAGCAGAATGGACCACTGCTAGGCTACCAAAGTCAGGACTTACTCCAAAAAGTAATGTCCTTCATATGCTGGTGTGTTCATTGATCTTGCCACATGCCTATAAGTTCACCATCACCTTAGAGCAAACCACAATTATGGGGAAGTTGCTGCTGGGCATTCCCATTGATTTGCCCAATCACATTTGGTTGGTCATTGCTCATGTTGTGGAGAAACCTGAGTCAATACTGGGTTACCTTTTGGGGGATTGATCACAGAGATAATTCAACATTTTCTTGGTATTAAAGAAGAAGTGGGAATGGCTGTTGTAAAACTAGCTTCTCTGATAGCCAAAACCTCAGTGAAAAGAAGCCAAGGACAGTTAGGGAAGAGGGCTTCTCCACCTGTAGCTGAGGACAACCAGCAGCAAGTAGAAGAATTGGAAAATGAAGTAGCTTCTTCAAATACAAATGAGAAACTCAACTTGATCCAGCAAAATCAAGAACTGTTGATGGAGAAAGTGAATGAGCTGAAGAAGGGGCAACATAAAGTTATCCGATTGTTGGAAAGGATATTCAAATCAGATAGAGAAGATGAGGAGTGATTCAATTTCTACAGCTCATGATCCAACTTGCTTTATCTTCAGACTAGACTTTTTGACAGCAATTCCTTAGAACATTTTAGACATGTTTTGTCAATAATAGGATTAGGAATGTTTGCTGTTTGTTTCACTTTGTTAGTTTTGATTTGTTGTTTACTTTTGTTATGTATGACTTGGAACTTGCAATTTGAAATGGATGAAATTTTTGTCTTCTTGGAATTAATTAGTATCATTTGCATAAGATAGATTGAGCTGAGTTTGAAGTGTGAAATTGTACGATTTGTTGTGCTTGCTATGTGTTTTTAAAGTTGAATGGTTTTGTGAATGGGTTTAGCTTGAGATTTGTTTAGCCAACATTTATCTTGATGAATGAATTTATGAATGAACATTTCATTTTATGGATTTCCAGCTAAAGTGGAGACTTAGAGACCTGAAGTGAGGTTTTTGTGCTTTTAAGCCTTGATTCATGAGAGATTTACATTTGCTCTAGAAGCTTTTCAAAAGCTTCAAAAGTTTTTTTTTTCTTCACTTTTGTTTCTTCAATAACTCCATTCATAATATTTGCTTTGGGTGTTTGTGGAGTGACAGAGGAAATGAACTAGAAACTTGATTCTTAGTTTTTATGGTTGAGTGGAATGAAACCATGGAAATGATATTAGCCCATTTTTCTTAACATTTGAGCTTGGAATTTCTTTCTTTGATGAACATCACCATTGTAGCCAAGTTTGAGCCTTACTAGAGCATTCATATTACTTTATTCTTACCACATTATTCCCTTAACTACAATGAATGCTCTCTAGCCTTCCCTATATATTTTGGAATACACTGAAAACAGGAAGGAAGGGTGATGGACAGACTTTTGGGATTTTGAAGTGAGAAGAAAAAAATGGATGAAAGAAAGAAAGAAATGTTAAGGGGGTATGGTGATATAAAAATTTAGAGGAAAAATGTTTTAATCATGAATTTCAATCCTTAAAGATAAAAAAAAAGAGAAGAAAAAAAAAGAAAAATATATATATATATATATATATTGGAAAGAAAAGAAATGGGGAAAGAATGTAATTTGAATGAGTTGTAGAAGGAAAGAAGGAAGTCTATTTCAGTGTTCCAAATCATTTTGAACTCCTTAACCCTCCTTTCAATTACCCTATCAAACCCCATGGCCTCATTACAACCCAATGCAAGTCCTAATAGATCCATGGAAGGATTTTCATTCAATTATGAAAGTTGGGAATTGGGAAAACAAAGTGAAAATTCTGAAGTTATCTAACTACACCATTCTTTCATGGAGTTATGCCAAATCCTTTTCTTTCTTGAATAAATCATTTTTTACTTATGGATGCTACCTTCTAGAATTTGTTTACTTATGGATGCTACCTTCTAGAATTTGATTTACATTTACTCTTTAAAAAATGGCATCTTGAGCGAAACCTTGTGTCTTCTATTTTCTTATAAGTGAATTCCAAGGTGAGAATTGAAGTCGAAACTTGGGAAAGAAATAGAATGCAAATGTTCAGAATTAAGTTAAATTCAAAGGATTTATGTTAGGTTGATAGAGTTAAAAGCTATTATTCATTCATACTCACTTCACATACTTGGCAAGTCTCACATCTCGTGTAAAATTTTGAACTTTAACCTTTGCTTATGAAAACTTTTGCTCGTGGTACTGATTAATTTCCTTGAACCACTGAAATATCATTCAATTGAATTGGAGTGAATTTTTTTTGTTTCTCTCTTACTTTTTGTATTAGAGGCATTACTAGGGACTAGTAATGTTGTAGTTGAGGGGTGTGATTGAACTTTAATTGTTACACATTTATATATTCAATTACACCTTTACTTAGCACATAATGATATAAAATCTGTGTTTTGTGTAGAATCTATTCCTACTACTCAAAATTGAAGCATGTGTTGATTTTATACACAAAAGAAAGAAATCTGAGCCATTTTGAGGATACAGGGAAAAGTCATGAGCATTGGATATATCAAGGTGTAGTACATCAGTTGATTGATGCCATTTGAGAAGATGAAAAACTTTCACTTGTATTCAACACAAGAGGATCAAAATCTTCAGTTTTGGAGTTCTGGAAGCAAGGGAATATATTCGAATATATAGATTGGCATATTCGAATATTATTGGTGACTGAATTACATCTTGGAGGGAAGTGCATATTCGAATAAGGGTCAAAGCATTCTAATGAAGAGTTATACATATCAGCAACAGCTTCAACGACTTCAGCCTCTCCATGTGACATGGACCTGAGATCAAGAAATGGCAAATCTGTAATTCAGTGGGGAATTGCATAACAGAATGAAGAACTTTCAGAAGGAATGAGTGGAGAAAGAGGGGAGAAGAAGCTGGCATCACATGACCCACACACGGAAAATATATATATATATATATGTCATATACACAATCCAAGAAGGAGAGCTGTAGAGATATAGTGAGAGAGAGGGCTCTGGGTTGTTTGGGACGTTTCTGCAGTAGTTTAGGGATTGAGTTTTCAACTTCAATTTCAATCGTTGTAATTAGTTTTCAATTGCAAATCAAATTCAATTTCAGATTTCAATGTTTCAATTTCATCTTTCTGTTTTAGTTTCTAATTTTTTGAATATGAACGGCTGAATATTTCTTAGGCCAAGGCAAGGGCAATGTCTCTTCCAATGAATCTCAAGATACCAAGCTTCATGGTTTTACTTTGAGTTCTTTAATTATCAATTCAATTTGCATTTGAACATTTTAGGAATCATTGATTCAAGACTCGATTAACACTAATTTGTATATCTTATCGATAATTTCATAGGTGTTGCTTAACTTAGAACCCTCATGACAATCTTGTATGTGGGTTGCTAGACATATAACTCCTATTGTTCTTAAGATATGTTATGCACATCAAGTGTTTGATCCATAGTTTGTTTCAATTGAAATTAATTTTCTCAAAATCAGAGCAAACCGAATTGGTAATCCACAAACTCTTATCATCTTGAGATTGATTTGGATTGGCATTGAACTTGTCTTGCCCAACCCTTTTACATTAGATTTTTCATTAAATTTAACTTTTACTTTAGAAAAATCTCTCCAGAATCATCAACATTCTAGATTAGAATTTTGTTTCTGATTTACATTCATGTGAGCTATGTTTTGCCACTTTAATCCATTAGAATCAGTCACTCTTTTGCTCCTTAGATCCCTGTGGAAATGACCTAGTATTCGCCAGTATTTTGTGCTACAATTACACCTTGCACTTGGGGGAAGTTTGACTTAATTTTCCTTACTCAACACTTTTAAAATCTGAATTTACAGCTGCATTTGCATTTAAGAGTGAGGTAGTTAAGCAACGACAAGCACAATCACTCTCACTCCAATCAGAAAAAAGTAAAATTAAATGCAAAAAGAAAAAAGGCTTAAATGGCTAAAAAGAGAAAAGCTAAGGAGAATAAGGCAAAGGCTGCTCAAAAAAGATGAGTAGGTGAAGAAAAAGAAAGAGGACTCATAGGTGGTCATCCTTGACCCCTCTGATGACTCTGGCAAATGCCCCCGACTAGTGGAGGATGACCCTCAAGCAACAAAGGAACGAAAGGTCACTCCTTCCACTGAATTGGTCATATTTAAGGCCCCCCTCCTCCTCCAAAGGGTCCCCATCCTTCCACGACATCTGCTAAACCTATCAAGCTATCCTTCTTGATAACAACTACTTCCTCCCAACCACCTTCACTAAGACATCCAGGTTTTTCCCCCTCAGAGGTTGAGAGGTATGGACCTCTTCCTTTGGATACAGTCTATCCAAAGAATACTATCCTTAACACCCTTCCTTTCATCCCAAAGATCATCATCCTTTGCTTCAAATCTTCAAGTAATCATCCTTTCACCATTCATGATTCAGCCTTTATACATTCTACTGAGTACACCAAGGTAGTTGCTCTTCCTCAAGATTAGCAGGAACTGAGGAAAATTGCTCCTGCAGAGTTCTCAAACACTCTAATCGAGAACCTTGTCACAATAAGTTTCCTTATGACTTTATTTACCTTTTTTTCTTTTACTTTGGTCTTCATTTTAACCTATATTCTTTATTTTTTTTTTGTAAAACTCACTATACTTATTGGAAGCTACTTTTTACCTCCAGGACATGCACAGAAAAATTAATGATAATGAGGCTGAGGTCAGTGCACCTAAAGGTAAACTTGACACTACTCTGGCAAATGAGGAGGAAATGAAGAAGCAAGTTGAAGCTGCTAAATCAAAAAAGGACCTCGCTAAGCAGAAAATGAAGTCCCACAAGTCCAGAGTTGGAGTCCTAAAGAAGTTCCTCACTACCAAAGATGAAGAATTGATAGAAAAAGCACGTTTAGTGGCTACCAAGGATGCTGAGCTCTCAGCGATGAGAGTCGAGCAGGAAAAAATGGCAAAGGAGATCTCTAAATATAAATTAGAGCTTTCCAACATAAAGACTGAAAGGAATAAGCTCAAGATTGAACTGAAGGGTAAGTCATATGCCCTATTGAAGAAAGAGGAGATCATTAAGAACCTTGAAGAGACTTATGCCAGTAGGATAAAAAATTTAGAAGATAGTCAATCAAAGGAATTAAAGGTTCCTCGATCTGACTATCTGAAGCAGATGACTGATGCCATGAATGAGCATTTTCTAGAAGGTTGGGAGGCTTCTATGATGAAATTAAAGATCGACCCCTCCTCTGATACCTATAAGAATGTTCCATTGCCTTACCCTAATGAAGTGATACTATTTTTAGCTTTGATAGCCTCCACAAACTCCAAATATTGAGTCATTTGGTGGGGATGAATTTGAGGAAGGAAAAGTGGATAGTGCCACCAAAGCAATCCAAGTCCAATCAACATCCACTACAAGCATAATGGAACCAATTGAGGATGTATTAGCCTCCATTGCCATAGAAATGCTTGAAAGGGTTGCAGAGGAACTCATCAATGCAATTGCTAAGCAAGTCATGAAAGAAGACATTAAAGATGACCAAGATTTTCATTTCTATGTGATTAATTTTTATGTACTTCAATCTTTAAAATATTAATGAAATACTTTCTTTTTTAGTTTTTGGTTGATATTGTTGTGTTGGCAAATAGTGATTACTTCTGTCAAATGAATGATAAGTACTCAAATCTCAACATTTAAACAATCAATTTGCTTTTTAAGTCATACCAGAGCACATCACATTTGTGATAGGATAACTTGTAAATAGCACAACTCAGAAAATGATAAGTATAAAGCGTATATGTAATATTCACACATATGAGATAAATTTGGTAATTTAGTTAAGTGTATGGACTTTAACCACCATAAATTAAATTGAAATAAGTTACTATATGTTGCCAACCTCATTTAACGTGGTCGAGACTCTTTCTATATTAATGAACTTGTATCATTATTGCATTTCTGCAATGTTTGCTTATGTAATGTGGTTGAGATACTAATCTTTCTCTTTACTTGACTTTCTAAGAGGTAACCATTGCCCAAATGAGAAATCTAAAAATGTGTATAGATCAAATTCACATTTCTAACTTAAAATTCAACCCAGACTTGCTTGGGTCAACCATTGGGATGAATCAGTAAGTCCATCTCCTTTCTAAGTCAGCCACGAAGATCATCTAGTGGGATTATTATTTTCTGAGTCAACCATTAGAATGAACCAATGGGACTATTCTATTCTAAGTCAACCACTGGGATAAACTAGTGGGACTATTCTTTTCAGAGTCAACTTCCAGGATAAACCAGTAGGGCTATTTGTTTCGATTATCACAATTGGGAGACCAAAATGGACGTTTCTTTAATTTTATGCGTGTCTCTGATATTGCTTCATTCAAAATGTTGCTATATTGACAAATAAAAATGCATTAAACCCTTACATATAAAATAACTTCAAATGAATTGCATTCCATGATCTCTTTATTGGTTTTTCTTCCATATCAGCCAAACGATAAGCTCCATTGCCTAGCATTTCAATAACCCGAAAATGGACTTTCCCAGTTAGCACTGAGCTTGCCTTCTGTTGGGTCTTTTCTTACCCCCATTAACATTCTAAGAATATAATCACCAACTTTGAACTCCCGTGACTTCACACTCTTGTTAAAATTCTTTTTCATTTCCTATTGATAAGATGCCAGTCTTATTGTAGCTAATTTTCTTTTCTCATCAAGCAAATCCAAGCTGACACCTATTACTTCATCATTCTTTCCCTGATCAAAGGCTGCTGTGCAAATAGTGGGCATGTCGACCTCCAATGGAATGACTTCTTCTATCCTATAGGTAAGGGAGAATGGTGACCCACCTAAAGATCTCCTCGAGGTAGTTCTGTAAGTCCATAACACTGTTGGAAGCTCCTCAACCCATTTGCCTTTAGCTGCCTCCAGATTCTTCTTGATGCCACTGAGAATAACTTTGTTAGAAGTCTCAGCCTATCCATTGCCTTGAGGATAGGCAGGTGATGAGTAAACATTCTTAATTTCATATCTAGAACAATATTCTCCAAATGGAAAACTCTCAAATTGTGTCCCATTGTCAGAAATAAGTGTCCTAGTGATGCTATAACTTGTAATGATGTTCCTCCACACAAAGCAAATGGTATTTGCATCCTTGATATGAGCTAAAGGCTCTGTCTCCACCCACTTGGTAAAATAATCCATGCTGACCACTAATCACTTCCTATTTTTAGTAGCCATATTTCCTATTTCTAGTAGCCATAGGTAGTGGTCCTACTATATTAAGTCCCTATTGAGCACATGACTATAGACTAGTGAAAGGACTAAGTTCCCAAGTAGGCTAATGTGGAATAGGGGAAATTTTTGACAGTTCTTGCATTTCTGAAAATAGGTCTAAGCATCTTTTCCCATCCTTGGCCACCAATAGTCTTGAGTAATTGCCTTATGAGCTAATGACCTACCCTCAGTATGTGCCCCACAGACCTTTTCATGTATTTCATAAAAAAAAAAAAAATCTATATCTTTTCAGGATGAACACAAAGGAGATAAAGACCTAAGAAAGACTTCTTATACAGTTTGTGGTTGGGGGATAAGGATCCTTTACTTGTATCTTATCCTCGGGGGGATTTCTGTCCTTCAAAAAAGAAATAATTGGATCCATCCAAGATGGACCCAACTAAATATAGACCACTTCTTTTACCTTGGACGCACTTGGCCTTTCTAATACTTCAAGAAAAATAGTGTTTGTTAGCCTAGTCCTCGGGGATGCAGCTAAAGTTGCCAAAGTATCAGCATGAGTATTATGATCTCTCCCAATTAACTCGATTCCAATAACATTGAAACCCTCCAACTTCTTTTTTGATAAATCCAAATACTCTACCATCTTCTCATTTTTTGTTGCATACTTACTTTTCAATTGATTTGCCACCAGCTGAGAATCCGTATTAATCAACACATTCTGAGCAAACAAGCGCCGAGCAATATCAAGTCCAGCTAAAAGAGTCTCATACTCAAACTCATTGCTAGTTGCCTCAAAACCCAACTTAATGACATATTCAATAGCCATGCCCTCAAGAGTTGTTAAAACCAACCCTACCTCAGCCCCTCTTTTGACCGAGGACTCACCCACTTCAATTTGCCATGACGGTGCAACCACTTCTACTTCTGAATTAATCTCTAGTTGCCATGCCTTATGTATTTATTCAAGGACTAGGGAAATGAACTTTGCTAAAAAATCTACCAAGACTTGTGCCTTTATTACTGTCTTCGGCACAAATCTGGAGTTAAACACTCCAAGAGCCACTACCCATTTTGCCATTCTTCTTGTAAGATCTACTTTCTTAAGAAGTTGGCCAATCAGTTGATCAGTGATCACCTAAATGGTATGAGGATGAAAATAATGGACCAACTTCCTAGATACTATTACCAACACCAAAATAGACTTTTCCAGAGGTAGATATCGAGTCTTTACCCCTGTAAAGTTTTACTTGAATAATAAATAGGCTTCTGACTTCTATCTTCCTCCTTCAAAAAGACAGCACCAACCACCTGGTCTGAAATTGCCAAATAAAGTTGCAAAATATCTCTTAACTGGGGAGTTGACAAAATAGGAGTAATTGTTAAGTATTCTTTCAGCTTTTCTAGTACTCAATCGTCTTTCTCATCTCAGACCATTTTATTTGCCCCTTTCAATAACTTAAAAAATAATCAGCATTTATTTGACACTCAGCTTATAAATCTATTAAGTGCCACCACCATTCTTGTAAGTTTGTGAACATCTTTTTTCATATGAGATAGGACCACTGCGTGAATAGCTTGGATTTGGTCGGGATCTATTTCAATTCCTTGTTTGGTGACCAAGTGGCCTAAAAACTTTCTTGAACTGACTCCAAAAGCATACTTGGCAGTATTAAGTTTCAACACATATTCATTAAGAGTAGATAACACATGCTATAGGTGTTGAGTATGAGTCTTAGACTCTTGACTTTTAACCACCCTATCATCTATATACACCTTCATTATCTTGTTGAGGTTATCTGTGAACATTTTTATTACCAAACGTTGGTAAGTAGCACCAGCATTCTTAAGTTCGAATGGCATAACCTTATAGCAATAAATTTCTCTCGGGATAATAAATAAAGTCTTCTCCCCATCAAGCAGATGCATTGGAATTTGATGGTATCCTTCATATGCATCTAAAAATGACATCCTTACACTTCCAATTGTTAAATCCACTAGTTGATCAATCTTCGACAAAAAAAATGGTCCTTGGGACATGTTTTATTCAAATCTGTAAAATCAAACACAAACCCTCCATTTTCCATTCTTCTTATTCTTCAGTATTGCTATATTTGTCAGCCACTCAAGGCATAGAACCTCCCTAATGGCCTTAGCATCAAATAATCTACTGACCTCTTCAATCACAGCCTCAGCATACTGTAAAACAGATCTTCTTGCTTTTTGAATCACAAGTTTTACTCTTGCATTAACATTCAGCTTACGACTCATAACTTCAAGAGAAATACCTAGTATTTCTTAAGGAGTTCAGATAAATGTACCAACATTCTTTAACAACATCTCTATCAATTTCAATTTCTCTTCGGCTCCCAAATTAGACCCAATTAGGAAAAACTTATCATCCTTGGTTGGGCCAATATGGAATTTCTCCAAACTTTCAACAGTTTTCTTCTCAGGATCTCCACCAACATCATCAATCTTAGAAGTATCCTCGGGCATCTCTATGAGTTGAACCTACTCGGGTAGGGGCTTAGACTTTAGAGCAGCAACAAACACTTCTTTGATGCATCTTGATCCCCTCTAAACTTTATCACTTGAAACCAATAATTGGGAACTTTAGTACCTAATGGCAGGTACAGGGGACTATCTTTAATGTGTGAATTTAAGATCTTCTTACTATTACATTATAAAAGATGGTGCATCTATTATTGTAAACTCCACCTCATGCCCCACTAGTCCATCCTGAACAGGAATAATTACCCTTCTCAGTGGCCAAACTAGAGTAGAATTGAAACCAATAAGTGGACATTCAGCTGGTTTCAGATCTTCTTCTATAAAGCCTAACTTATTGAACAGATTGAGGAACATGACTTCAGTTGAACTATCTGCATCAACCAAGATCCCCCTTACATCTAATTCAAACATCTTCAACGTGATCTCTAATGCATCATTATGTGGCTATTGCACCCCTTTGCTATATTCTGCGAACATGTTCTCTCCTTGGGCGTTTACTTGGGGAGCTAACAAATTTAAGGGCTTTCCTCGTCTTTCCAACGTATTGCTCTTCTACTTAGGGACAAGCAGCAATACTCTGGGGGTGGTTTTCCTTGTGAATAACATAGATAACTGTTGGTCTTTGAACCCCTTCCTTGGCTGAGCCCTTGGTGGAGGTTGTGCTTCCTCCACATTATCTTCTCCATCTTCCTCTGGTTCCATCATTCATCTTTTTAGATATCTCCTTTGATCTCCCTGTGGAGCTTGGGGTTGATCATCTGGTACCCTTGTCTTTGCCCCATCAATATATTCTTTAAAATGGCCTTCTTTTATCAAATCTTCTAGGAGATACTGTAAGGAACAGCATGCTCCTGTACGGTGCCCACTATTTTGATGGTATGAATAGTAATCTCTATAGTTCTCATTCCCTGGAAAGTTTGGCAATTTCTTCAACAACCTGAAATTTGGCTTGTCTTTAATCTGGGGGAGGATTCTAAAGATCAACTTTTTGAAAATGTGTTAACAGCTTTAAAAATGGACTTTTTATCGTCAATGAACTCTTCTTCCTTCTTTTGACTTTCCTCCTTTTGACCCGAATGGCTTGGACTCCTTCTAGCTAGTAGGCCTCGTCTCATCTTCTACTTTGGTATACTTCTCGATTCTGTACATCAGATCGGACATATTCACTGTTGGCTTTTTGTGAGGGAAAGCCTGAGTTTTTCTCCTTTCTGTAACCCAAGTTTGAAGGAAGTCACTGCCAGCTACTCAGAGCAATCTTTTACTTCATTGTACAATTCCATATATCTTCAAGAATAATCCCAAAGACTTTCATTATTATTCTTCTTCATAATGAGAAGTACGTTAATAGTTTTTGGCTGTTTAGCATCAGCCAAAAACTTGATAATGTACTCCTCTGTAAGCTGTTCTTAGCAACTTACGCTTGGTGGGAGCAATTTATGGAACCATTGGAGGGCAATATCCCCCAAGCTGGATGGAAATACTTGGCATATGAGCTGATCGTCCCAACTCTATAATGTCATGGCCTGCAAGTAATGTCAGTAAACACCAAAATTAAGTAAAATTATTTTTTATGAATCATTTTTTTGTATTTTTTTTCACTATAATATCCTTTAACTTTCTATAACTACTTATATTTCCATAGCATTAAAAAATAATTTTTTTATAACTATTACATAATTACATAATTTCACTTATTTATATTTTTATTTACCTTAAATACTTTTTAATTACCTACTAATTTTGTAACTTTCTTATTTTCTTTTAATACTCCTTAATTATGTATTATTTACTTAAATAACCTTAACTACTAATATTTACTATTGGAGACACTTTTATTATTTTTTTATAATTTTATTGATTATTAATACAAAAAAAATATATTCACACTATCACAACCCGCCAAGTCAGTGCCTACTTGGCGTCTCATAGATGCCTACATGGCTATAACAATATAGCATTACTCTGGAATTACTAGAGAACTCTAGGCCATGCTAGACTAACCTTTCTAGAATACTCTTATGCGTTCTAGGCAACTCTTGTAAATATGCTAGATAATTATAGAGAATTCTAGAATATATAGGGAAACTTCCTTTGGAAGCACATCATATAAATATCTTAGATACTTTTGTGGAGAATTCTAGAACCTCAATCTCCACCGTTAGATTGAATAAATCTCCACCGTCCATTGAGGAGGTGGAAGGCTATAAAAATGGGCCATCCTCCTCATTTGTAACCATCGAAGTTTGAGTAACGCAAAACATTCTCCAATGCTCTTGTGTGCTCTCTCTCTTTCGTTCTCTTGAAGTGTCTTTTCTATATAGTTCTTTGTGAGTTTTGTGAGAGCTCTTAACTTCCTAGTAAGGGTAGGCTGACTTAGCACTTCAACAATAGGTTAAAGTGTCTAAGTGCCGCATAAGTCAAGGCGTGAAATTGTAAACCCGTGACAATACGCATCGCATATGTATCGGTGTCCAGTGTTTAATAACGTCATCTGGTTGAATGTTTTAACAAAAACGGAAGGGAGCAACAAGAGTAGAAAGCAATTTTAACAAGATATTATGTGAAGATTGAATCTAAATGTAGAAAGTGCCCATGATGTTGAAGAAGTTTCCCTTATAATCAAGAGAAATCTGTAGGGAACGAATAGTCTACTACTTCTGGATGGCGTGAAACGAAATTTAAACTTGGATGAAATTGAAATCCCTCATGGCGGCAAGATTTATAGGAAGATTGTTCTAACAAATAGGTCGTATCTACATAGTCCTTGGTTGTCAGTGGGTTCTTCCAACATTGATAGGATGATCCAGGTGAAACTAATTCAATGCTAGGGGCATGGAAGATGTTTGAACGTGTCCTCAATAGCTTGGAACTTACTAGAATTCAAGAAAAAAAAAGGCACTCGCAATGGGATTATGCAAGTAATATCTACGTCTTCCATTCCTGATAATAATAAAAGCAAAAACATTCATAGTGTATCACAACGTATTTAGGCTATTTGGGGATGACAACAAGAGTGTGCGGTCTCGAAAAGAATGCTAAGACATCTTTGAAATTTTTCACATTTTAAAAAAAATGTTACAATCGCTTGGATGATGCCCACCCCCCTCCCCCAAAAAAAGAAAGACTTTCTTTATTATGCATTATATCCTGCAGACTCTGAGATTGATTCAGACAATTTGTTGAATAGTTGGGTGGCCGAATATTTCTAGAGCAACTACGATGATCTATAGGCATAAGAAAATTTAAGGGGCAACGTGAATGATTTGAAATTGGTAAATGTAAGAAAAATCTAGATTGACATCAATGAAGTTTCATGGCTTGGAGTCAGTGATGAGGCTTGTGTAAGGCCAAAGATGGCTATGGCCCTTAGTTTTTGCATTCTACTGATACATATATGCCATATTTCACTGAAAGTAAACGCTCCATTAACAATGGCTCTCCTTTCATAAATGAAAAGTTTATCTAACTTAACTTTTTATAATGAGACCTATATAAAAAATTAATAAAAAACAAAACCTACTTTTCCTTTTTTACAAACCCACAGATCTCTTTTATCTCTCCACCCTGGAGATTTCATTCTCCTATACCATCAATCATCACATCTTCACATTTTTCCTTATATACTTCATTTCCTTATCATTTTTACCTTCTCTCACTTGTTGCACTCTTCCATCTCTCACTCCCTATAAATCCTTTCTCTCAAAATAGATATATAAAACTTTCTCAAATATTCGCTCTCCCTACCAATATATCATTGGTGAAATTTAGATTCTCACCATGGACAAAAAGGTTTTTATTTAGATAAATTTAGTTCATATATGAAAATTCCAAACCAAGCAGTCACACATAAGATAAATAGAATGACACCAAAAAAAAAAAAAAAAAAAAAACGAGGAAACCCTCACACAGAGAGAAAAACCTCTATTATAAATTCTACTATCAACGGGTTATAAGACATTAGTTGAATTTTCTATGAATCACTCATACAAATTCTTTCACTAATTTTGCTCGAATCACTCAACCAACCCTACAAGCGGACTTTCTACATCACACAGAAAGTAAAGAAAGATTACAAAGAAAAATAAGAGAGAGACCTATAAGCTCACAAGAGAAAAATTCTCTCTCTCACAAAGCTCTATAATTTGCCCTTCGGTTCCATATTGTACATTAAACTTGGGTACATATATATAGACTTACAAAATATTATTCCAATTAGGACACAAATATATAAATAGATTTCCTAAAAACAAATTTCCTAAATAGAAATAGAATCTTCCAAATAATACATAGCTCAAACCATTGCGCTTCCATTGACGGGCTATCAAGTCTACTCGAATCCATTCTAGGCCAACTATCAATACGGGCAAACCCTCGCGCATCCTGTGAACGCTCAGCGCCAATGTGGCACAACCGAGCACTCCTTACGTGCTACTTGCAATGTATATTGGATTTTTTTGTGTCTTTGTATATTTGAATCCTAGTCTGTGGAGGATTATATTCTATTCGATCTTTGACTATTGTAATCTTTTGGAAACTTTCCAATTTAGAAAATCTTCAATTTAGGAAATATGCAAATCTTCTCTTCTCTTCAATTTAGGAAACATTCAAATCTGTCATATTTAATTTAAGATGTTATATGGATTTGCCATTATAAAACCTTACAATCTCCCTCTTAGCAATTTCATATCAAAATTTAAATTAAATTTCAGAATAAATCTGCACTATTTAAACAAAGACATCATGGCATCATATGGCAAAAAATTTAAAATAACATTCAAGTTCAAATTCACAATTCAAGTTCCAAGATCACAAGACCACAAAATATTAAAATAAAATCGCACCAATTTGAAATTTTCTACTCTTCCTTTTTTATATGAATTGACAAGCTCACAAAATGATAAAGGAATAAGATGATGAACCATTGGAAGAAAATAATAAGGGAGTAAGAAAACATATTGAAAACAAATTACTGGATTTGCTCGAGGATTCAATCATTCAACACCTTCCATGCAAACATCTCTTGGAAAATTCTTATAGGGCTAGTTTTGTGCAAAAAAAAAAAAAAATTAAATAAAATAAAAATGTAAAAAAAAATGATGGGAAAGTTCGCTAAATATATTAAAGAAATTTCACTTCACCTATGTCCAAATATGTAAATCAATCCTTCAATCTTTATAAATTTAAATGGATAAAATTTCATCTTTCCAAATAAATCTCCAAGTCTGCTCATAAGATGAATTAAGCCTTAAAATCGAAAGAAAATACTTGTGCGCGTGTGAAATTATGACTAATCAAACATATATGCTCCCCCTCAAACAAATCATAAGATCAAGAGATTAAATTTGATGCTCCAAGTGAATCAAGAGCAATTTTTTTTTTTTAATCCAACTGCAATTTTTCGTGTATATCCCTTTCAAGGTCCTAATGACTTTCACACGTTTATGGGTAAGTAGCTTTTCTCCTAACAATCAACGAGTTCCACCAGTAGCCTTTTTCAAGATAGGATTTGTTTTTCTTCAACATTTTTTAAACATATTAAACAGTAATTTAACATCTATGGAGGAAAAACATATGCAAAATTAGTCAAGTGTTTAAAGAAACACATTAAAATTATGGCAAAGTTCACCAGTACACTTCTTTTCAATTCAGATGGAAGTACAAACTTTTAATCCATTACAAATAATTTGATTGAATGATTGACACACATATAAGCAGATAAAAGTCATAAAATATCTTCAAAACAAATAATAAACTCCTATCCCCCTTTTATTTTTTTTTAAGTTAAGGATGTGCGTAAAAATACCCAAAGGCTTCCTAAGAGATTCAAAGCGAAGTCGCCGAAGGGTTTGGTAAAAAGATCAAATTTTCACATCCAAATAACCCTAGTTTTGGGAAAGTGGTCTTGACGGTATTTTTCTCATGCCTTTGATTTTTATTTAAATTTGAATTCTTTTTCTTTGAAAATTTTCATGTTTAAATTTTGAAAAATTTAGATTTTTAGGTTTTTGAAAATAACTTGAGTTTTCAAAAGCATTTTCAAAAAAATCAGAAAAGGGTTAAAACCTATTTGTCATAAGAACTCTAGGTTTTGAGTTTTTAGAAAAAATTTTCACGTATTTCAAGGGGAGACCATATAATTTGTGACAATTGGGATGGATGTAACCTTTGATTCCGCAATGGTGACATACTTGTACAAATGATTGGGGTTTAACAAAACGTGCACCTTTCACTATGGGAGGAGGATACTAATGATGTATGATCTTTAGAGCACTCCTCTTTGGTGTTGCTGCTTGCTTTGGAACGATCTTTGGAATTGCAGTAGACTTTATAACAACCTTCGGAGCAATTGGAGAAGATTTTGGTGCAACTGATGTGATCTTCTCCCCAATGTACCTGAGACCTGATTTATCTCCATGTAGCCTTTATTTGCTCTAAATCTTTTTAATCTTGTTTGAATTGGAATTCATCTTCTCTATTATTTTCTCATCATCCTTTATCTTTTCTTTCAACTCATTGATATTTGAATCGAAGTTAGGTATTTTGACAAGTAGAAAGGAGGAAAGATGTGCATCACGCTTGAAAGGGTTAGGAAAATTCACATAGAGATAATTTCAAATTTTATATACTCTACTATCTTTGAAAGAGAGAGATTTTGTGCATATTCAAGTGTGACTAAACTAATTTTATTCTTGTAACCAATTTGACTCAAATAGATAAATAGTACACTTGTGCTAATTTGAACATTCTAGACATTTTTTTTAAGAACAAAAAAGCACCATTCGGTAGAACACTGGCTTATTAAGTGTAAACTCTGGGGGACCTACATCACCCCGCCTCCATAGCTGGGTAAAGCAAACTTCGCTCGTAGGGGGTCCCTCATAGATTAATATCACCAACAGGGATTAGACCAGAGGCCTTATGGCCATGACACTAAACTTTAGTTTTACTAACTTCCTGGGCTAACCATTAGAGCTACATTCTAGAGGTATTATAGAACTTATGTAAGACCCAAATAACATTAATTGACATATAACGCAACCCATCTAAATATAACTTAGGTAACTAAAATCAAGACTTTAAAGACCAGCCATTCCTTGGATGTGAAAAGTTTTTTGCATGGTGTGGGCCTCATAGGGTTTATCGTATGCAGTCAAAATGGATATGATTTGTTTAACCAAGTTGTGGCGGCCTCATTGCATTTCCATTAGAAAGATCTAAAAATATCTCTAGCAGGAACATTACCTCCTTGGAACCCAATAGTTGAAATCATGTAAAAGAAAGCTCTTCAATTTGTAAAATAGATCATCCCCACCTCTAAAAGAATGATGGTTTATCATGCCGTATGTACAACTCTAGTACAAAGTAACTCTTCTTTCCAGCAGCGGAGATGGCAGAGTAGGGACAATTGCCCTAATCATTTAAAAAAAAAAAAATTAGTTATATACATTTTTTGATATTACCCTCACTAAAATTCTCTTTTGACTCCACTATCTCAATTTATCTTTAATTGCCTTCACACATATCTAACTGTCTCTTACTTTCAAGATTTTAACGCATTTATTTGAGGATTTCAGCATATTTATTATTAAAATTTTGAAAAAAAAAAAAACTCTTGATCTTCCTCCATTTATTCAACTCCATTTTTTATCTAACTTCAGCTCTTTTTTTTTTTTTTTTTAATCATGCATCATTTATCCAACTCCATATCTTTTTATTTTAGATAGGCATTATCATTTTTTTTTAGGTAGGCTTTTTTTGATTATTTATTTTTTTATCCAACTTCAGTTTTATATATATATATATATATATATATCATTTATCATTTATCCAACTTCAAAATATTTTTTCGGATACGCCTTATCATTTTCTTTAGATAGACCTTTTTTTTTATCATTTATCATTTATCTAATTTTTTAGCTTTGATTTTTGGATAAGTCTTATCATTTTTTTAGATACGTCTTATCAAATATTTTGTCTTAAACTCCAAATTTTTTAATTCCAATTCTGCTCCAAAATTTTTAATTTCAGCCCAACCCCACCCATTACCTTCTGTATATCTGCTGTTGCTTCTTCCTAAGAATTATATGCCCTCGCTGGCTACGACGTAAATGACGGACACCAAGTTACTTCTATTTGTCATTGGCTAAAAAAATGTATATTTAGCCAAGTTACTTCTATTTGTCATTGGCGAACAACCCCTATGTAATGCCCTAAAGCCCTCAAGCCACTAGGCTCACTTCATGTCCCGGACGAAGGCCCCTTAGTGGACTGCTCATCTCCCTTTGCTCTCCTAACTAAGTAAAACTCAAGTTTAGGATACTCCTCCGCGAAAGACCCTTAGTCAGGACTCAGAACCATTTATGAGGTCAGTGGACTGGATATTAAGAGAAAGCGCTCGGTGAGCTACCGATCCGTCCTTTTGAAGGTTGTCCGTCAGCCATATAAGAGAGAGACCATTCCACACATTTAATATGGTTTCCTAGGTCCCAACTGTCCAAGGTCACACATCTCCTCTTCTTTAGTTTGCAGACCCTTGCTAGTGTGTGTTTTGAACTCTTAAAGTAGCTTTCCGGCATAAATGTAGCGTTGCTCCAAGTAATCCCAAAGGAAGTAAACAACATCATGAATAGTTTAGCAGCCACAATGGCACAAACAACTAAATAAGAGTACAGAGTCACTTCCACATTGCATAAAGTTTTTGAGTTCTTAGGTTTGATAAAGCAGATAGAAGTACACAGACACACACGAATTTAAAAAAAAAAAAAAAACAGAGATCGGCACAAGCAGCAAACGAACATTTTCAAAGAAAATCGGACAATCAATAAACACTTCAGAAAATTAAACAAGCCATCAATCAGGTTCCACTGAGAATGGATTTATCTGCAATATAAATTCAAGCCACCAAAATATGTGCACCAGTTACTCAAACGAGTCTCCCCCTTAGCTTCAAAGCATAATTCATTCCACTGTCACAAGGGTCCTGAGAGGATTACTTTCTACCATCTGCCGTTCACAGTTGAATGGGAAAGACAGCAAGCAATGTCACATTCTCCGTATCATTGTGAGAATGTACTATTCTAAATAGAATCGGATTCAAAATTTATAATTAATGAGATTAAATTATATTTTTAAAGTAAATAAGAGCAAAAGTAGAAATTTCATTGGAGCAAAACATAAAAAAAAATATAATTTATAAAAAAATAACAAAATCAATAGAATTTTAATGTATTTTCTAAATCTGTTTGTTTAGGTCTGCCCATGATTCCATGTGTTAGATTCAAAACATGTACAAGTTAAAAATAATTACAAAGATGGAATGCAACAACAACTGTTGATCTCAAGAAATTTTCATCATCCACCGCAACAGAGGCTGAGGGATAGCTCCGTATGTGCAAAAGTTGGTTTCAAATTTCGTATTTGGTCTGGCTGTAGCCAAATGCCGGCAGCACTTATCAAAATGTTAAAATTGTGTTTTTACCAAAATTTAGTGAAGGGTCTAAAAAATCAAAGGGTAAAATATAAAAATTATCACTATAGTTTACCTCAGTGGCGGATTCAGGATTTCATTACAGTGGGGTCAAGCCGATAAATAAATACAGTGTACTTGACTTATGAGCAATCTGTTTTGAGAGCTATATTTTATGGGGGCAAAAAAGATAAAAATACCTAAAAAAATTATACTATTTTCTAAAGAAATTTTGCTTCCTAGGGGGGCAAAACTTGTAAATTGCTTGAGGTATACGGGTAATTTATTGTGAAAGATATATTTTATAAGGGTAAAAATACAAAAATATCTAAAAAATTATACTATTTTTTAAAGAAATTTTGCTTCCAGTGAGGCAAAACTTGTAAATTGTTTAAAGTATAGGGACAATTTACTTTGAAAAATATATTTTATAGGGGCAAAAGTACAAAAATATCTCAAAAATTATACTATTTTTTACAAAAATTTTACTTCCAGTGGTGTCAATTGACCCCCTTGCCCCTATGTGGATCCGCCTATGGTTTACCTTCAATGTTACTTTAGTCTCCACGTTTTAATTGTAACAGTCAAAATCCTACACTTTCAGTCAAGTAACAATCTAGTCTTTCCATCAGTAATTCGTTATACACAACCGTTAAGCAAGTAAAACACTAATTTTGCATTTCATCTTCCCCCAACCCACTGAACACACCAATGTCTACCCTAATCTGGGTTCCAAAATCGTTGCTCCAACATTGATCAAAGTTTGTTAGGTTGTATATGAAATTTGTCAAGAAACCCAACATCGTTATCACTTACAAAGTCAAAAAAAAAATATTTTTGCGATGAAACTTCTGAATCATCGAATTCAAGTCGAATTGGAGCACGAGCATTCTTGTTCTATTAGCATGCAGTGGGCATTATCGCATCCGAAATATTGGAAGCAGGTGATGCAGCCAAAAATAAAAGATGATGATTCCTTGTTCAGGAACCATGCAGGATTCAAGAGACTCTCCCAACTTCTTAAGCTGCCAGAAGAGGAAGGCTCTGCTGGTGGTCTTCTATAAGCGGTTTTTGACTACCCACGCAAGAAGATGGGATTGTGAATGGAGGTTCTATGAGAATCTACAATTTTCAAATGTAGTCCAAATTTATTGCCATCTATTTATATACATGTGTGCACATATTTTTCTGCCGGGTAAATATTGCTAAATGTAACCATTGAACAGAAGTAGACAAACAGGTCACAAATTGACTGTTGTAGAGTGGTAGGGTTCTATTCAAAACAAGAGGACTTGGATGATTGATTTTTGCAAATTTTATTCAGAATATCTAGTTAAAAACATGCTATGTCACCTCACTAAACCTCAACCTTTTTTAGAGATAATTTAGTATACGAAACTTCCATGTTACAAGGTCTAGCAAGAGTAAGATATAAGTAATCTTTCTTTTACAAGTAAAAAAGATAATTTTAAAATTCAAAATTATTGTCTGATTGTGTCTAATTCTTTCGCACGAGATATGGCATGGATTAATTTAGTAAAAACATGAGAAAGTTCGGAAATCTAACATTTTGCTGAAAATTTGAAATTTACTCACTTATTATATAGAACCTCTTTTTTATTATTATTATTTTTTTTATGACGACCCCTATATATATTTATATATAATGATATGCCATCTCTTGAAAGGAGAGTTCTTAAAAAAGTATTGTTATGAGCACATAGAAATGATAATTTAATCCGAAAAAGTCAGTATTTTAATCTGGCTTAACCATAATGAGATTGTTATAAGTTTTTATAGTATGTAAAATATATTTAAATATAATATGGGTTAGGTTAAATTTCGGCAATGTTATTTTAAACTTAACAATGACTATAAGTTATAATAATTAAAATGTAAAATAAAGTAAAATTTAAAGTGGATTCTAGTTGACGTTAGAGAATTTTATTTCAAATTTAACTCGACTTAATTATTATGTAAGTATTAATATACCCTTAATATATTATTATAATACATAGCTACTACTCTATTCACATGGATAAAGACATTTACATTCCTTCAATTGTTTTTCTCTCTCCATTTTCAATAACTTTTATCAATTAAAATGATAAAATTAACCTTTGTTTCACTTGTATCATATCTCTTCATCACCTCAGCCCTTTCCTCCCACCCCTTCCCTCTTCTTAAAGCTCAATCTTCGTTCTAAAAAAAATAAAAAAAAAAAAAGAAAAAATCATTGTCAAACAACTACTAACGGAAAAGAAAAGGGAATAGGGTAAGAAAAAGAAAAATGAAATATAAAATTTTAAATATATATTCTTATTTGAATAACAGTAAAAATATAATAAAATAATAAATATTTTATTAACTAATTACTTTTCTAATTTAATTATTTTTAATTCTCAAATTCTATACATTTTCTCTTCCATTTTTCATAGCAAACCAAAATGAGAAATAATTTTGAATCTCAATCTCTTTTTTTTTTTACTTTTGACAAATTCTTCATTCAAATGTAACTAAGTGTGTTTGAAGCAAGATATAAGAAAAAGGTATAGAAAAGATGAATAAATTATGAAATCTTAAAAACACATTATTATCCAAATGGATTAAAAAATATAAGAAAATTAAAAATATTTATTAATAAATCAATTTTCTAATTTAATTATTTTTAATTTCTCAAAAACAATGCTTTTTCCCTTCCTTTTTCCATCCCTAATACATCCTAAAAACTTTAAATCTCTGTTCTTTTTCTTTTTAGTTGACAGATCTTCAACCTAAACGCAATCTAAAAATTTTACCACTCAGGCTAATAATATTTTAATTTTTAATGTAATAGTTTAAAGCAAGTTTAGGCATCCTAACCATACTTCTCCATTTTACCGTTTGCTAAAAGTAGTTATTAGGGTCCATTTGGCAATACACTAAAAATCTCTTTAACTTTTTTTCAACTTTCATTTATTTTTTCAAATTTTTCTAAATTTCTACAACTTTTTCCAAAAGTTAGATAATTACCAAACGCATGAAAAAAAATTACCCCCTCCCCCACCACACACACACACACACAAAACTACCTTTTTTTTATTTTTTATTTTTTCAAGTTCTACCAAACACAAACAATTTTCCAATTACCATCAGATTGCCAAAAATTAGACTCTTTGAAACACCAAACAAGCTTTTAGTTAGAAACCCCCCCCCCAACCAAAAAAAAACAAAAAAAAAAAAAAGTTGATGCTGCCAAAATATATGCGTGTATTGTACCAACATGTCTCAAAACTAAGACCATGAGTCATGCACAAAAGCCCTACTGTGTTGATAAATCACTCCTCTTGATACATTATGGTACTTTCAGAGAATACAAGTAAAACGAAAGGAAGGAAACAACATCATGAATAAAAACAGTTTAGCTGCCACAATGGCAGAAATAGGAGTACAGTCACATCCACATTGGATAAAGCTTTTTGAGTTCTCCGGTTTAATAAAGCAGATAGAAGTTCACTAACACATTAATAAAAATAAAAGAGAGAGAGAGAGAGATCGGCACAAGCAGCAAAGGAATATCTTACTTCAGAAAAATTAGACAAAGCCATATCGGTTCCACTGAGAATGGATTTACATGGAATAAAAATTCAAGCCACCAATACACGAACGAGCACCAGCTACTCAGATGAGGCTCCCCCTTAGCTTCAAAGCATAATTCATTTTTCTGTCACAATGGTCTTCAAGGATTAATTTCTACCACCCCCAATTAATTTCTACCACCTACCATTCACAGTTGAATGGGAAAGATGACAGGCAATGTCACATTCTTGTGAGAATAATAAATAAAATGCACTAATCTAATATATCCAAAACAAATTATAAGTTGGAACAGAACAACCATTGATCTTAAGAAAGTTTTCATCATCCACCCCAATAGAGGCTGAGGGTCAGCTCCAAATGTGCAAGAGGTGGTTTCAAATTTTGCATTTGGTCTGTTTGCAGCCAAATGCCTGCAGCACCTACAAAATTTTAAAATCACGATTTTACAAAAATTTAGTGGAGAGTCTGGAAAATTGAATCATAAAAAATAAAAAAATCATGACATAATATAACATATCACATGGAAACATAATCTATTATACTACAATTTCTTTATTTACAACTTTCATTCTCTTTATAAATAAATAAATTTATTAATAAGAGGAGTATAAAAACATGAATCAAGAAAATACAATGCACAAAAACTCACCCATATCAAGAAAACGAACCCTCACGAAGCTCACAAAACATTTTAGGGTAAATTACATCTACCTCTCCTTAACAGTTGGGTAATTACAATTAACACTCACAATATTTAAAAGTTACACTTATCCCCTCTTTCAATAAAATCAACCGTTAAAATTTAGATGTTAAAATAACGAAAATTTTATGTGTTTTTCCTAAATTATCCCTCATTCTCTCACATTTTCATCAATTTTCTTCACAAAAATCCCAAAAAAGTAAGTAAAAACAAAAAGTTTTTAAAATTTTTATAAAAAAACTAACGAAATGTGAGAGAAGGAGAGGTAAAATAGCAAAAATACCTAAAAATTTAATTAGTTTGACATTTTATATTCAGTTTTAATGCTGATTTTATCAAGGGGGTCAATGTTAATAATATTTCAAATAAGGGAGGTAAGTATAACTTTTAAATGTTGTGGGTGTTAAGTGTAACTACCCAAATGTTAAGGAAAGGTACGTGTAATTTACCAAGATTCTATGTCCAATTCCATGTCTCATTTCACCCCAACTATATAATTGAGACTTTTAAAATATTTGGTGTACCCATGCAATTGACATTAAAATATTAATTTTATTTTAACTTAATTTTGTAGGATTGTAAATTTATTAAGATGCTTTATTTGTTACTCTAAAACATCTTGAATTCTATATTAACTATTACATTTAATTTATAATAGTTAATTTAGTGAAGCAATGCATGCATATGGTCCTCAACTATTACAATGTAGGAAATTGTAATGTTACACAATAAAAATTTAAAAAAAAAATTAATGAGTGAAAACACTTGTGGCTTACCACTTGAAAATAAAAAATAAATAAATAAATAAAACAAAAACCCATTAAAGTCTATTTTAGTTCAAACCTATAAAAATTTATTTTGTTCAATGAAATTACAAACAAACCCCTTAATTTTTAAATTCAATAAAATCGCCTACAATTAAATCAAGGTTTTATAAATTTGTCTTCTCAGAATCAAAATTTTACTTATTTTACCTCATGCAACTCAACAAGTTTTCCTACCCTAATATCATTACAATCATAAAATTTTAAAATTTAAATCAAGATCTTAACAACCATCGCACCAATAAAATGAGAAAGGGAAAAAAGTGAAAAATAATAATAATAAAGCTAAAAAAATAAAGCTGATGTAAATTCAATAAACATTTTGACGGTAGAGGTTCAGCAAAAGTTAAGATTAAGTGAAATTAATATACTACATTTGTAATATGCATTGTTAAATGCTTTGAAAAAATAATATATAAATAAATAAAGAGATAGGCGAATAGGAAATTACCAGGCCATTAAGATAGATGTCAGCTTGCCTTGAAAATTGGAGTCAATCTAATGTGTCAACTGAGCCATAAAATCCCCATCCTTATCCATGTCCAGCTGGATAAATATGATAGCCAAATAATCTCTTTGATCAGGAAGTCAAGTATGATTTATACCACTTCAATGCATTCCACCATTCAATGTCTCCTTTGATTAGCCTCAAATCTTTACTGGACACTTTTGCACTCGAAAGCATTTTTCAAGCTTCGAGCAATCAAAGATTATCATACTTTCTAATTTTGGAGCAATGCGCACGCCACCAGCGACGTCCAGTTCAAGTAGATTCAGAAACGATATCTTTCTCCAAGTTAGATAGATTTATCTTCTTCAAGCTCCAAAGAAATCATCTAAATCTGAAGCAAAACCTATAGTTTTACTATTAGGTTGTTGGTGTTAGGGCAGTTTTCAACTATGAGCTCTTTCAAGATTACCAAATTCCCAACCATGGCTAGTGTGAAAATAGTATTCAAACTTAGGCAGGTATGCAAGGCCAAGGATTCCAAACAAGGCATGATCACCAATCCCTTTTTAGCTGGCACTTTACAAAGGCTCTACATATTCTTCTGAGTCATCTTCATTATCTCATCACTGTACAAGTCATCTCTGTCATCAGTGGTAGTTTGGATCTCCAACTCATCTTCATCATCTTCAACGTCAATGATAGTTTAGATCTCGTTGCATCCCACCAAGCAACAAAATTGCAGCTTCTTCATATTTCCATGACCGAAGTCAGAAAGATTTTTCACAGTCCAATGGCATTCTAGGGAAAAGGCGTTAGCATGTTCAAGAACCTTGGTAATTTCTTCATTTGACTTGCCTTCACCATTTACATAATTCAAGCCTATGGCAAATTTCTCTGAATTATTGAATTTCTCTTCCACCTCGTGTGGCAGGTAGGATATGAAGCATTGTTCACGAGGACCAACGATTAATCTGAACTTTTTCAAAGCTCTACTCATTAGTGGTTTGTTGTATGCTTTGACATCTTTCAATGCCTCAGCCACGAGCAAATACAGCTTAAGTTCTTCCAAATGTCTTAAATTACGAACTTCATTTACAATAGCTCTCACTTCAACATCCCACCAGTCACCATCTAGAAGCACGTCAATGCATAGTTCTTTCAATCAATGTTGTTAAAATCATGATTTAAATCGTAAAATCGTACGATTTTACGATGTTACAGAGCAAGACCTTGTTAAATCGCATCAAAATCGATTTTTGGGGTAAAATCGATGAAAAAGCGATTTTATGGGGTAAAATCAGTAAAATACTTACGATTTTACGATTTTAACGATTTTAAAAAGTTAAGGTTTTTTTTTGTAGTTACAACTAATTAAGAGGGATAGAATCGTAAAAAGCCAAATTGGGTTAAAACCCTCACACGGCCAGAAGAAGACTCAACTGTAAAAAAACAATTAATCTATGGATTATGTGCAAGCCTGGGCAGCCGCGCGAAGGAAAAACGAAGGACGAGCAAAGAGAGACCCAGCAAAAATTCTGTTGGTTGTGTAACTTGTGTGTTTGGAAGACTTTTGTTATTTTCTTTGAGGTTTAGACTTTCAAGTTTGTGTTGTACAATATATTTTCATCTTATTCTTGAATTTTTTTCTTTTATATTAGTTTTTTTATATTTTATTTTTTTAGTGAATTAATAGAAGGATCATGGTGGGATTCGAACCCACATTACTAGTCATAAAGTGAGTGTTTTTCCACTCAAATGACATGATCGTATCAAATTGAAAGTTCTAAATGTTAAAATATTATGTTATACAGACTGTGATTTCAAAAATTAAGTTGTAAGTAAAATCTTACGATTTTACGATTCGATTTTACAATTCGATTTTACAACCCCTCAACCGATTTTTGGTAAAATCCCGATTTTAACAACATTGCTTTCAATTGATGCAGATTTGACAATGCCTTTGTTGGAATTATTGTGTCTATACCCTTATGTTCTTTGCAAAGATTTGCACATCCACTTAAGCACACCTTTAAATGCGTCAAGTTAACAAGCGCTCCAATTTCCTTGGGTAGAAACAAAAGATGAGTTCATTCCAGATCAAACTCCTATAGCCTTTTGAGTGCTCCAATTTTAGGTGGTAACTTCGTCAACAGATCACAACCCCTCAAGAAAAATTGTCGAAGAGGAACCAATTGGGAAATAGATTCTGGCAAGGACTTTATGCCGGTAAATGATAAATCAAGAACGTGAAAGACAGGTATGCAATTAAAGAATGAGGAAGGAATTACCATCATATTAGTTACATCATGAGTACAATTCTGCCAGAACAGAACAATTTAGACTTTATCATAGCTAGGATATCTTATTGTCCATTTAATGTATCTCCTTGGCATTCCACTTCTTGACCTCTGGTGGCTTTATTAAAGCTAGACCCCCCTTTCTCTAAATACTGTAGGCACTAACTCAACACAAATGTATTCAATAAGCCAAGCCTAGTCTCTTCTCGCATTAAAAACTCTTCGATTACTTCTTTCTAGAGAATGCTGGGAGAAGTCGTTTTCGAATGCGAGAAGAGACTAAGCTTGGTTTATTGAATATATTTGCACCAGGTAAGCGCCAACATTATTTGGAGAAAAGGGGTCTAGGTTTACAAAGCCACCAAAGGCTGAGAAGTGAAATGCCAAGGAGATACACTTAACGGACAATAAGATATCTGACCTATCAAAAGTCCAAGCTGTTCTGTTGTAGTAAAATTGTACTTGCAATGTAACTATGATCTAATAGTAATTCTTTCCTCATTCTTCAATTTTATGACTGTCCTCCACATTATTGATCTATCATTTACTAGCATAAAGTCCTTGGATAGAATCTATTTCCAAATTGGTTCCTTTCCGACAATTCTCCTTAAGGGGTTGGGATCTGTTAATGAAATTACGAGCTAAACTTAGAGCACTCAAGAGGCTAAAGGAGTTTGATCTAGAACAAATTCATTTTCTGTTTCTACCTAAGGAAATTGGAGAACTTGTTAACTTGACACATTTGAAGGTGTAATTAAGTGGATGTGCAAATCTCTGCAAAGAATAAAAGAGCGTAGATACAATAATTCCAACGAAGGCATTGTTAAATCTCCATCAATTGAAAGAACTAAGCATTGACATACTTCCAAATGGTGACTGGTGGGATGTTGAAGTGAGAGCTACTATAAATGAAGTTTGTAACTTAAGCCGTTTGGAAAAACTTAAGCTGTATTTGCTTGTGGCTGAGGCATTAAAAGATGTCAAATCGTACAGTGAAACACTAATGAATAAAACTTTGAAAACATTCAGATTAATCATTGGTCCTCGTGAACAATGTTTCATATCTTGCCTGCCACATGAGGTGGAAGAGGAATTCAACAATTCGAAAAAATTTGCCAAAAGCTTAAATTATATAAATAGTGAAGGCAAGCCAACTGAAGAAATTACCAAGGTATTCGAACATGCCAACACCTTTTCCCTAGAATGCCATTGGACTGTGAAGAATCCGTCTGACTTCGGTCATGAAAATATGAAGAAACTACAATTTTGCTCCTCGTGAGATGTAATGAGATCCAAACTACAATTGACCTTGGCTTCCTCCCTTAGCCTAAAACAGATTTGGGCCCAACTCAACTTAGAAACAATCAAACTAACACCTCAATAGGGACCAAATTTAATGTATAAAATCTAAAATGATGTAAAATCTCAAATAATGACCAAAATAAAAGACCAGCCGTTACAATTTTTTTATTTTTTATTTTTTAAAGTAAGGTCACACAATCCAATTCATAACACGTAAATATAGATTATTTGTATTCTTTTCTATTTTTGGCTTGCATTATTGTTGATGATTATGCCATTTTTAGATGAAAAATACGTTAAACATTATTATTTTTTTCTATATATATATATAAATATTTTTATTAAATAGAGAGAAGATAAATATAAACACAAATTTTAGTTATCTTTTATTCTTTTATTTCTTTTCTTATAATTATACATAATATCAATTATAAACGTTGATTTCCAAAGAGCTCCTTTGTGTTGGCTAGACCTACCCCATTTGAATGCCAATTTCCAAACTCCATTCTAGCTCAAAACTTAGCCCAAATCACCCACATTCGACAATCAATCTCAAATTTAAAAACAAACACACAAAAAGCACATGTATAACTCTCAATACATGATAAATCAACCTCAAATCTGACATACAACTCATGAATCTCAACTTTCTACTACAAACATGTATATAAACATACAAATACATATATCAAATAATCACCCAAAACTCAACAATTCTAGCATGAATATCAATCAAATCATGTAATAAATAGGAAATAAACACCCATAGAAGTTCTACCTACCCCAAATTTGAAGAAAAACAAGAAAAGGAAGAAGATCACTGTAGGGCTCCAAACGTCGGAAGCTTGAATCTTCCTCCACAGTCGCGATCACTACAAATCAGTAACACCACTGCGATTAGCTCGGAAAAACGAACAAAATCCCTTTGCTTCTACTCCAAATCTTTCTTTTCTTCCTCCCTTTAAGTTTTATCTATTCGTAAACAATCAAATGAAAAAAGAAAGAAGACAATAATATGAAATGAAAAAAAAAAAAAAGGGAAGAAAATAAGAAAGGTCTATTCAACCTTAGTGAGAGAAAGACTCAGACCGGGGAATGGGCACTAAAAAAGCTTCACCTCTTGGAGCTCCAGTGCTATCTCCGTAGGGTTTGCCTCTTCCTTGTTCTTACTCCTCTAGCCCAACAATAACCCTGGGATCAACACTATTTAAAAAATAAAATAAAATTATCATCTCAGTGCGTACGAAATTTAGGCTTCGATTTTTATTTTATGAGAGAAAAGAAAGAAAAAAAGCATTAGTTAAGAGAGAAGCGAAGAAAATAAAATTATAATTTTTTTTTATAAATTTAGAAAAGAAATAATAATCATTTTTTTATTTTTTATTTGTGAGTTAAGAAGAAAAAGTGTATATTATTTTACCATTAAATTCTTTAAGAAGTTGGAGGTTATTTAGTCTTTGGATGTGTTTGTAATTTTTTTTATTTTTTATTTTATAAATAAATATGCCATTTTAAAAGTCTTGATAATTCATTTTTCTCTTCTTTTTATTTCGGCTCACTTTTGAAAAAATAAAATTTTTAAGTCTAAAATCTTAAGTGTTCTAAAACCTTAAGTAATTGTAACAATGGAATATGAAGTGTTATTATTATTATTATTATTATTATTTAAGTAAGGTCATACGGCTCATACCAAACAACTTCAATCACCATTATGGTAGTGTTTGGAATGATAAAAAATAAGAAAAAAAATAAAAAAAAAACGTGGTTTGAGTTAATTTTGGCGAAACCGTTCTAACCGATTCAAAAAATAATACTTTTTTTTTCAAAACTATGGAAACAATTTTTCAAATCTGTTCCTACGAATTCAAAAAAATTCATAAAAAATAATAACAATGGTACTCGTTTGAAAGCTTTCAACTTGAAGAATATGATTGTCAAAAAAATTTATGCATTCGATTAACCTCTTTTTAAATTTTTTATTTTTTTGAGCGAAATTAGTAAAGGCGGGAATGTGTAAATTAGTAATAGCGGAAAACAAAATAGAGATTGTTGGAGATTGTTTTTGTTTTTTGGAACTCCAAACGGTGCCTATATATGTTTGTCTATGACAACAAAAATATCAAATCTAATTTTGTTTTAAATGCAAAAAAATGTATTAAATATAAATATGTAATTAAATAAATTAATATATTAATTAATACTTCTTATTTTAATTTTTTTAAATCATTAAGATAAGAGTATATATTAAAAATTTTATGATTTTTTCATTGTTTCCTATATTTTTCTTTTTCTTTTTATTTCATTTTTCATTTTTTTTACACCAAATTTTTACTCCTAACACATTTTTTTCTTTTAAAGTTTTAGATTTTTTTACAAATTCAAATATTTTTTATTAATTGCTTTTCTTTTTTTCTTTTTTGTTATTTTATTTCATGTTATCAAATCGAATTGTTTTCTCTCTCCCCTATATCTCTCTCCATAAAAGAGTTGGGAAGCGTTGCGGATTTCAAACTCATTCTCTTGTTTGAGTTATGATAGAAAATAAAAAAAAAAAATGAATGAGAGTTAAGAAATTAAAAACTACTACATTGATTATTGTCTTTTATTTTATTATAATTTTTAATTTATTTAAATAAAGATAAAATATTTTTTTATAATTATTTTCTTTATATCTTTTTATTATTTTATTCAATATTTGTCAAATTTTTTATCTCACATTCATTAAGTTGTATTTGGCTTGGCTCATTAATTTATCATCTAAAATAGAATAAGATATAAATTTAAAATTTCTTTCTTATTTAGATTGTAATAGAAAATGTAAAAACTAATACAATAATAAATATTTTTATTTTTTTATATTTTTAATTCCATTCAAATTAAGTTGTATACTTGAATTTCATATTTTCTTTTGTTTGCTTGAATCTTTCTTTTTATTTATTTCTTCCTTTTATCTTTTCATTCTTTCACTTATTTTTTTTAAATACAACTTTAGTAAATTGATAAAATTTTTTCGTGATATTGCACAGGCATTTTTTACTAGTGGTAGAATAAATAAAAATTTTTAATAACTTTTAACAACTTTTAAATAACTAAAATTCAGTGATTTTTCGGATAATGCAAAGAATCAAGATTTTTTTTTTTGTTATACCGATAATTAATAAACTAGTTACGAAAATACTGTCTACAGCACATTATTTGCCAAAATACTATCAACGAAATCACGACATGATTCTGCAATTTTGTATTGGCCTGAAACCACCGTACAACTCTGCGTGGTGAACAACATAAAAACCGTGAAATCAAAAAAGGACTGAACAGCATAGAAAACGTGAAATCAGAAAAGGTACAAAAGGCCAAATTGTTTTGTGATAAAAGAATCACGAAATCATATTGCGTTTTCTATAAATCTTAGAAAGTAAAATTATTTTACAATGTTTATCAAAGTTTTTTAAAAGTTTTTTAAAAGAACTTATTAATTATCTTTAATTAAATATCAATTTATATCACTTTTATATTAAAGGTTCGTTTGGAGTCTAAAAAAAATCGAAAGGTAAACTTGATATGATGTAAAAATAATAGGTGACAAAATATGATTGGAGAGATTTGAAAACTTTTAAAGTTTTTTTTGATGTTTTTTAGTTTTTTTTAGGCTCCAAACGAGCCCTAAGTTTTTTATACTTTTTATTGTAATCTTTTCCATCCAAACACCTTTAGGAAAAACCCTCAACTGGGTTTTTTTTACCATAATATAATTAAAAAAATAAGTATGTGTAAAAATCGATCGCGGTAGAACTATATCCAAAAATCGATTCAGTGTCGGCAGTGGTACTGACGACACGGTGTCGGCAGTACCACCGACGACACCGTTATTACACCGTTGCAATAGCACTGAAGCAGTTGCCTGCATGTCGTCATTAGTAGTGACGGCACCCATCTCACTCGCGACCGCCAAGCAGCACTTCCCAGCACATATGCCAGCACTTCAACTTTTTTGGATATGTATATATATCAAGCACTTCCCCTGTACTTCCCATCAATAAATATATGGATATATTATTGAATTAGAATTAAATAAAATATATATTTTATTTTATTAATATATTTTTAATAAATAGTACAATTAGTTTAATTAATTAATTTAAATTAATAGAAATAATTAATTCATATAATTTAATCTAATAATTAATTTAATTACCATTAAAAAATTTTATTTTATTATTTTTAATAAATACATAATTAAATTATATAAAATTATATATTTTATTCAATTATTTTTAATAAATAATATAATAAAATTATAATTTATTATATTTTATATTTATTGAATTAAATAAATTTTAATAAATAATTTAATTTAACTGTTATGAAATATATTTTATTAAATTTAATTAAAAATTTAAAACTAATTAAATTAATATTTTATTAAAAGAAAATTTAATAATAGTAAATAAAATTATATTTTGAAATGTAGTTTTAGTTTTTATTTTAGAAAACATGACAATAGAAAATAAAAAACAGAAAACCTAAATAAGAAAATGACAGCGTTATTAAATGGGTTTTTAATATTAAAATTTTAATTTTAATTTTTTATTTTTGTTAGGTATGATTTTATTCTTTATTTCAATGGCTTTTTTTTGGAAAAACGATAAATATAGATATATATAATCTAATAATTAATTTAATTAGTATTAAATTAATTTTATTAAGTTATTTTTAAAAAATATCATAATTGAATTATATGAAATATATTTTATTTAATCATTTTTAATAATTGCAAAATATATTTTAGAAAACATGATAATAGAAAATAAAAAACAGAAAACCTAAATAAGAAAATGACAGAGTTATTAAATGGGTTTTTATATTAAAATTTTAATTTGAATTTTTTTATTTTTGTTAGGTATGATTTTATTCTTTATTTCAATGCCTTTTTTTTTTAGAAAAATGATAAATATAGATATATATAATCTAATAATTAATTTAATTTGTATTAAATAAATTTTATTAAGTTATTTTTAAAAAATATCATAACTAAATTATATGAAATATATTTTATTTAATCATTTTTAATAATTGCAAAATATATTTTATTTAATCATTTATATGAGGGTTTCGGATTACGAAAAAAATTATATTTTATTCAATTATTTTTAATAAATAATATAATAAAATTATAATTTATTATATTTTATATTTATTGAATTAAATAATTTTTAATAAATAATCTAATCTAATTGTTATGAAATATTTTTTATTAAATTTAATTAAAAATTTAAAACTAATTAAATTAATATTTTATTAAAAGAAAATTTAATAATAGTAAATAAAATTGTATTTTGAAATGTAATTTTAGTTTTTATTTTAAAAAACATGACAATAGAAAATAAAAAAACAGAAAACCTAAATAAGAAAATGACAGAGTTATTAAATGGGTTTTTAATATTAATTTTAAACGGAGTGATCGGCTACACCTCTTCCTTTTTCCTTTATATTTTTATTAGACTTCTCATTTCTAATATGTAAATAAAAACATATTTCCGTAGGAAATATAAAATTATATTTCCTGTTTTTTATTAAAAACCCATTTAATATTAAAAACCCATTTAATGATGCTATCATTTTTTTATTTAGGTTTTTTGTTTTTTTTAATTTTCTATTGCCATGTTTTCTAAAATAAAAACTAAAACTACATTTCAAAATACAATTTTATTTATTATTATTAAATTTTCTTTTAATAAAATTTTAATTTAATTAGTTTTAAAATTTTAATTAAATTTAATAAAACATATTTCATAGCATTTAAATTAAATTATTTATTAAAAATTATTTAATTCAATAAATATAAAAAATAATAAATTATAACTTTATTATATTATTTATTAAAAATAATTGAATAAAATATAATTTTTTTCGTAACCTGAAACCCTCATATAAATGATTATATAAAATATATTCAAAAAAATATTAAAAATGATTAAATAAAATATATTTTATATAATTTAATTATGTATTTATTAAACATAATTAAATAAAATTTTATTGGTAATTAAATTAATTATTAGATTTAATTATATGAATTAATTGTTTCTATTAAATTAAATTAATGAATTAAACTAATTGTACTATTTATTAAAAATATATTAATAAAATAAAATATATATTTTATTTAATTCTAATTCAATAATATATACGTATCTATATTGATGGGAAGTACAGGGGAAGTGTTTGATATATATACATATCTAAAAAAATTGAAGTGCTGGCATATGTGTTGGGGAGTGAGATGGGTGTCATCACTACTATTGACAACGTGAACACCACATACATCCAACTGCATCAGTGCAATAACGGTGTCGTTAGTCGTCGGTGGTACTACTGACATTGAGTCAATTTTTAAATATAACTCCGTCGCGATCGATTTTTACACATATTTATTTTTTTAATTATATTATTGTAAAAAAAACCCCCTCAACTTTACGCTCTCATTATCTCTCTCACCTCTGACACTCTCACTCGCGCGGCTCTCTCTCTCGCTCCTTCCCTCCCTCCCTTTTGGCGCGACGATCTCCTTCTTTCCATCGACCATGCTCACCTCGACCGACGCTCTCCTCCACCGACGCTCGCCTCCTCCACCGGTAGCTCATCCCACATTCAGAAGGTAAGGTCGTACACTCTTTTTGTTCAGGTTGCTTTAATGATATTTATCCCATTGGTTTTTGTTCATACATTGTAGAACTCATGGGAGCTTTGATGATATCACCCATTGGTTTTTGTTTATACGGTATCGAACTGGAACAACATGCAATTATCGAGAATTTGTCTCCGATTACTTTCTAATTGATTGGTCGTAATATTCTCATTTGATTGCATGCATGTTTAGGGTGTGTTTGATATAGAGTTGAAAAGGATAAATAATTCGGAAAAGTGATAGACCTAGTAGAGTAGCTTGGAACATGATTTTAGAGGATAAATAATTCTAGTTTTAGAGAATAGAAGTCTGTTAGAACTGTAGGTTTTGAGCTCATAATTAATATAATTTGTTAATATAAAATATTTTAAAAGAAGAAAACATAAGTTAAGAAATTAGATTTGTAAAATAATTAATTAGAGTAAATTCCTTATAACTTTTTATTACAATGAGAGAGCAATAATTAGATAAACCCGGCCATCTTAATTCCCAACTGAAACGTATCAGAAAACAGAGTTTTGAATGGTTTATTGGAAGTAAAGGCACCAGTATTATTATATAGGCAAACAAGTATGCAGGGTTGTTTTCTATTCCATTGTGGAATAGTTATTGTTGTGAGTTCGCTTGAAGAATTGTCATCCAGTTAGCATGCGCACATGGAAAAGACAAGGCATAAGGACAATATATAATCATCTTTTTGGTTACTTCCTGATTGTGGAGTCATTTATTACTCATTCTAGAATGAAGCAGCCATCTAAGAGGACATGGAAAAAAGAAAAAGTAGCCATCTAGGATGAAGCAGCCATTTATGATATTCTCTAGTTATTTGTGCTTATGTTTGATATATATGATTCTTCTTTTAGCTGATAAAATGTTTAATTTTAAACCTGTTAATTTTTATGACAGAACTAATGCACAAAGGTTGATATTATTGTTGAGAAGTTGCACAGGATTTTTTGCAAACAGGTTGATGGGGGTTAAGAATAAAACAGAAAACAGGGGATGCTGTATAGGGAGAAACTGTGTTATGGTTTCGCGGTTGCTGGCCGGCTTAGAACTGCATTACCATACTGCGTTTTTATGGCTCTGTAGAAACCTTGAAATGGTTTCACATTTTTAATACTTTTGCCAGAAACGGTGAAATGATTTCACGTTTTTAATCGTTTCGCCTGAAATCACAGAACCATTATGCATTTTCAGGCCAATACAAAACCGCAGAACCATATCACAATTTCATTAACAGTATTTTCACAAAGAGTATGCCGCAGACAGCATTTTCGCAACTAGTTTATTAATTATCAGTATAACAAAAAAACAATCAGTTCAGAGCAATACACCCCATTTAAGTGCCGGTTCCATAACTGGTACAAAGAAATTTTAACTGTACATAATGTCTCTCTCTGGCATTCCACTGGAAGATCAATCTTTGTAAGGTTTGGGTTCCCACACTCCTCCCCTTATCAGTCTTTTAATGCTGCGCGTTATGAACAATTTCCGGATTTTGATTGGATGGTCGACATTGCATGGCCCAAAATTGTGCTGTGAACAATTGGATTTTTTTGTTTAAACCAAACCCAATTTGTATATGTCTGTGTTTGCCCATGTGTATCAACAATGGGTGTTTATTGACTCTACAAAGTCCAATTATGTGATGGGTTTTTCAAGAATTTCTTGAGGTCCGAATGTTATTTATTTATTTCTCTAAAACAAATTTGCTCCTAGTAATAAACTTTCTATGACAGTATTTCAATGACTTTTATTGGATAAGTCTTGGTAGTTCTTGGCGATTGGTTGAATTAAGTGTGAGCAAGTTGAATAGTGACAGCAGCAACCTCATCTTTGATACTGATCGAAAGGTGGATGGCAGTCTCTCTATTATTTGAGCGAACATTTTGGGTGTTCTCTATCTATTTATTATTTAGTCATTGTGTCGTTTTAAATGAGAAATCTCTGGCTTTCTTTTGTTACTGGTGGAAAGATTGGAATCATGGAAAAACCAAGGGCTTGTAGCCTTGTGCTGTTTCGTTATGAAATACACCTCTCTTCTCGGTAGCTAAATTTTAGATATACCTAATATGACTTTTAATTGACTGAATATGATATGATTGATCTTATTTTGTGCTGGTTTAGGCAAGATGTTGGTGAATGGCTTTGATGAAGGGGAAGGAGAAACTTGGACTTCTTGTACTGAGAAGGTAGGTTCTGCTTGGTTATAGCCTTGATTTAGTTGTTACTCTTTTTTTTTTTTTAATTTTTCATGTCCTTTTCCCTTGATTCATCACACTGAGGCTCCTTGTTTCATGTGTGTTTTAAGCGTTTTTGAGTGGCATATTTTATTTGATCAATTTTTGTGCCTGTCATCTAAGTTTTTTTTTTTTTTAATAAATTTTGCATTATAGCCAGCAATGTGGCATCTCTAATTTATGTATCTAGTGCCATCATAGTTATTGTATTATTTTATATCAGATGCAAATATAACCAAAATTTCTTGCATTTTTAGATCACTTTTTAGACCACCTAGTGGGAAAAGGCTTGGTTTGGTTTGGTTGGGTTTTTCAATTTTAATCCTGTGGATGATTTAACCTCTAAACCTATGCTCTTTCACTATTGTGTTTCCCAAAAGCATACTTGTGAGATAATTTCAACACAACCTCATATATGGATCATAGTCAATAACATATTTCCTTTCCTCTGGATATCTCCCATGAGATGAACTATGTTAGTCTAAGCTGCAGATTTTGTAGACCGACAAATGCGATCTTCATTGCTAACAACCCTGCTTTTCATGAACGTACCAAGCATATAGAGATTGACTCTCATTTTATTTGAGATCTCCTTGTTAGACATGATATCATTACTCTGTTTGTTTGATTGGACTCTCAGTTGAGTGATATTCTCGCCAAGCCCTTACTTGGTTCTCTATTTTGGAAAATGTTTGTCAAGTTGGGCACGTTTGATCTTTATGTTCCATCTCGAGGGGGAGTGTTAAAATATTTAAGGAATATGTGATTTAGTTATTTTTGGTTATTAGCGTATGCTGGTTTATTCCAGTTTCTTTTTTTTTTTTTTTTTTTTTTTGGTAATTAAACTTTGATTATAAATATAGTATGAGCGAGAGGAGGAATTATCTCTCTCAATTCCTTACTCTGATTTCTAACTGTTTTATGGTTCAAAGTATTAGACAACAGAAAATTACTTGTTAATAAATTGAATTTAGCTGAGATAAAAATGCTATGGTGGATATATGGTAAGATAAGAAAAGATAGAATTAGAAACATCAACATTAGTGAGAGGTAGAGGTAGTATCAATTAAAGATAAATTGAGAGAATATCAGTTAAAGTGGTTTGGTTATGTACATCGGAGATCGGTAAATGACCTTATACACGATAGCATCCAAATTATAGTTAATGTGAGGGGAAGGTAGACTAAAACTAACATGGATAGAAATAATAAAAAAAGACATGTCTTGATATGGTTAATGGAGGAAATGACCATTAATTCAGTGGAATGGAAAAGAAAAAAGATCCACGTAGCTGAGCCTATTTAGTTGGGAAAAGGCTACGTGGAGTAAAAATCAATTTATCTTAATTGCAAATTCTCAATTTTGAGTTTTTCATTTAACTTATTTGCACTCTACAAATGGATTCTTGCACTTTACTTTACTTTTTTATTAAATAAAATTACACAATTATCCTTATTCTTATATAAGGTTATTTAAGACATCAAAATTATGCAGCATATCTTATTAGAAGAATAAAAGTAGTTGTGTAATTTTATTTAATAAAAAGGTAAAATGGAGTATAAGAATCTATTTGTGGAGTGCAAATAGACTCATCCTTTTAACTTATTGACACTAATTATAAGTTTGTAGGCATTTGGCAAAAATAGAAAGTAGGAGTAAATCTAACCTAATTATTTATTGGTGTAAGTTATCCTATTTGTTCTCTCCATGAAGAATGATTTCATTATCTATAAGTATATATATATGTGCAAGTATTTTTCTTTTTTTTTCCTAAACTTGTATGGTTATTCCAGTTGTTTACCAGGGTTTCACATATTCCTAATACACTTGCAGTGCATCACTGTAGTACTCAATTTTGCCCCTATTGTCTAAGTCTATTGCCCAGGTTATTGTTTCAACTATTCTTTTGTTGTGTGGTGAACTTGAAATCTCTTTATTTATATGACCAAACAATTGGAACCCTTCCCAAATAACCCAAAAGTTACCAAACAATTAAAGAAATTATGAAGAAGATGATTTAACTAAAACAATTAAAGAAAAGCCTTGGTTCAAATCAATTCAAGTGGAGAAATCAATGGTACTTCTATGTAGTGTGCAAGGTTACACATAAGAACTCAATTCAACTTGAACAACTCATCGAATTAAATATGTAGAGTGCATAGTAGTTTTATATCAAGATATTCTGATACACAATCCCTAGGAGCTTGCATGAAAACTCTATTTTGTGCAACACCCATAGAATCTATCGTGGTTTATATAAACTAATGCCCAACTACAATGAATTAAGGGCAGTCCAGTGTACGAAGCTCCCGCCTTGCTCGGGTTCCGGAGAAGGGTTGGACCACAACGAAACAGCCTCTTGCAAATGCAGGATAAGGCTGCGTACAATAGGCCCTTGTGGTCCGACCCTTCCTTGGACCTCTCGCAAGGCGAGAATTTCGTGCACCGAGCTGCCCTTAATTCATTGTAGTTGGGCATTAGTTTATATAAACCATTAGTTTATATAAATCACGATAGATTCTATGGGTTTTGCACCCATAGCAATGAATTAAAAAAAAAAATCTTAGGAAGAACATTGTACCTTGAAGAACGACATCTTCCACCACTTTCATTGATTTGAGACCACGAAAGGGACAACTCACTCATAAACCAAACCAAGCCTTTTCCCACTGTGTGGAGTCGGCTATATGGATTTGACGATGCCAATCAAATCTGTTTAGGGGCATGTCCTCCGTTAGATCTAGATAGACAAGATCATGTTTAATAGTTTCTTTCCAACTTCTCTCGGGTTTTCCTCTTCCTCTCCTATTCTTTGCAATCTCCATGCTTTCGCACCTTCTAACAGATGCCTCCGTTGATCATCTTCTAACATGGCCGAATCATCTTAATCAATTTTTTCTCATTTTATCTTCAATCGGTGATATTCCTACTTTGTCCCTAATCTCCTCCTTCCTAATCCTATCTCTCCTTGTAACCCCGCACATCCATCTTAACATTCTCATCTCCGCAACTGCCATCTTTTGAACATGATGAAAAACTTATTGCGTTCATATGTCAAATTAGTGTTCACAAGATAAATTCTACAGAAAATTGTTAAAGAAAACTTGAGAAAATAAGTTTTCTAGGCTACCAAACAAGAAAAGATTTTAACCATATTCTATATCTATATAGAACTTACCATAAATGGCCACAAAAAATGACCTAACATAGTCTCTAGGTTAGAATCCCACGAAAATACCCATTTAATGAGTCCAAATTTTCAATTGTTTGAGAAACCTCGTGACGTCTAGACTAACGTGTGAATGGTCGCACCATCTGAACATGCCTTTGGTTGGACCTGGTGACTTAGCTGGAAGAGTGCAACCTCTAAAATCATCTTCTCTTCTAGAGGCTTGTGCAAATGGAGTATGGAACTTTACCATATTTCTCAATCAAGTGGATGATGCCCTCACTATTGTCTAAAGCAGTAGTCAAACAGATGCGGGGACTTGGCACACCAAAAATCCTTGACTCTATTGTCCGAAAGAGAAGTCAAACAAGCTTGAGATAGGTTGTCCACAAGGGCTTGTGAGTGAACTTGGATAGCTTTAGCTACTTCTACTTCAACTCTTGTAAGGCACTGGACTTAGGTGTCAATAGGGATGTTAAATATACCCGTACCCGACGGGTACCCGCTTCACCCACCCCGTTCGGGGACAGTATGGGGATGCTAGTAGTGGGGACGGGACGGGTATGGGGATTTGAGATGTTACCCAAACGAGGACAGGGACGGGTATGATAGTCCTCACCTCGCCCCATACCTCTTTAAATATTTATTTATTAATTTATATATATATTTTTAATTTTTTATTTGATATATATATAAATATATATATCTATTTTATACATATAATTATTAATCAACAACTATTGTTAGCAAATGCATTTTTATGTTTTTATTTTTTTCTACTATGAAAATGAAAGCTGGAAATCAAAAATGAAAACTGAAAAATTTGGCAAACAAGCCCTCAGCTTTTAAAGTCGATCATCTAATGCCCCGTTGAGTCACCCTAGTTGTCTCCATGACCTTATACTTGCTATCAGGCTAAAAAATCACTTACTAATAAGCATTTACTAGTTTATACTAAAAAGTGAAATAAAAGAGATAAAACTGTTAAAATTGCCTAGAACTAGAGTAAGAACCAAGGTGTAATCAATAGCATACAATAATTAAAAGTAACGCATAAATGCAATATAAAAGTTTGAGAGTCATACAATACGTGATGGGCACCAATAGACCCTGCAAGATATGTAGAGACAGAAAGAAAGTGTAGAGTACAATAAATAAATATAGTGTTCAACAAGAAGAGGGTGTCCAAATCTCACTAATAAACCAGGTCCTTCATGTGGAGGGACTACAACTTAAGATAAAACCTCAAAGAAGGGCGTTAACCTTTGACTACTACCTTTAGAAACATTGACTTCTTTAGGTTCTCAATTTCAACTGCACCAGGTGGAGCCATAGATTGAATAATGGATGGCTTGCTATTCTTGGTGTGTAGATTTTACATGGAAACGATGCAAGCAAAAAGTGTACATAATGGCTTTTTAATCAAAATGTGGAATAATTTTTCTCAAAATCTGTTTATCGTGAAAAGCTATGGAACTTTGCTAGTAAGTTCTCTGAGTTTTCATATGCAACATTTGTCAACTCCTCCAACTCATTGATTTGGAGCTTTTGAAGAGCCCGGACTTCATCAAACTGAAATTTAGGGCTCTAATGGCCTAGATTGCCTTAAGCTTAGGCTCCACAAGCAAATAGTAATTCTTTCCCTAGACTACCTAGTAAGGAGACATGCCAAAAAGGGTCTTATATGTTGTTCGTCAAGCCTAAAATGCATTCACTAGTTTAATTGACCAATCTTTGTGGCTGGGATTTACCATCTTTCTCAAAATTGTTTTTCATCTCCTCATTGGCCAACTTTGACCACTAGTTTGTGGATGGTACGAGGTTCCTACTTTATGTTCTAATAGGTTTGTTACAAAAATGAGTACGTCTATAACTTATAATTGCTTTTGGTGATCCAAACCTTGTAATAATGTACTCCCTTAAAAATTTTAAAAAATAGTTTGGTGATCGAATGTGCAACGTCTAGCCATTTTGACTCGTAGTTCATTGTCACTAATATGTATTCATGGCCAAAAGACATGAAATGAGCCCATGAAATCAATACCACAACAATTAAAAATCTTAATCAAAAAGGGATACAATGGCATCATGTTCCCACATGTAATGATGCCTAATTTATGGCATCTATCGCATGAAAGGTAGAATTAATGCACGTGCACCCCTAAACGTGGTAAGCCAATAGAAGCTGCATTTCAATCTTTGTCCTGATCTTCTTGGATAAAATATGGCTACGAGAAACTTCAATATAGCAAAAAGATAATGTAGTTGATATCTCATGTTTAGATACACACTGTCTAATGATCTAATCGGGACAATACTTAAACAAACAAGGGTGATACCAATAGAATGAACTAACCTAGATAAAGAACTTGTTTGAGTTAGTTACCAAAAATAAAATAAAATAACTTGTCCGAGTTCACCTCAGACCAATGAAATGGAATGGCTCTGGATGCCAAATAATTAGCAATGGCAGCATATCATAGGACATCAAAGAGGAGAACAACTACTCATTTGGGCAAGTATCATTAATGAGGCTGCTATCATTGGGTACCCCAGAGATCAACCTAGACAAGTGATCAGCATTGACATTCTCATTTCTTTTATTTTCTTTTTTTAAATGGTAAAGTTAAATTTCTTTGCTTTTCAATATAAGGTTGTAATTGCTAGAGAATTATTGAGTTAATTTGATTATTAATTTCAATTAAGATTTTAGAACTTCTGTTCTTGTGAATTCAAGAGTATGTTCCTGTGGTAAAGAATGACGAGAATGAGATATTGCTTAATGCTTACATCCCTTAACTTTCCCCCTACCAAATGAAAATAAAAGTAATCAACTTAAAAGCCAAAAATGATACGTGCATATATACCTTTATATAATGTCACACTTTAAAGCTTTACTGTCGTATCATTTCTTATTTAAGATATTGTTTCAAATTATCTTTATCAATCACTTCTTGATTGCCCCCACAGGTAATGTTCTCGCTACACCACTAGCACCGTACAACCACCAAAGGCAAAGGCAAGACAACTGTGTGGCGTGTATCTGTGGCCTTCGGTAAAATAATTGAGGCAAGATTTGGAAATAAATGTAAATAAGTCTGGCTGTGCAGTACTATTTTTAGTCCATTGTCGCTATATTTTATCTAACTAATGTTGCTTGCTAATTATTTTATAATCTTCTCTTGCAATTATAGTTTTTCTTGATGAAATTGGGTGCTAGAATGGTTTCGGCTGGTACTGGAGTAGCTTCATTAGCTTCTGCAAGATTGGACATTCTTAATTAAATTAGCTTCATTAGCCTTATGATTTAAATGTTGCAGTTCATGAAATTGCTGAATCACATTGGGAGGAAAAATCTTGACCAAGTTTCTGCAACCGGTGAGAACTACAGTGGTTATTTTGGTTAGACTTCCAGGTGGTTGTGGAGGACCCTCCCAGAGGATTTTGAACTTTGGTAGATTCTTCAAGTACAAATGCCCTAAGCTTTGCAATTATGAGACATCCACAGTGCTTATGATGGTCTAAATCGTGTCACAATCTTCAACTAGGCAAGATTGGACATTCTTCATTCTTGGAATTAGGAAGTTTGGTAGTCGCTTGATGCCCTTGTGACCAACTAATTCAAATGCATTAGCTTCTGTAAGAACCCGGAAAATTGGAAAACTCCTCCCCATTCCATCGCAATACTTGAGATACTGTATTTGTAGTAGTTGGGAAGTTGAGGTTCTGAGTTTTGGCCACCGACGAAAAACTGGAACAACATGATCTTTTGCTTGTCTTTCGGTAGATTTGTGATGTAAATGAAAAGAATTATAGCTTTAGGAGCCCAAATCCGAAGGGTCTTAGGCTTAATCTATATGATGTCCACAATCTTATTGTAAAAGCAAAACTTCAAAGTCTTGAATCCTTGTAGTTTAGCCACTTCTTTTACCACATCACTAAACCAGTGCTCGGGTGATTTCATATCAATGACCAATTTTTCCAATTGGGAAAGTTTTGAAATCGCGTTGTAGTTGAAACATACCTCTCGAGTGGCATTTTCATTTCTAGACTCCACGAAGGACACCCACAAGCTGGCCATTGTCTCAATATGAGGTGGTATGTTGTTGACTCCACTCCCTTGAATATCAAGGGCTTCAAGTTGAACAGTCTCACAATGTGAGAAGGGGGATCCTCCAAATGTGTGCAATTGTGTAGATATGGGACATTGAGACTGTTCAAGATTGAAATAGATGATGGCAAAATCCTGATTCCTGTATGAGATAGATCCAAAACTTGAAGATTTTTCATATGCTTAAAAAATGCTCTGGGGATAATGCATAGGCCCGAATTGTTCTGTAGGAAAAATGTGGAAAGCGTAGTACAATTGGGAGAATCTGGTAATTGATCCAATTCACTGTCACCCAAAGAGATCTTACTCTTCTTAATCCAAGACTTCACAGCTCGGAGCTCTTGTTACTCCGCTTACTAGCGCCAAAATTCAAATTGAAGATTATCTTGCAATATGTGTAAGACCATTTGTCGCATAAATTTTTGCATTGTAACGTGCTTCTCGGTCTTGGCTTCTTCGGGTAACGACACATTCTTAAGGCGACTCAATATTGAATGCCCGGTCAAGAGACACTCATTCCTTCCACTGCCAAGGAAATGCTCTTCAACTGCCCAACACTCCAATAAATGATCGGTGTAGATGTCTCTGTTTTCGGGAAATAATGCACCATAGAGAAAGCACTTCTTTCTACAATCATCGTCCAAGTCTACATATCAAAATTTGAACAGCTTAAACAATTCCTTAACGCCATACAATGATGGGTTGGGAAGTTGGAGGAAATAGCCTGAAAAGGATTGCCATAGCCGTTAAGGTATTGTTTAAGCTGTTGAAATTTTGTTATGAAGACTTGGATGATGATTGTAGAAAATTATTGAATGCTCGGTCATGAAACGCACATTTCTTCCAATGCCAAGAAAATGCTCTTCAGCCGCCCAAAATTCCAATAAATGATCGGTGTAGATGTCTCTGCTGCAGGATATAATACACTATAGAGAAAGCATTTCCTTCTGCAATCATGGTTAATTAACTTTATAATTGTGAAATTAAAATGACATATATGTTTGTAATTATGTACTTTTGGTTAGTGAATGTTTGTATGCATTTATAATGGTGAAACATAAAACCTAAAGCATAAAACTATAGCTAGAATAAATTGGAAGAAAAATAGAGCACGAAATAAGTTGGAAAATTTTGGACACTACCTCTAGCGTTCGAATGCGTTCTGGGCGTTCGGATGCCAAGGCCAATTCCTCGCGCCAGGCTGGGCCGGCATGGGCCTTGTGTCCGCCCACTCGGGGCTGCCTGGGCATGTTGTGGCTGGCCGAATAGCATCATGGTAGTGTCATAGCTGCCCAATGGCCCTAGTATGTTTGTTTGTCTGTTTTTTTTTTTTTTATAGTATTTTTGGGTATTTTAAGGCATATTTTCAATGTTCTAATTTTATAGATATTCTTAAAATAATTAAACACACAGGCTCGAATTTAATTAATCTAATTTCTGAGGCCTAGTTTTCCTACGCACACCCACTGTTCAATTAAATGCCTAAATGAAAAATTGAAAACCTATTTCACCTAATAGACTTTCAATTGACATAAGTTAATTTTAATAGGCTTTTATGCATTTCCTTGACACCCTAATGCTTATGGTAACTTTCCTATCTACATTATTCGTGACTCGTATAAATTTATTGAAATTTCTATCACCATAAAGCCTAATTTTCGATTGAATGCTCAAATGAAACTTTGTACTTATTTTTTCATTATTTAACTCTCAAATGAATTTGGCCCGTTCTAATAAATTTTAGGCATTGTTTTGTAAACCTGGACACTTTAGGCAACTCCTTATTAAATTTATATTTTCAATTTAATGAGATTAAAATTTATGAAATGTCTTATTTTACGATAAAATGCCTCATTGAATAAATTTGATAGTTTCTTTATATTTAACTGTCCGAACGACGCTGGATAATTGGAAGGGAAATCATGAGTATTTGCAATCCCGAAAATTATTTTGAATAAAATGTTACAATAGGGGTTTGGCTATAATTATTAAATAAGTTAGAATTGATTCTATTATTTGAAATTAACAATATTATTCATCAAATTAAACACAAAATTAATAATTTGTCTCTTTAATAAGAAATGTATAAATGATATCAATAAAATAAAAAAATTATTAAAGTAGCATTATTCACTATGTAATTTTTCAATAGCCTCAATTTTCCAAATTTACACATTTCACCGACAATAATGGAATGAAATAAATCTTTGATAGTTTTCTACCATTAAAATAAGTTAATGACTATTTTATGTTTCATAAAATAATTAAACTGAAAGGGAAATGAGCAAAACCGAAATCAAGGTTAATCAGGTTCAACCTCGCAATCTATTGATCAATTATTTTGTCGCTCTCCCATCTAGCCACTGACCTCAATTTGGTTAAATATGGTATAATAATTGTTCTTACGCTAATCAAGCGTGTCAGGAAAAGTGGTCAAAATACTTGAATTAACTAACCTTGACTTAATTCGGTTTATTTCACTCACACCCTCTGAAATTTGGCCTCTATATACCTAGATCCGACATGTTTCATTAACATGCACCTAGACCCTCTAAAGTTTGTATAACACTCACTCACACCCCCTTTAGTTACATATTCTATTCAAATTTAACAGTTCATAAACTATATATTACAAATTGCCCTTATACTCTCACTATATATATGGAGTTCTATAACTCTTGTTCTTTACTCCTTTAAGCACCACCACACTCCTGCTCCACTCTTATAATATTATGTTTGTAATTTGTTGGCTCTTATCTTATTCGACAATGCAAAAGTTAAATTTTTTTTACTTTTGATAGTTTCAAGTGTATTATCATATATTACTTAAAAAAAAAAGAATTAAATAGGAGAATTTGTGTACAAATAAAAAAAAAAAGTTAATTTTTTCTTTGTACAATTATTTTCTTATTTTAACATAATTTTTAATCATTTTTTATAAATACAAATAATATGTCTAAAGTTTATCAATTTGTAACTTGCATGCTGTAAGTTATATGCAATTTTACCTTTGCATAAATCATTATCTATTCATCATTATTATTTAGAAAAGAAAGCAAATTTGGTCTTATAACTTCTAATCTTTTTTCTTTTTTTAACTGTTGATTAATTAAAATCTACTGTTATTCTTCTTTTTCTTTTGAAAGTTATTTTTTACACTTTTTTTTTTAAGGATATGTTTGGTACGAGGTAAAAATTTTGGGGATAAAAGATTACGGAAGTAATTGTTACCCTGGTAATAGTTACTAGGGTAACAAGTTTGTCGTATTTATATTTGAAATAAAAGAGTAAATATTACCCCATAATAATTATATTATGTTTAGAATGCTAAAAATTTTAAAAGGGTAAAAGTTAATTGTATTTAGAATAACTTGTATTTAGAATGAGAATAAATTGATCAAAGGTAAACTTAATATTTAATTTTAATAAAATATTATAATAAAATAAATCATTATAATCATTGTTATTTTAATAATAATTAATTTTAATAAAAAATATATTATTAAGATATATACTTTTTAACTAGAAATATTAATTTTAAAAATAATGTTATCATAGATTAATATTTCAATAACAATTAATTTTAATAGTGAATTATTATTTGTTAAAAATTATTTTTATTTTGATAACATAATTTAATAAAACAAATAATTTTAGTTTATTTAAATGAATTATTGATTTTAATAAATTATATTAATACAATACGTAATATAGTAAATTATTATTTATGAAACATAAATTTTCATTTAATAAAATATTTTAATAAAATAAATTATTTTAATAAGTCATTATTATTTATTAAGCATTAATTTTAATTAGAGAAAACAAATAATTTTAGTCATAAATTAATATTTCAATAGTATTATTTTAATAAAATAAAATAAATTATTTTAATAATAAACTATTATTTATTAAATATTATTTTGATAAAATAATTTAATAATTGATTAATTTTAGTTTGATTAAATAAATTATTATTTTATAATATTTATTATAGTTATTTATAAAAGAATGTTGATTAAGGTTTAACACGGGGGTAAAGAAATATTTTACGGAGGTAATGAGAAAAAGGTAAAATTTTTTCATTGGCTCCCTGTTATCCATCTCCCCCCAAGAGTATAATTGTTAACTCAGAATGATTGTTACCCTTGTCATTTAAACTAATGTAATGGGGGGGTAAAAATTACCCTCTGTTATCCCCAGTGTCATGCCTTTAACCTCGTTATCCAAGACGGACAGTATGGAAATATGAGAACTAATTAAAATAAATAAATACATGTACTAAGGTCAAGTCATAATATAAAAACAATAATTAAAACTTTTAACATCATCCCTCATTCCTATATCAAGATAATGAAATGATATCATCAAAATAAGATCCAACGTCACAACCTAGTGACACTATCCAAGACTTATACAGCCATCATAACATATTCATAATATAATATCAAATGCAAATAAGTCTGAAATTCACATCCCAGGTCACAGAAGTAAGAGTACATTAATCCAATGATGAAACCGAATAATATGCTAAGTCAATCTATTAGTCTCAAAAAAGTTATGGGTGGCTACTCCCTGACCTTGTGGAATCACCTGAAATAAGGATGAGGTGAGCACTATCGCTCAGTAGGTAGGATCGTGCAAGTATGCATAAGTGAACAATAATCAAGCATATAACATAACTCACAACGATATCCACCAAAATATAATATGACAATTAGGGATGCAAAAAGGGAAGGGCCAACCTGCAACTTGGCCTGGCCCAACCTATTCGTCCATACGACCCACCCTGCCCCGTGCCCCTGCTCCCCAGGTTTGGGCTTCGATCGGCTAGCTCCAACCCACGACCTAGCTGAAGACCCGGTCCGCCCGACCCAACCCACCCCGCGCGCAGCACCCCTACCCCTCTAGTTCCATGTTAGTGACCATTTCTTTTAGGGGGGTTTGAATTAATTTTTTTTCTATGCTAACCATTGAACCTTCTTTTTCTTTTTGTTTTTCTTTTCTTTCTTTCTGTTGCCTTTGTTTCTGTTGGCTTGGCTGAGCAATCCAGTGCCATTGCCACTACCAGTGAGCCGTTGGTAGCACCAATAGTTAAAATAAATTTAAATAATTACCAAATCTCCCCGTAAAAATTATTACAAAATCCCCCAAACTTCCATTATAAATACCACCTAACTTATTTCATCCAACACTTTAAAAGCTCTAATTCTTTCTCAAATTTCTATACACCATTACCAAGCTAGCAACTCTCAAATGTTTTTCAATTGTACTCAAATGCATAAAATTCTGTCAAATTCGAAGTCAATATATAAAGATCAAGTGTTTCAAAGTTTCAAATTATTCTAAGTTAGTATTTAATTTTTTTTAATTTGCATACATACAATATTTTTTAATTTGCATACTTTAATTTTTCCATCAAATTATTTTTTCTAAATAAATCCTAGAGATGCTCATTTTTTTTAAGTGGAGGGTGGAGACTCAATATCTTTCCCCCCTTAAGAACAAATGGAACAATTTGCAGCACCACAAATACCAACGCCTGCTAACATAAGTGGTGATGTTAGTGCATCATCTTTGCGGCACGGCCAACAACTGCGTGCCTCTTCAAAAGCATGTGATTTTTTTACTAGAATTCCACGCAATGATGGAATGCATAAAGCTAAATGCAATATTTGGGGGGATTTATTAGATAGTAGAACTACTTCTAGAACTAATCACCTAAAAAGACATTTAAATAGAAAGTACCGACATGATTCCGACATCAATTCTGTAATTGATAATTTTTTTTTTCACATACTACACAAACTTAATTAGGTAATGAATGGGGTAATTTAAATATTTGTTCTTATGACCCTATAAGTACACAAAATAATTTAATTAGATTTATTATTAAAGATGAACAACCTTTCACAATGAGTAAAAATTAACATCTTGAATAATTTATTCGCGATAGTTTTACACCACAATATCGTGGTTTTTCAAGGAATACTTCAAAAAATAAAGTTTTACAAGATTTTGAAACAAAAAAAGATGAATTAAAAACTTATTTTCATAATTTTGAAGGAAATGTTTGCTTGACTTCCGATATGTGGAAGTTTTGCCAAGATATTGAATATATTTGCATAATTGCACATTACATTAACAAAAATTAGAAATTAAATAAATGCATTATTTCATTTAAATTAGTTGACAACGTTACACCGGATTGAGTGTCGGGTAACTTTTTTTAATGAACTTGCATCATGGGGATTATGTAGAAAAATATTTTCTATTACTTTAGATGATACTTCATATAATGATATTTGTTTTAATTACTTATGTAACGCTTTGCCGATGAAAGATCTATTATTTCATGGGCTTTGTTGTGTACATATAGTTAATTTAATTGTAAAAGATGGGTTAGATATTTATGAATCTTCTATTGCTAAAATAAAACGAGTTGTAGTTTGTACAATGAGTTCTCCAAAAAAAATTAATTTATTTGCTGGCATATGTATTCAAATTAGTTTAAAACCTAGGAAATTACCTATGGAAATTAATATAAGATGGAATTCAACCTATATTATGTTAAAAGTTGCTATTAAATATCAAAAAGTAATTGATTTATTTATTTTAAATAATCAAGGTATTGGTTTAGATATTATAGAGCCCATTGATTGGGCAAATGTAATTTTTTATAACAATTTTTTTAAATGTTTTTTATATTACTACTAAAATATTTAATAGAATTTATTATCCTACCTTTTCTACTGTTATTTATCAGTTGGGGGTTATTGATGAAATTTTTAAAAAATATATTGTCCAAGAATATTATGCTACTATGGTTCTTACAATGAAAGAAAATTTTAATAAATATTTTAACCCACTTCTCACACATTTTGGTATTGCCACTATTTTAGACCCTAGATATAAAGAAGATATTTTTCTTCAATTATTAGAGAGGATATATGGCCTTAAAAGTGCCCAGAAACAATTAAATAATATTAAAAAGCAAATTCAAATTATAATGGATTGGTATGGTACTAATCGTACAATTGGCCAAACAACCACTGCCACAACGACATCTTCTCACCGTGACTTTGGTGGCAATACCTCCCTTTGGAGAAAAATAAAATCTCGATGGACAGATTCATCAAGTGGCAGTTCAAATTTATTCAACCTACAACGTTATTTGGGTACACCTTCGATAGAACATGAAGATGACTTTAATCTTTTAGATTGGTGGAAGGGACAACAATCTAAGTTTCTAGTTCTTTCAACTTTAACTCGTGATATCCTCGCATTTTCAGTTACTACCGTAGCATCCAAGTAAGCGTTTAGCGCAAGTGGGCACGTTATCAATCAATTTAGGAGTTGACTGACCCCTCTAAAAGTAAAGGCTTTAATGTGTTTACGAGATTGGTGTCTAGCCGAAAAGTAACAATAAGAAAACGCCCAAAAAGAGTAATTTACCCTTGACTTTGATATAATATATTTGGGTGAAAGATAAGAACACACTAGTAGATCTAGTGATGAATGATAATGATATATAGATAAAGTAATATTTGCAATTAATAGTCACTCTTATAGGTGCCGACCTAGTTGGGATATATAAGACGTGAAGTGATACACCTATTTATTACTCTATCATTTATTTTTTTTTTATAATTATACATTTTTAGATTGTAATTTTGAATTTAATGTTAATTATGTAATTGCTTGTTGTTTAATAAATTTTAATTTTTGTCAATAATTATTTTAATGTGTTTGTTTGAGTTTTATTTTGTATTTTATTTACTTTAAAAAATAAAATAAAAAAAAATTAAAAATAGATTGGATCAGCTGAAGCAGGTCAAGAGTGGGGATTGGTGACCCTGGCCCGACCCGACTTGGCCCTAAAAGAGGAAGGGTGGCTGGGGCAGGTCACCCTCGGGTCAGGTCGGCACTAGGTCAAGGGACAGGTTAAGCCCGACCCAACTCATTTCCACTGTTAATGACAATGCACGTGTGATGTAATGCAATGGCTTATACATTCTCTAATCTCTATCTACCCTAACTTTATCCTAGGACGGGTGATGCTTAGTAGAGCATACGAGACCACTAATCGCATCGTTTACGCTTACGGTGAATGTATATCTCACTGTATATCACAAATAGGGAACCGAGTTACACCCCTGCTCATGTAAGACTCAGGGAAACCGCGTTACACCCCTTAGCCCTTTTGCTAGAGAATTGAGTTATACCTCTAGTCAGGCATCTGCTTAGCTCAAGTAGGGTTTGACTGCAATTCGGAGAAAATTTCATAGTCGTATCTCATAATTAACGTCTCAACTCCAAATAACTAAGCTCTGCTCATATATATTGATCAGGGATCATCTGGTAATTTCAAAATCTCATTTTGTCATTTTTCTCAATATCAAGGATCCTGTTGATATACATGACAGGTGCCTCGGTACATCAATAATATCAATATGGCACTCTCGACTAATCAATAATCACAACATAAAACTGGATATTGCAACCCAACCCAATACACATGATATGCTCAATCTTGCCAGCAAGTATTCTCTCAACATAAAAATACATTCTTATTAGGTTTGAGGATGATATGTGGTCCATTTAATCATTTAAAATCAATATCCAAGGATCTTGGGCCATAATCGATGTTTTAAAACCCAAAACATATAAATTTTGAAACCCTACCATTCTGTCGTTTGAACCCCCATGCAGACAATAGGCTGTCCGAACAATAGTGTCTAGAATATACAACCCCCGTTCAGACCCTTGTGTGGACAATGAGCTGTCCGCACCCCGTGTGGACAACAGCGTCTAAAAATCAAATTTTTGATTTCTTTTCAAAAAACTCCAAACCAAAATACCCTAAATCATCCATTCAAGCCATAATATCAACAATTTGTTATATATAAACATGTAAACATCTCAATAACATATTTATCCAATTTTTATTTCAACAATAACTCAAAAGAATACATGATTTCAACATTTATATGCATATATATACACAATTATACGCATATATACATATCTCTACAAATCAGCCAATACTCAACCAAATCATGCAAATAATATATCAAAATCATGCTGTTAACAAGTATAAACACATATAAGACTCCTACCTACCTCGAATCCGAAAAGAAATGAAGAAATAAGAAGATTTTGGTTTTTACTCCCAAACTTTTAACTTCAATTTCTCCCACCTTAAGTGAAATCAAGGAAAATGGACACCACCACGATGTTCACGACATTGAATACTACTTTGACTCGCGGACCTTCCTTCCCGTCTCTCTACCCTCTCTATCTTCTCTCTTCTCTCTCTCACTTTCTCTTTCTCTCATTTCTGGGAGCTGAAACAAGACAAGAAAAAGGGAAAACAAGAATAAGAAAAAGAAAAAGAAAATGAAAGAAAAGGGCTGGGCCTTTTGGCCAAATAGTCCAACCCAACACTATCTTGGGCCAAACCTGGCTCAGGAAAAATAACATAAACTGATCCAATCTTCACCTAAATATTTTATCAGTCCAAAATAATACATAAATGGCCAAAATTAAATACTAGGTGTTACACCCAAGACAAACATCTCCTAAATGTCAAATGTAGTGTAATAACCTGAAAATTTTTTTTTAATTAATTTGCTTAAGTGTGGTAGTGATATTTATTATAGTAAAAATCTAAGAAATTGAGCATTTGAAAATTTTTGGAATGATAAAATTAGTTAGAAAAATTTTTGGATTTAATTTCACCCTATGTGGGAGTTTAATGTAGAATTTCTAAATTTTATCCAAACAATTCCTAACCCAATTACCTAATTGGTCCAACCCAAGTCAATTAACCCATGGGTCAACCATTTTCTTTGACTCACCTCAACTCACTTCAACTCACTTTATCACTCATTGAGTTGACTCATGAATAGTAGCTCTAAATTATTTCCCGACAACTTCATTTTTCATCTTCCATACATCTCTCACAATCTCTCAAATTATATGGCTAATTAATAAAAAAGAAGACCCTATATTGATGACTTTAAAGCATTATTCCAAATTATTTAGCTAGCATGATTTAAACACTTAAAGCATCTTTTAAATAATTTGTTTAATTTGTCAAAAAACTAGCATGATTCCCGGATCATGCCACCCATCTTCATCCATCCTCCAACACATTTTTTAAATTATATGGTTAGATAGTCAAAAAGCAAGCATGATTCTTGGATCATGCTATCAATTGTATATGCATGATCTTACCTTAGTTGATTTGAAGCATGATTATTTTCTCCACCAATAACTTTCTCTACACTCCCATGATTCTTATAAATTGTGTGCCTTCAAAGAGAAAAAATATATATTTTTATCAAGTGTGGTTGGACATTTGGTGTTGTTTGGAGGAAGAAGAAAGGCTTGGAATTTTTCAATTGGGTGGTGTTCAAAGCTCAACTCCTTTTTCCTTCACAGGCTTGGTCACCAATATCCTCATTGAGGTAGGATGACGAACCTCCTAAAATATATTTGATGCTTTTTCTGGGTTTGAAGTATGAAACTTGATTGTGATAAAAATAAATACCCGTATATTGGGGGTAGGGAAGCTAAAATTTTGACTGATATAACTCAGTATGCTGACAGCTCTCTATTTGTAATTTCTAATGTGCTTCTGACCCCTAAAACGGTGGAATTAGGCTTCGGCTAAAACATAAAAGTTGTAGCCCTTTCAGTTTTCTTTCCAACCCAAAAAGAATTGCATCAATCCAATTTGTGAGTCAAAAGTTATGCCCAAATACTGAGCACGTGTAAAACTATATTTTCTGAACAAACTGAATTCAAGGCTATTTTTGCACCTTTAGACCTTAGAATTTAAAAAGTGTAAAACATGAAAGTTGTAGGTTTTAAAGTCTAGTTTCTATAGATATAAAGTTTATAGATATTAGAGTTCTGCTCTATTTTATATGAATTTTCTTTTAAGCTGTTGTCTCTGTTTAGCCTTTAATTGATGCTTGTTTAGATTTTTTTTTAGAATTTTATGTTAAAGATTTATTTAAATTCCTAATTACCCTTTGTTAATTATAGTTATGTTAATAATTTATTTATGTGTGATTTTGTTCACGAGGCCTAATCTAGTAAAACACTTATAGTATTTGATAAAAATGCCCAAATGAAACAATGAACTTATTCTTTCCTTATTTGGTCTTCCTTAAATGAATTTGATTTATTCTAATTGATTTTTAGGCATTGTTTTGTCAACCTAGCAGGTTATATAACTATATTTTTATGATTCAGTGAATTTAATGAAACTTATTTAATATCTTCCTAAATATTGGAATAATTCTATAGATATTTGTGGATATCTTGAAACCGAAAACCTATGATAAGGGTTTGGTTATAAATAAGATGATGATTGAAAATTTATTCAAATTGTTTTGAATAAAATAAAACTTATAAATTTTTCTAAAATTTAATATGAGTCCAAAGAGTTATTTATTATCTTTATATTCCATAAAATAATAAAATAAAAAGGTAAAAGAGGCAAAAACCGAGATCACAGCCAATGAGATTCGAATTTGCGACTTCAAATCACAATTAAGGTCGCCCGCCCACTAAGCTGCCAACCTTAGCTTAATTAATATACTATTAGAAATAATTTTATTCTTATCAAAGGTAGTACGGAAAACTTGTCAAAATAATTAACTAAAATACTAATTTGAATTTTAAATTATTTCTATCTACTTGTTACTTGTTAATTTATATGTAGTACCTACCTTTGTGATGATAATATTGGTGACTATGTTAAATCTTTGATTTATTAATAATTATTATTGAATTATGGATTTAGATAAAGTACTAAAAAAATATATACTGCATGTGACTGAATAATCCCACTTTTGATTCATTGCCCGGGGACATTACCAGTTGTAATTAAAAATGTCTTATTACCCTTGAGAACATAAAAGGGTGAGAAAAAAATTTAAGGCACTTGGTGCCAAAGTTATTTTTGGCAATGGGGTGATGAGTGGGTAGAAATGGCCTTTTAGATGAAGATGGGAACATATGCATTTTATTTGGGAGATGCTCCCTTCTGACCTGGCCAGTCAGGTAGCCGGTCGCGACAGCTAGGTTTTTGGTGGGTGACACCGTCGGTATGCATTGGATGCTAAGCTCGTAAAGTCACTGGTTCCCAAGATTGGGGGTAGAGAAAGATAGGAGTATGATTATCCTAGGAGGATTTAGATTAAACTCCTTTACCAAATTTTACTGTGACTAGCAACCTCTCTTGTTTATGTATGAATGATATGTTGGAATTATTTAATTATATTTAATTCCTCTTGATGAATATTTTATAATTATATATATATATATATATGAAACCTGTATCGCTACGGGGTTTGATCCCGAGACCTTGAAGATCTGAATCTGAGATCCCTACCACTGCGACACAGACTTTATTGTGGTATACACATCAATATTTAACTATTTTTACATGTTAGTAAAATAGTAGTTACGGTGACGGTTTCATTGAACCGTTGTAAGTATAATTTACATTATTCAGTTGGGATCTATTGAATTAATTGTTGCATAAACAGTATGCCACCTAATCACATTCACTGTAGTGTAGCATTACAACCACTGCATATAGGCACCTAGGAGATTCTGATTACTGGGCTTTAGTAAGTCACCCCTTATGGGAATATTTTTTCAGGATATTAAGTAGAGGGATACTGAAGATGAGCTGGAAATAGATTAATTTCTCTGAAATATTCCATCAGAGGAGTTACCTATTTTTTTCTTTCCTGCACGAAGTTGGACACTTTATTTTTGTGGTCTGTAATAATAATTGTTGGATGATTGTAATTATTAAGTTTAGACCTAATTTACTTTTATTTGGTATGTAATGTCAATCGCGTGGTTGGAACACTTAGATGGCTCTGTAATACTTTTCTCTATCTTTATTTTGTGCCCTGTAGTTGAAATCCCATCAAATGATTCAGTCTAATGACTTATAAATATTGTTTGGGATAAACAAATGATTTTGAATATCTTAAATTTTTTTTGCGAGTCAACCCTAGTTTGGAGGAAAATTTTGGGGTGTGACAGCGTGTTATTATCATCTTATTTTTATACCCAACAAATAAATCCCAAACCACCCCGGGCATTCGGTTATGAAAATCCGAGGCCTGACATGTAGGGTCACATTAATAAATTAAGAATCACATGGAAAAAGCCATAAATGAGTTAATAAGGGACCTTTTATACTTCAGGACATTGAATTGATAATAATAAATTAGAGTGCATTAACAATCCATAAAAAATTTTAGCATTAAATTGAAAAGGACACAGACAATAAAATTACCAAATACCCTTCAATTTCACAGACCTTAACAGAGTTGGATGATAAGGAGTCTACGTACATATTATTAAAAACTGTGGGGTCTAAATATACAAAGACAAAACCCCAAGGGGTGTAGGTGAAATAAACCCTAATTAATTCTACCGAATTAACACCTGCTTTGTGTATTTTAAGTATTTATCTATGTGAATTTAATATTTGTGGATGTGTTTAATTTTAATTATCTAAGAAATTGATGAGTGAAATGTTGATTGTTTTAAATGAAAAAATTAAAATGTTAGATGAATGTAATTAAATAATTCCATAAGAAATTCATTGCCCAAAATTATTGCATAGTTTGAATAGGTCTTCGTTCCATACTAGGTGCCTTGGAATATTAAATGGTGAAAATAAACCAAAACACAAGGTGCTAAGGGTATATCAACAATGGGTTTGATGGGTGGAGAGAAATGGCTTTCAGATGGAGAAGATAACTTGTTGTTTGTTCAATGTGGGGTGGTACCCTTTTCTAATTTGGCTAGTCGAGTAGCCAGTCGCAACAATTAAATTATAATGGGTGACATCCATCAGTACATTAGAAGTGGAAGTCATAAAATCATTAGTTCCCAAGGTTGGGGGTAAAGAAGGATAAGAATATGATTAACCTAGGAAAATTCCAAGTAAGACCTTTTTTTATCTAATTTTACATGACTGGTAACTTCTTTTGCTTATGTTTGTAAGGTGTGTGCTTTTGATTTATTTATTTAGATCTAAATCCTTTCAATTATTGTTAAATATTAAAGTGTAAAATACATAAAACTAGTACTGCTGTAGGATTTGATCTCAAGACTTTTTTTTCTTTTTTTGGTAACCCAAAACCCTCACTAGTTTATTGCAACCCTCAATGAACTGCATAGCAGATGAGTAAACTAAGGAGATGTACGTTGTCTCTTATGCACATTCCGCTTAAGTTAGGAATCAAACTCATGTAGCCTCTGTGGGGAGCATACCCACAAGCCACTCAAGCTAATCCCAAAGGATGATCTCGAGACTTAAAAGATATAAATCTGAAACCTTTACCACTACGACAACAATTTTATCGTGGTACCTAACTACAGTATTATATTATTTAACTTGTAGGTGAAATAATGATTACAGAGACCAACAATTCCAAATTGTTGTGAGTATAATCTTACATTATTATATTATAATCTCTTAAATTATTGTTGCATAAATAATATGTTACCTAGCCACGATCACTATATTAGGTTATACAATATAGAGTAGTATTATTATTATTACATATAGACACTGGGGGATTTTGAAATTGCACTAGTCCATGGAAAATTTTTTCAGGATATTAAAGAAGAACCAGAGAGAATTAGTCTCTCTTGAAATTGCACCGGGACACTATTTTATTTTTCTTTTTACCTAGTACTGGAAGACTATTAAAAGCTTTGGTTTGTGATTTTAATTATTGGTGATCGTAATATTAAATTTTTAGAGTTGAGTTTATTATTTTGGTCTGTAAAATTATCAACGCGGTTGGGCCACTAGTTACGGCTCTGTAATTCATATTTTTATTACTTTGTATCCTATAATTGGATTTTGCCATTGACTTGGTCAAAGACTTGGATTTATTTTCAGATAAATTAATGATTTTAAACCATATTTTATTCCCACAAATCACCCTCGGGTTTTGAGGACAATTCCGGGCATGACTTGTTCTTATAAACTGTAATCAATTTGCATTGTTCTACCTTGTTTGATTTATTCCACATGCAAGTCTAGTTGAGATAACACGTGGGTGGAAATATTGAAATAATTTGATATATAATATTAAATTTATTTTTTAATAATTTAAATTCTTAAAATAATTGGTGACTTAACAAACTGCATTTGGATCCGTTGTAGCCTCCCTCATTCTGCTCCGGGGGTGGCTTTCATCCCCCCTGGGCAATGAAATAATATTTGTACATACAGCTTAATCTCCAAATCAGCTTGTTGTCATGCACATGTTAAGAGGTAGGGATGTCAAATATACTCATACCCGGTGGGTACCCGCTTCACCCGTGCCGTTTGAGGAGGGTATGGGGATGTTAATAGTGGGGATGGAGACGGGTATGGAGATTTGAAATGTTACCCGCACGGGTACGGGGACGAGGACGATAGTCCCCACCCCACCCCGTACCCGTTTAAATATTTATTTGTTAATTTTGTTGGTGCGGTGAATCCTTTAGAAGTTCCACATCGGTTTCTCACAAAGAAGTGAAAGTCTTGTGAGGTTATAAATAAAGATCACTTCCTATTTGGTTAAGTGCATCAGTCAAACTCAAAGATTATACATATATTTTTAATTTTATTTAGTATATATATGTAATATATTTTTTATTTAATATATATAATATTTATAATAATTTTAAATATTTATTTATACATATAATATATAATTTATAATAGTTAACATACTTGGCAGGTAAACGGGGACGGGGACGGAGACGGGAACAGGGAATTCATTATTTCGTGGAGACGGGTATGGGAAAAATTTTTTTCTCCGAAACAGAGATAAGGACGGGAACGGGTAAAGATATTGCTAAACGGGGACGGGGACAAAATGGGACTAAATGAAAATAATAATTGTACGTTGACGCAAATTCATATATACTCTGACTTATTGCCTTTTAATTATTTTGTTCGCTTTTCCATTAACTTGTGTTCCCTTTCACAGGGGAAAAAAATTACTGTAGGTCTAGATTCATGGCCCGCTCTAAATTTCAAAAAATACTATCAGATGTCAATTTTTATTAGAAAAAAATTATATTATTGTTCGACCCTCTAAACTTTTAAAAACTAATTAATTTCAATCAGAAAAATACTACCAACAATACATACACATTTTTGGGATAAAAATATTTAAGTTGTAAACCAACTCTCTTAAAATTTAATTATTTTTTTAATTGTTATATATAATTTAAAATTTGAAAGTCCTATTAATTGTACCATCTATACCCATAGGGTTTTCAGGATTAGTTTGGAAATATTATGAAACATGAAAATATGTTCAATTATTATTATTTTTTTTGATAAGTAAAATATGCTCAACATGTTAACATTTCAAATCGAGCTTTAATTAAGCCTTGAATAATTTTATTAGTTTACACAAATTTAATCTGTTAAGCTGAGTTATAAAATTGTGTTTAATTTAATTTTATAATGAGCCGACCTCAAACGATCTTTTTACTAGCGTGAGTTCGAGCAATTTGGTTTGTTCAACAACCTTACACAACATTCAACAATAAAAGACAAATCAAAAGCAATCATAAGCATAGATTTTCTATTAAGTACTAGCTAGCTCGGCAAAATGCATCATTTTACAACCCCGACATTTGCCATTGATAAAACATCCACTTCCGAAATCTTCAGCTTCCAGCTAGGTATATTCTTAAGCTGATATGCTTAAGAGAGAGAGAGCGAGAGAGAGAGAGAGATTTACAAAAGAAATTTATGAACAAGAAATGTTACCTCCCCCCAACTGAGGAAGGTCTGATAGTGTCAGAAAGATCATCTTCAAAACTTTCACTTGAAATTTACAAGCAAAAACCTGTACTCCTAATTTCCTGGGGAGAATTGCTCAATGGGATTGCATTTTCTTCACTTTGACATGTTTTCCAACTAGATGTATTCAGTCCTGAGTTCGTGCATGCTTTCCATTTCTACCAATCATCACTGCTACCGAGTCAATCAACTAAGTCACCATCGGCTCTTGGTTTCTCGTCATTTCCTGTACACAGAAAAAACGATGCAAAGTGTCACACTTTCTATCAACCTGATTAAAGAATACAAATAAGAAACAAATACTAATTGGAAATTACTGAAATGTAACGAGTTTTGAAATGCAAATCAACTTGCCCTCGAAACCAAAACAGACTCGTAAACTCAAAAGCAAAGCGCACTTGTATAATCTAAAGGAAAATCCTATACATTTATCATAATTCAAAGGAAGCTACAAAGTCTATCCCCAAATATAACCAATTATACAAGATCAATTCAATGAAAGCAAATATCTTTGCGGAAGAAATTGGAAGGTTGTCGATTTCTATCAAGCCTGTATGCAAAAATAATAATAATAAAAAAAAATTAAAAACAGAAGCAAAATTTTCTTCAACAAGCTCAGTAATCAATACAAAAATCAAATGCAATCGCAAAACTTCCATGTTCAGTGGCCCATAAATTTGTTCCTTCAACAGCCATCTTCATAAGCTATAATGAATTCTTCATTGTCTTTACATCATTTACGGCACTTTGTAATTCAGATAATGAGTTTATAGGCATTCCTATTCAATACTTAAAGTAAAATTAATCATTTCAGATCATTTTGCTCAAGTACAGCAAAGGGAAGACATATATCATAGCAGTTGATTATGGAATTCAATTGACAAATGAACAACCAGGCTGTGTAACTGCCATGCATAAACATTGTAAAGTGGCCTGTGAGTCAGTGTTATTGCATAGACAGTAGCCACTCGGCAAAGAAACATCCTAAAACGGCAATAGTTATTATATATGCTCGAGTGAAGGAGTACAAAAACATAGCAGTCCTGCAAAGCCCATGGCACAGCTCCAGATAGCTATATATATACTCCGAGTGGTAGCTGTTTCTGGGGAAAAACAACCATGAAAAGCTATTGCCACCTCAATTAAATTAAAACTATATAAGAAATTTTGCACCTAGGCAGACACCCAATTTAATAACATAGTACTTTCAGAATATTCTAGGATATGTTAGCCTTGATAGAGCATAATTATAATTAATTTTATTATGATTGTAACTTTTTTTTTAGCTGTAATCCAATATTATTAATATAATGATAGTGAGAGTGCCAATTAAGCTCTCTTCCCTAACTTGGTGCTAGAGCAATTTCACCAAAAAAAAAAAAAAAAAGACAGAAAGAAAAAAGGAAAAAATGAAAAAGAGGAAGTCAGAAAGCAACAAGAACCCCAGCGGTTGCTATTCATGCTGCCGGCATACCTCTAGTCACCAACGTCGGTCGTCACCCCCTAAAAAGGATCGCATCCTCTCCAAGATTGAAAATTTTCGGTACTCAAACACGCTCCCATTCACCGGCAATAGCCTCCGAGAGTAGATCTCATCCGCTTTTGTTTGTGAAGAGAGTGTTAGCACCTAAACCCTACTCATCTCACAAGCAACCATTGGTCGTGGTCACCTATGATCCATTGTTGTTGTGTTCGTTGCCTAACTATCAGCTGTCGGTCGTCAATCATCGTTGTGTTCACTACCATCTCAACCATCTCTCCCAATTAAAAAAAAAAAATGACACTCAATCGTCGGTCGTCACTGTGTTCACTTCCTGCCTCATCATTATGTTCGCATATGCTTTGACTATGCTCGCAGGTCTCAGAATATTTCTTCGTTTGATGCTTGTGCTATTCTCAACTCGATTCGTTTGTGCTGCTCGATTTTTTATTATTGCTTGATTTATGATTTGCAACTGCTTATATAACCCTGGCCACTGCTTTCTATTTCTGAACATCACGGTCTGTTTACTTTTCATTAATTGGAATGTATCGTATTTATAATGGCTATTGGTCCTTCTAAGACCATCACTGATTCGTCCTTCGTCTCAGTTCCAATAGTACCTATTATTTCACTTGGCAGATCTTCGATATTGAAGTAGCTAGATCATACAAAGACATTACCCTCTTGTAGAGGAAGTATGTTTTAGACTTGTTATTCGAGACGGTTATTCTAGACTCTAAACCCATAGATAATCTATATGAAACCTATTATAAAAAAAAAAGTGACTTATTAGAGAATCTAAACAACACAGACAATTGGTTAGGAAATTAAACTATGATGAAACAAAACATTTCATTTGCTATGAGTATGATTGGTGAGAATCTGAAATCACCTTATGCCAGTCATCATCTAAATTCTAATGTATTTAAAGAGAGCACCTGAAAAAACTTATTATATCATGATAATGATCATACTTTACTACATGGGTATATAGATGTTGATTGGACAGGATCACTCTTAGACATATATATCACTACTAGCTATTGCATCTTTTTTAGAGGTAATCTAGTATCATGAAAGAGTAAGAAGTAAACAGTAGTAACGAGGTTAAGAGCATGACTCCATCTCATGTAAGTTAGTCTAGATATGATATATGATACGTGATTTGAGAATTCATCAATTACAACTTGTGGAGCTCTCTTATTCGATAATCAAGCTACCATTGATATTGCTTCCAATCCATTTTTCCATGAAGCTACTAAAAGCACATTGAGATAAATTATCATTTTGTCAATGAGAAGATTCTACTAAACACTATTAAGGCCGGTCATGTCAAGTTCAAATACTAGCTTGCTTATATTTACTATAGCTCTTAGGGAATCCTAAGTTAGAAACGTTTGTAACAAGATTGAAATATATGATATATATACTCTAACTTGAGGGAGAATATTAAAGACAAGGAATATTTTAAATATAAAAATAAGTTCTTAAATTCTTTCCTAGAGTAGGACATCAAATTTTGATTTTCTATATCATTGTTTCCAAGTTTGTACAGGAACTTATGAATATAAATATGCATTAATTAAAACAATCCTAGGGGTGTCAAGTCTTTCATTTAAATTGTTGTGTCTTGACATAATCTTTTTTCAATTACAACTTGAATTTTTGATAATCAAGCCAAAGCTCATATCTCTTATCCACAAACCTTAGAAAATGAACTCTAATGGTAAAAGCCTTAAATCCTGGATCAATTCTCGTGCTGTGATGGCTTTTTTTCATTGGCTGCTCCGAATGATGAAATTGATGGTGACAACCATCATCCATTTACAAGTCTAAACTATATACAAAGCTAATGGGAGGTTGGAATTGGTTTTTGACTAATTCAAATCGAATTGGGGTGGATTTTGTTTCTAGTCATGGTACATTATTGGTCCCAATGGTGGTTCACGATGGTTTTGAAGGGGTGCTTGGATTGGGTGGGATGGAAAAGGAGAAGTTAAAGGTTGAGAGTGTGCAAGAGTGAGACATGGGAGTGGGATTGTTGTGATTAGGAGACGCAGTATTATGTTTAGGGCAACCAAGCAAAAGCGGCTAGCACATAGAAACATTGGGAATAAAGTCTTGTCTGGCTTCCCGCAAATAAGAGTTTCACACATCATTGAGAAAAATCATCCACTGCAGAGGGGCACTCAATTGATCCAAAGTAAATCCATAAGCCGCGACATGGCATATTGCCTCTTTTTAACTAGATTTCGAAGTATACATGTTACTTTGATACAAGTGTGATAGCTAGGTTGATTTGAGGATTCTTATTTTTTTAGAACACTAAAGATCAATTGTAGGTAGCCTTAACCCCTATTTTCCTAATCTGTCCTCCATCACTTGAGCTTTGAGACAAGTTGGCAGTTAATAACCAAATAGAAATTATAATAACAGTCCTCTACATGGCACAAAAATATAGGTATGCAATTACATATTTTAATCAAGAATGGAGCCATTCCATTTCAATGAATGTTAAAAATTGGGAGTGAATTCTACATGTAATACCCCACTTTCAAAAGAAGATGAGGAGATATTGCATACTTCCATCAACTACTGATCGATCTCGTCTAGAATTAATTATGGTCACATATAAAAGTTGGAGTGGGGAAAAAATTCCCACATGGATTTTCCAACTTTAGATGAGAATTTTGAGTTTGAGATTTATCATTGCATAATTATATAGTTCGAAGAAACGTTATTCAAGCAACGAATAGAAACTAGATTTTCCTAAAATTGGAATTTGATATATCTTAAAACCAAAATTAAAACAGAAAAGTTAAGGTCAGATTTAGAAACCAGTTTCTTCTTGGATAGGTCTTCATCTCCAACTCTAGTTTTTAACTCAATTATTTCAGAAAATCAATAAGATTCTAAATGGAAATACAAGCATGGGGGTAGAAACTTATCCAAACTTTGAGTGTCTGTTGTACCTGAAGAAATTCCACTGCCTCCACTCTTGTCACCAGAAGTTTCCAAACGTTCCATGTGGATTGATTCTGGGGAGTTTTCACATCTCTGTTTATAATCTTTAATGTCATTCTGGGCTATAGGTTCATGCTCTGATACGTCTGCAATCACCTTAGGTTAGGCTCTGATATATCTGCAGTCACCTTGGGGACATTTTATAGCAACCGCAACCACTTTGATGGTTTATGAAGCAGCTGTTTTCTATCTAAATATTCAAAAACGTAGAACACCACATATGTCAAGGGTCATACTAAACTTGTCCCACAAATATTGCCACTTTACAAATGCTAAACAAACTCCTTGTGCATGAGTGAGGAATTACATTCTCATATGTGGATGCCCAAGAATGACAAACGAATACAGTATGTGAATGATCGAGAAAATTATTAATGCAAAGCATTTTTAAGCATCATTGCAATGTCAAGATTGCTCCTTTTATGATCAGGAGATTGTGGGTTTAATACTTGAAGACAGTCTCTCCCATTATTAAGTTATGACTGCATATATTGCCCCTCCCCAAACCTTGCATAGGCGGAACCTAGTGCACTAGGCCGCCCTTTTTAATTCTATGTTTGAAATCTAAAACAACCACAGGATTTTGTTAGATATACGATTCCAACTGGATGTCATAGGCCACAAAATCAAAGGGTTTTATCTTCTTTTGCTCATTCATACTGATTAGGTTGATCAAAATAAAAACCTGTATTGCGAGTACTTGAGAATATTTTGAGATTGTTCCACCATATTTCCCTTAACTCAGTGATGCGTCTCGATGTTCTAATACAATATATTATTACCTCAGAAAACCAATATCCAGATCCTGCATTTCATAATCTGCATTACAAGAAGGATATTCTCCTCTCCATCCTTTCTCATTTGCTCGATCAATGAGGTTTTGCAATAAAGCCAGCTGTCGGACAATCCACTGAAAATTTTCCGATGTATATCAAATAATGGATTAGCAAAACGAAAAGCAAGCAATGGATTATATATGAGCAGAAAGATTCCCGTGAAGAAGATGGGATTCAGATCTTCTTCTTAAGTGAAATGCTTGATACTTTAGTCCAAGTAAATTATTTGTATAATCACCAGAATGAAACTACAATAACCGAAATGGAACAATTTCCATTATCTTATTGAGATTGGTTCATTATTAAGACTAACGATAATATATAAATAAATGAGATAAACGAGAAGGACCTGCTTCAAATGCCATGCATAACAAAAATGGAATAATTACTACTTGCAAACCTGCCTCCTAATTCGATTATCACCAATTAAATGCCACAACAAATAGTAGTAACACCTAGGCCAATAGAGGGCACATGACCACCAGTTTGAGATTGCACATTGCATTACATTTCTGAACTGGAAATGAAAAATGTACTTACAGTACGTATGACCAAAGATTCCACAGCGGAAGGAGGGGGCCTGAATTTCTAGAAGAAAATCTCATATTGTTTAACATAAGTGTATAATGATAATATGGAATTTTTGATCAGAACAAAACTACTATTAGAATCCAAAAACTCGTATCACATATAAGTTTCCAACCATCGCATGTCTCTATCTAGCATTATCATTATTTTGGAATAAACACTGTTGAGAGAAAGTAAGCCTACTATGAATAATAGTTATCCCCCGTCTCTAAGAGGTTAACTTTTAAGTGAGATTGTGACTAATAATTTAAGAGATTCAAGAATCATCTAATAATTTTAGGAGATACACTAATCATATAGATTACCATACATCATATATGAATAATAGAATAAGAGCAAAGGAATGGGGAAGAATCTGTACTTCAATCAATCGTGTCACAGAATGAGGGAGGGAAAAAAAAAGCAAATGAATACAATGTTGTCATTTATCAACCAAAAACACTATTTGTGTTTCAAATTATTTTTTACCTTCTTTTATATATATATATATATATGTATATATTTCATCCATGACTTGTATTATATTATTTGTAGTATTAAGAACAATTTTCATATGCATTTGAAATGGTTCTTAGTCTTTGACTAATTTATTGCTGTTAATCTTATTTAATTTTGATTAATGGTATTGATGCCACAACAGATTTTGCTAAATAGTTTTTATACATTAATATCAACGTAGGTAGTATTGCGAATTAATGACATAAAAATGAAATTATGGATCCCGTCCATATGTATAACCCGTGCCTCACCACGTCACAATATAAATATGGAACTCTCGACCAATCGACATTTACGGCATAAAACCAGATGATGTCACCTCAGCCCCATGCTCATGATATGCTCAATCATGTAAATAAATATCATCTCAATATATAAACACATTCTCATTAGGTTTCATGATGATTTGGGATTCATTCCATCATTAAAAATCTGTAATAATTTAGTTTGGGTACAAAAATATATTTAAAAAATCAATTTTAACATTTTTCTGAAAATCTGCCATATTGGTGTCCGGACACCCTAAGCTGCGATCTGAGCACCCTGGTCTGGACACTTATACCAGTTAGTCCGGACACCCTAGTCGACCAATCCAAACACTAGAGTCCAGTGTTTAGTTCCTAGGTTTGTTTCCGACAAAACCCAATTCCAAATCATCCCCTAAATCACCCATTCAAGCCTTAATCTCAACAATAACTCATGTATAAATACTTAAATACTTGAATCACATGTATCTTCAACACTTAATCAAAAAATAAATCAAATATATGTAAGATCTTCACATTTATATACATATACATACCCACATTCATATATACATATGCATATACATAAATCTCATGATATTCTACCAAATCAACATATATATATATATATATATATATATCAAAATCATCCTAACAACGTCTAGAGCACAAATATAAGTCCCACTTGCCTTGAATCAGAAGAGAAAAGAAGAAAATTGAAGAAAATTGATTGAGCTCCCAACTTTTAGAAGCTGATTTCTTCCACCTCGAACCAAATCACCGAAAATAGTCACTGCCACAACGATCACGCGTCGAATACTACCCCGATTCGTCGGCCTGCTACTCCAGATTGCACTTTCTCTCTCTCTCTCTTTGCTTTCTCTCCTCTCTCTCTCTCTCTCTCTCTCTCTCTATCTTCTCTCTCTTCCTCCATTCTTTAGCCACCAAACCAACCAAAAGGGGAAAAAAAAGAAAAAGAAAAAGAAAGAAAAAGGAAGGAAAAAAAAAGGGAAGCTGGGCCCTTGGCCCAATTGTCTAAGTAAATATCAATTTACGCTAGACCCAGCCTAGGAAAAATAAAGTAATTTCACCAAATTTCAATTTAAATATTTTATTAACTTAAAATAACACATAAATAGCTAAAATAAATACTAGGTATTACAGTTTCAAGGACATCTTTTGAACTATGAAAATGATAGAAATCTAGTTTAAGGCATTTGCATATTTGGGGTTACCCAGCGGAAATAAGAATTTATAATCCACGTGAAAAGAAACTGAATCCAAGAATAATTATTTGCTTCTTTATTGGGTATCTAGAGAAATAAAAAAAGTTAAAAATTTTACTGTCCTAACCAAACTACAAGAATTGTTGAAACTGGAAATACCAGATTCATTGAGAATGGTGAAGTCAGTGGGAATAGTAAAGTTAGGGATGCAATCATTTAAGAAATCAAGGTATAATTTTCCATTACATCTTATTCATGACAATCTCATTGTTCCTAATGATGTTTATTCAATCAATAATAATGAATAGCAATTGAATAATCAATAACTTGAAAATTTTCATAATGAGACTATAACCAATGACCCTATTATAGATGCACAACAAAAAATAGCATTAAGAAAATCTCCTCGAAATAAAAGATCTGCTATTTTAGTATGCGGTATATTTATAACAATCAGAGTATAATATTGGGGATACTGATGATCTAGTTACATATTTGGAAGCCATTAATAGTAATGATTCTATTAAATGGATCAATGCCATAAATGATAAGATAAAATTTGTAAACTTCAATAAGGTCTATAAGTTAGCCAAATTACCGGAAGGACATAAAAGAGTTAGGCATAAATGGATTTTTAAAACCAAACGTAATTCAAAGGGTAATATAGAATGACATAAAGTTAGACTTGTAAGCAGATGTTTTAATCAGTAAGAAGGCATTGACCATAATGAGACTTTCTCCTCTGTATCAAAGAAAGACTCTTTAAGAATCATTTTAGCACCGCTAGCTCATTTTGATCTAGAGTTGCACTAAACGGAAGTAAAGACTATTTCCCTAAATGGGAGTTTGTAATAACAAATATATATGGCACAACAAGAATGCTTCATAAAAGAAGAAAAGTAAAACATGGTCTGTCTATTAAAGAAGTCAACATATGGACTTAAAAAAGCTTCCTAACGATCATATCCTAAGTTTCATGATACTATTAGTTCCTTTGGGTTTAAGGAAAATACCCTTGTTAAGTGTATAAACCTAAAGACCAGTGGGAAAATTTGTTATTTTTAGTACTACATGTTGATAACTTGCTTATAGCTAGCAGCAACCTTAGTTTACTATGGGAAACTACGGATTTTCTTTCGAAAAAGCTTTGAAATGAAAGACATAAGGGAGACATCCTTTGTGATAAGAATAGAAATATTCTAAGATAGATCACATAGATTGTTAGGAGTATCTTATAAAGCCTACATTAATAAAATTTTTAAAATGTTTAATATACATAATTGTGGTTCCACCGTTATTCTAATTCAAAAGGGGGAGAAATTTAGCTTAAGTTAATGTCCCTAAAATGAATTAGAATGTAAAGTATAAAAGATATTTCTTATGTTTCTATTGTTGGGAGTTTAATGTATGCACATTTTTGCGTCAAGCCAAATATTAGTTTTGTTATTGCAATGTTTGATAGATACTAAAGTAACTTGAGATTTGATCATTTAAAAACTGTAAATGAAGTTTTAAGTTACTTACAAGGGATAGAGAATTCTAAGCTCACATTTAGGAGGACTGATCACCTTAAGGTGATTGGTTATCTAAACTCAAAATTTGGAGGATGTGTTAACAGTAGAAGAGCATTTTTCATTATAATTTTCTCCTCACGAGAAACACTGTTTCATGGAAGAATGCTAAGAGTTATCGCATCATCCACCATGAAAACTGAATTTGTTGCCTGCTTTGAGGTTACAAATCATAGATTATGATAGCAAAATTTTATTTCAAGGTTAGGAGTTATGAATACTATTTTTAAGCCCTGAGAATTTATTGCAATAACGTTACATCAATTATCTTTTCGAAGAATAATAGGTATATTAAGGTGGCCAATCACATTAGCTTAAAATACCCACCTAACAAAGAAGTTTAGAAACAACAAATGTCAATTAAACACATTTGTACGAGTGTTCACAAAGCAAATCCACTTACGAAAGAGCTATCTCCAAAGATATTTATGCAGCAAGCTAAAAAGATGGGTCTTGAAAGTAGTAAATATTAATCTATTTGTAGATTGCTTAGTGCTTGTTTACTTGACATTATGTTTTGATATCTATTAAAGATTTTTTGATCTTATAAATTTGTCTTACAATATTTATTTACATACATGTGAATTGTTTAATGTCACAGACATAGTCTTTTGAAAAAGACAATATTGGACCATTAATAATAACTCACCTTATAAACCTTGTTAGTCGATGATGTAGTACATGGAAGAAACCATGCTCTTGAATTAGTATGGAACCATGACTCTCATTAATGTTTTTTATTTAATTAAGGTAAGCCAATGAGATAACTTTTCTAATGTTATTGCGCGCCTTATGTTTCTTACATCAAATTATGATTGTAAGATTATTATACGAATTAAGTGGGAGATTGTTATAATTAATTAATATCCTAATTAAAGGTGCTCATATACAAATCTAAATTTGATAAGGATTTTTTAGAAGAGTTATTATTAGTAAAATATTGTAAGTTAATTTCTTAATCAAATTCTACTTCGATGGATAATAGAAATTAAATGATTAATTAGGAAATTGAGTCCTCTCTCTACCTATAAAATAGTGGATAAATCCCATCAATTCATACACATTAGATTACAACGTATTAGGGTTTATAGGATAAGAGGAAGAAATCCTATTTTTCAAAAGGATTTTATTTTTGTTGAAGTAGAAGATTCAAGAACAATATTTTGATTTAACTTTTCACATTCAAATTTTGATTAGTAATGGCTCAACATATATATTCTTGACTATATTATGTAAGTATGTAAAATATTTGAATATCATAAAAATTAAGATCCTAAATATTTAGTCAAATACTATGTGTAAATTTAATTATAAACTTACACTGATATGTACTTTTTTTTCTATTCAAATTTTTGGTAGGTGGCTGCAATGAGGATTATGATTTTGGGAAATGAGGTAGTAGGTGAGAGTGAGGGTTGTGATCCAGGTGAATTAGGCAAGGGTGAATAGTGAAGGCATTATGAATCTAGGGTCTCGATTAATTTGGATGAATTAGGGGTTATAATTTGAGATTTATTGTTGATGGGTGATTGTATTATGAAAAGTACAACCATAAACCTTAAATTGTGGTTTGTTAAGTGAATTTGTACTTTAAAAATATGAAAGAATGAGTTTTAATACATTAATGAGAATTTTTTGTGAATTGCAGATGTTTGGGCAGGAAATGACAAAAATTTGGACCAAAATAAATGAACTTAGAAAAGTTGTTCGAACAAGTCACTTGTTCGAAGTGGGGAAACCCCAGAGGGTTTGGAGTTGCTATTGGTGGAGGGATGCATGGAAATGGGACTTTTTTTTCTACAGCAATTTTAAGCAAAAATTAAACGTATGCTATCAGTTCTGAAGTATTTAATAAAATATTGTTAATGTTAAAAACACTGTTTGAGATATAATTTATATTTTATTTTATCAAGTAAAATCAGATTTAATTGATTAGTTCTTTTTTTTATTATAAATAGTTGAAGGTAGGGAAGTAGGTTTATAATCCTATCTTAATTATATATAAATCCTAACAATGTAGATTTGAAATTCTATCTTAGTTATAACTTCATTCAATTGTAAATAGAAAAATAAATTTAAAATAACAAAGCTTTGCTATTTTAATCATAAAATATTTTTATGAGAATTTATTATGATTTTATTTATAATTTTTATTAATACTATGGACTTGAATATATACAAGTATTTTTATCTATCTTTTGCAAGAGAATTTAAATGTGAAAATCATTATTATTTTCTAAAATATTCAACTATATACCATCCATTTATTATATATAGACATTTTTTATTTGAAACCTAATTTTTATTTACACTAGTCACATTTTGCAAAGAGTTATAAATCTACTTATTCAATTAAATTTGGTTTATTATTAAAAGGGATAACGTACCTTTAGATAGATAACGTGAAACTCTTTCTTAGCGAGAGATAAGTGTTTTTTAAAAACGTTATCTGAAATAGCATTTAAAAAAAATCGCTTTCTTTCTAGTAATACTAAGGCTCCATTTTAAACTCTATAAAACCTAACAAATCTTAATAAATTTCTATAAAATCCAAATTTTCTACTCATTGCATGTATTACAAAATTATAACTTTTACCAATTTATACTAATTTTTTTCACTCTAAATATTCTCCAAATACTTTAAAACTAACAACTTATGTTTAAATTTCGCTTAAAATGGCCATACAACCAACAAAAAAAGTCATGGAAATGGTGCTGACAGGGGATGGGAGTAGAGAACTACTGGCATAAATTTTAATTATTGATTTATTTATTTTGAATTTAGGAATTCCCTGATTGTATTAAGTTTAAATTAATTTGTTTAATTTATTTATTAAGTTTGATTGAAATTATTTATGATTATGTTTGAAATTTTTAATATCGAATCTTGAAATTTGACAATGAGAAAATTATTTAATCTTTAATGTTCAAATTGGTTGAGGATGCATGATTGAAATAAAAATTTTAAATCTTAAACTTTGTCAATGGAAATTTTATTGAATATTGAATGTTAAAATTGATTGACGAAGAATGATTGAATTAAAAACTTTTAATCTCCAATTTTAAAATTAGATGAATTTGTGTGACTAATTTTGATGGCTTTATTAACGTTTTTAATAAGATTTTGTGGACTCCAACTTATTGTACGGTGTTTGGATTTGTAATTAGTAATAAAAAAATGAAAGTGTTTATCCATACTGTTTGATGTGTTATAAGAAGGTAAATTGTAATTTATACCTTAAAAGTTAGATTAAAAATAATAATTAATTGATGTTCACACCCTTCAATATTTGTTTTTCATGAAATTCTACTTCGGAGTTTATCGTTTAATTGTAACAATGAAAAAAAAAATTAAATGTTTATGGTCGATTATCTAAAAAAAAATTAAGTTAGAAGTTAAAAATTTAAGTTGAAAAAATTTAGCAATAAAAAAATTTATAAGTTAGAAATTCTAACATAATTTTCATATTTTTAATGGAAATTTCAAAGTCAAAAACTTTCATAAAAAATTCATAGTTAGAAGTTGATTTTCTAGCTATTTATTTTGTCTCCATAGAAGTTTTTTTTTTTTTTTCTTTTTTTCAAAATAGCTTTTAAGTTAGTTTTAAAATTTTCTTTTTTTTTTTCTCTCTCTCTCTTACATTTGACAACCTTTTAAACAAATTTACTTTTCCTTTTAAATAAATTTCTCCCATAAGTTTTATTTTTTATTGTACTTTTTAAATTTTAAATGTTTAATTATAGTAATAACAAAATTTCACACCGCCCAAAAAATGAAATATAGTTGATAATATTATACCTTATTAGTCCCAAAACTATGGATCACCTTCTCGATAGAGAAGTAGACTAAAAGACATGTTTTATGGTACTGGTATTTCTATTTTATTTTAATGAGAATTATTTTTGAGCAATGAATGCTATTTATTATATTTGTGCATGTGTCTAGTATTCACAAAAAATATTTAATTAGTGTGGAGAGTACGGCTTACACACAGAAAATTAGATTATCAGTTCTTTTGGAATACAAGTTTATTATTCACAGTTTTAGATGGAAATGGATACACCATCAGTAGAACTGTAGCACACATTTTAGTAGGTCAGTCTTGACTACAGGAAATGATTTAGTTCCAACTATTTGAGATAGTTCACTTTGTGTGTATTAAAGTAGATCCAACTGAGGTAATTATTTTATATTGACTAAATAAAATAATTTATACCTCATATTTATTATGATTACTTATACTCTTAATTCGAATTCTATTTTTAGATATGTGTATATGGTGATTGTTGCTTTGATTACCCAAATAGTGAGATTCTATATATGAGTCAATAAACTCAGTAGATTAGGTAATGATATTGTATATATGGTGAACATTAATAGTTGAAGGAATCCACATCCTGATAAATTGGATTGATGATATCCCTTTGAGGAATCTTATAAGTTTTGATTTTATCAAATCTTACAAGTGAATTTTAAATCCGATATATCAGATAAGTTAAGTGGAAAGGTATCAAGGAAAATAAGGAGCCAATTAAATTAAATTATCAGTAATTAAATCTAATTGGTGGATATCTGTAATCTTGATGTGGGGAGATAATAAGTATATAATATTAAGGTTCAAAAATATAATTTCAAATATGATTAGGAGTGCAATTATAATTCTTTAGTGGAATAAATTATAATTTACGTAATTAAATCTTAATTCGAGTGAGATTAGGAGATTTAATCACATAGGAAACCTTTTTTATATTTGCTTATTGGTCCCTATTGTAGCCCTATAAATACTCTGTTGGCAGCTAAGGTTAATGTTTTCCTAAGTAAAAATTTATTCTGGTTTTAAAGAAAAAAACCCTAGAGGCTACTGGAGATCTCATAATCTAGTGAGAGAAGATAGTACTATTGGAATACTGTAGAAGGCTAAAGATTGACATCAAGCAGCTGAATCGAAGTCTTCAGAAATTCATAATACAGTTCTGTCGAGATCAAACTAGAAAGATCTCGAAGGTATGATCTTATTCTCATAGATCAGATCGATAAAAATTTTTCTCTGTATTATTGATACACACTACAGCTGTGATCCACATTCCCTAACACTTCTAACATCCTAATGAATAATGGCAAATTCATAGATGAACACAAGAAAATCATACACGATAGAAGAACACAAGATTTATATGGCTTAGTAATTTACCTACGTCCATAGGCACGGTAAAACTGGCTTTCAAAAAGAAACTCCAAAAATAGAGTAAAGAATTATAAGAAAGATATGAGAGAACCTTAAAGAGCCCTAGACAACCCTATTACATGTTTTTAATTTTTCTCTCAACCCTAAAGAACGTTAGACAATCCTGTCACTTGTTTTTAATTTCGCTCTCAATCCTAAGCTTTGAAAACCTAACCTGAAGTTAGCTTTGATGTATAACACATCCCAAATATACAGGAACAAGAAAACCAATTAGAACTGGACTCAGAAACCTGTTTGGAATAAAATTTCCAAACTAACAGTTCTATACCGCAGGTTAAATCCCGCAACCCCCAACCTTCTATGTATTCCTGTGAGTCAATATGGGCCACAACTCTAACATGTCTAAGCTTTTTAAGTTAAAATATATATATATATATATGATTGCCTAAGTTTGAGAAAAATTATAGGTTATGCTAGTGGATATTAACATAGAAGTTGGAATATATCTTCTTATTACGGAGAAGAAAATTATAAGTTCCTTGCTCTGTTTTTAGTTAAATTAGAATTTATTTTTATATTTTTGAATTAAAATATATTTAATTAAGATTTTGAACTTGTAATTAAGTTGCTTTAAAATGTAATGGCCGTAAGACAAGACACATCAGTTCACTAGTGACTTGTAAGAATGAATGACAAGGGAAATCAACACCCAGTTTGCCCGCGGTCTGCACTTGTTGTTTGTAATTTGTTTGTAATTTTACTTCAAACAACCTTTCCAAGTTTGAGTCAATAGTGCAAACCAAACAAATGGACTTAGTTGGTCAAGAGACTTGACATGCATGATCTTCAATTCACTGGTGACATATAGGAATGAATGGCATGTGAAGTCGACGTCTGGTGTGTTCGCAGTCTACGCGTTAATAGCCCAAACTGAGCAAACAAGCTCGGTTGGCTAGTAGACTTAACAAGCATGATCCTCGAGTTAGTTATGATTTGTAAAAATGAACAACACGAGAAAACAACATTTTATATGGCCACAGTTTTCACTTGTAGTTCATAGTTTTACTTGAAACCTTTACAAGTTAGAGTCAATAGCTCAAACTGAGCAAATAGGTTCAATTGGACAGGAGAATTGGCACATATAAACTTTGGGTCACTAGTGACTTATAAGAATAAACGACGTAATAAACTAACGCCTGATATGCCTATAGTTCGCACTTATAGTTTGTACTTTTAGTTGAAACCTAAAACTTTAAAAGTTTGAGTCAATAGTCCAAATTGAGCAAATTGGCTCAGTTGGACGTTAGACTTGACATACGTGATCTTTGGGTGATAGTGACTTATAAGAATGAATAGCGCGAAAACTGATGACCAGTTTACTCGCAGTCTACACTTATAGTTCATAGTTTTGCTTGAAACAAGTTACAAGTTTAAGTTAATAGACTAAACCAAGCAAACAAACTCGATTGGCCTAACACTTGACAAGCACAAACTTTAGGTCATTGGTGACTCATAAAGTTCGTATGTGAAATTGACACCCAATCCACCTGTAATCTGCACTTATAGTTCATAATTTTACTTGGAACTTAAAACTCTATTAAATTTCAGTTAATAGTCCAGAAAAGCAACATGCTCAGTGGGTTGCGAGACTTGACACGCATGATATTCTAGTCTCTAGTTACTTATAAAGATGAATGGCGTGGGAAATCAAATCCCAATGTGCTCAATCTATACTTGTAGTTCATAGTTCTACTTGAAATCCTTCAAGTTTGAGTCAATAACCTGAGTCGAGCAGATGGGCTTAGATGGTCCCATGACTTGATGTGCACAATCTTTATAGTGACTTGTAAGAATGAACGACACTAGAAAGTGGTGCCCGGTGTGCCAGTAGTCTACGATTGTAGTTCGTAGTTACATTTTGTTATATTTAAATATATATATAGGTTTCTTTTAAATTATATTCTACTAATATATGTTTGATTTAATTTTTCTGGTGTGATGATGGTTGGACAATTTTAGAGAAGCAGACATCAAATTTTTTTGTTGTATTTTATTTGATTGATATTATTAAACTTGAACATTTTTAGTTGTAATAATTTTCTCTTAATTAGTGATTTTAGTTAATTATTGTAATTAAATTTATTAGACTTTTTGGTAATATTAATTATTATTGAATTCTCAATCTATTAGTTTGGAGGTTTTCTAAGAATGTTAAATATGTTAGGGACAGATTAGTAAATTGGCAAACCCATATCAAAACAATCGTTCTATACTTATAGACTTAGGTGTTGGCTAGGTCGTTAGAGTTTCAAGTCAGATAGCCTTGTAAAAGCCTCAGGACATTGGAGCTAGAAAACTAATTAGAACAAGCCTCGAATTCAACTTTGCAGGAAGCTTGCGGGATGCTTGCAGATAGACACAAGATGCTCGCTCTGAGCAGCTAGGAAATGCCGAGAATGTGTTTGGAAGATAATGGTCGTGCGGGATCCTCACCTTAAGCCGTGGGATCCTTGTGGAATGTCCACGGAATGATTTTTCTCCCGAGTTACGAGTGCTTATCCTCCAGGCAGAGGTTCAAAAACCCTATGCACGTCCCTAATTATCCTGTTCAAGCTTCTGGACATCTTTAGGGTTTTCACAACAAAGAACATTCCTCAGAGATAGAGTACGAAAGATCTACAGTTCTCTCAATCGCTAAGCCAACTGTTTGAGTGTTTGATCCAAAGGAGTTCGGGTTCATGTTCACTGAGGATCCAGCAGGCTTAGAATTCAACAAAACTACTAAGGAATCAGTATCATGCCTTCAAGTAGTCAGAGGACTTTCGCTAAGAAGCTGGTGAATCGAGAATTCGAGCAAACGTCAACTGAGTATAGAATCGAAGAGTCAAGTCTATCGTGAGTTTGAGTTTGTAACCCATGTTGTCAGTGAAAGTTTTTTAGGATTTTCTTGTGTGGAGCTCCTTGTTTTATATCTTGTGCCTTCTCCTATTATTCAGTTGATTTGTATTGTTAGATTATTGATTGATACATCTAGCACATAATACAAATTTTCAAAAAATATATATCTTGCAAGTATATGTATTTGTATGCACATAATTAAAAAAATAAAATAAATAAATAAATAATATTAGTAATAGTGTCCTCCAATGGTAGTCGCTAATAAAAAAAGGTAGCTGCTAAAAGTTTTTTCTGCCCATAATTAAAAAAAATAAAAATTAGTAGTGTTTGCCTTGGCAGTTGCTAATAGTCCAAATGACTGTCGCTAAAAGTACCTTAAATATTCCCCAAATAGCAATCACTTGGCACTTGCTATTGCTTATAAAGGATGCTAAAAGTCCTTAATGACGTAATTTATGTTGTCCACGTATTTGCAGAATTTATGCCTATGTTAATAGTAGTAACGACTGTCTTATAATCTTCAGGGACCTCTTTTAGTGGACACTAAAGGTCCTGGTTTTAGGAATGACCCTTTATTATTCCATAGGAAAAATAATTCATTCTCCATAAAACCATAGGAGTGGCCCATTAGAGAAGGTGCTTTGATTGCGCATTTACAAAATTATCTTGTACGAAGTATAATATCCCCCTTGTAAGGGTAAAATATTTGTATTTACTAATATTTTCATTCTATTTTACCTGCTATTCTACCTAACTAAAAACATACATCAATTCTAATGCCACGTGATGGTCTCTAAAACCCTTAACGACCATCACTATGGCATCTGTTTTTGAGCAATCATTTAGGCAGTCACTAATTCTTATTTATAACCAATTTTACGCTTTTAATGACCACTCCTTATTTCCACTGATGAAAATTTGGTGTTGGCCACGTCGCCTACCCTACTCTCCCCTCTCCTGAGCATCAGCATTCTCCTTCTCTCTCTTTCTTCCCCTATTTTTTCATTTTCAAAAGGATATATACACCTGTGTGGGTGTGCTAACTACAGAGGTATAAGGAGATAGCGAGAATGACTTTGGGTCAGTAGATGTGTGTGTATTGTACTGGAGATCTAAGTCTTAGGTTTAGTTGTCTTTGGGTGATCTTGGAAGCCTTCTTGTCGGATTGGTGTAACTTTGATTAAGGATTTGAGGTGTTCGTTGGCTTATGCCCCTCTTCCAATTGTTTATCATTGTCATCCTCAACTTTCTTCTCCTTCTTCATTTTGGTTGAGGTAAGGGATTTTGATCCTTGGTTATAGCTTTGAGTCATGTCTGTAAGAACATCTCAGGGTGGTTATTTCCATGTATGTAGGAAATGTTGGTTGAGATGATGAATGTGGGCATATACATATATATGTACAGTTGCCGTCTATATATATAGAGAGAAATGATTTATTAACTATTTGCATAAATTACGTACTTTATGCTTTAAATTTGAGGATTTGAGCATGTGTAGGATGTCTAATAGTATGTTTTTACTTGACTTTAAATTGAGAAATTTTCAATTGTTGAGCTTGATTCCGAAAGAAAACTCATAAAACAAAGCATACCCTATCAAGGTTGTAGCAGCATTGTCATGCACAAGAGATTCTCATCCCTTGTGCACACCTACAACATGAACATCCATGTGTGCATGTCATTTGGTGTTTTGTGCGCATGCCAAAGAAAAATATTGACTCGCGTGTACAAAAATGAGGGTCTCGCACGCATGCCTCCCACATGTGCTACCTTATGTGTCTTGGTTTTGTCTAGTGTGCACGATTGGCCTGGTTTTGTCTCGTGCTCATGCCTAAGCATGGTTTTTGCACAGACCCCCTTATACTTGAATATTTTGACCTATTAAAGTGAAATGTAAGATATGATTATTTGAGCTATGAATTGATGATATAAAGCTATGCGTCGTATAATTTTCACTATTATTAGTTGATATGCTGATATACTGATAAAAAATATTAATGAGATTAGACTACAACATACTTATAGTTATGCATATTGATTTTAATTTTTGGGTAGAGATACTAGAAATAGAAGGTGTCGTTAAACCCAATGGTCAAAAATTTCGGAACCTGCATATAAGTGGAGGACTCACGTCTAGTAGGTTAGCAGCCTACAAAGTGAAGTAAACACGATCTAGCAGTGTATATAGCTCCCGAGGTTTAGCCCAGATAATAGACGCGGACTTGTGTGGTTCAGTTATATGGCCAAGTTCATATGAGGTAGGCACAAGTTGTGCATATGGGTTAGGTTTTGTGGCTACAGGGCAACCTGACAAAGTACCAAACCCATTGTATGTTGATTTTTAGCTATATTATAAGTTAAAAGATGATTTAATGAAGATAATTAATGGAATAAGATGCGAACAAGTCATGACAAGTGTTGATCTGATACAAATAATTATACGTTTATCATTATTTAGCAACATGTTAAGGCATATTATATTCTTATTTTGTTATAGTGGGCACTAGTAGTTGTGCTCACTCCCTTACAAATTTTGCTACGAGTTCTAGTGCTAACTCCCAAGTCAAAACTTCCAATCAAGGGCTATAATCCACTTTCATTTCATTTTTGCTAATATATATACTACCAGAAAAACGCCCTTTGGCTATGACTTAAAGTGGTAGCCACAAATTGAGACACTTTGACCAGAAGTTTACTGCTCATTGGCAATAGCATCTGCTCAATGACAAAAAGTTCTTTAATGATGGCATATATGGAGTGACCAATAAATGGATTTTGAAACCATTAGCTACTGCGGATATGACTTTTGATTACGATCTGGACAGTAACAAATATTATTATATTAATTTAATTTAAAAAATTTTGGCTATTGCTCATAACTGTAGTAAAAAATTTAATTAATTTAATTTTCAACAAACTTTTATCTTCAACTTTGGAAGTAGCTAATACCAAAAATTATATTATTTAGTATATAGTATTGACTATTGTCCATGACCGTAACCAAAAATTTTAATTATTTTAAATTCTAATTTAATTTATAGTAGTAATTTTTTTACCTATATAATTAGCATTATATTTATAACTAATAATCAATTTTAATTTTTACATGGTACTTGTAATTCAATACAAGATAAAAACTACAATAAATTAATAAAATACATCCAAAATAATTAAAATAAACAAAAAATTTTCACAATAATATTAAAATCTATAATTCAATATGAAAAAAAAAATCATAATCCAGTAACAAAACTACATCCGCAATACAATACCAAAAAATATTCCAAATATTGTATTTAAAAATATAGAGTTAACATCCCTGATACAATACCAAAAAAAAAAAAAAACTTCATATGAATCTTGATCTAAATCCCTGAAACAAAAATAAAATAATAATTAATTTAATAGATCATCTAAACACAATAAAAAATGAGATGAGGATATGATGTTTTTACAATTTATCCACATGCCTAATTCAAGAATGGCAATTAGAATTCATAAAGTTAAAAATTTAAAACAGTAAATGTATAAATAAAATTATCTATAAGGCACAAGACTCCTAATAAAATTAGAAATAACAGCTACCATTATGACAATTTTGACACTTCCTCTCCACTCACCAATTAGAAAAACCAGCACCTTTGACATCTTTCTGCTTGCTAATGGGAAGAATGTTAAAATAAAGCCTCTATAACTGCAATATTCCTGATTGAAAAAAAAATTATATCAATTTAAAAATATTTGAATTATAGTGTTCATATAAGAGTAGAGATGTTCTTACTAATTTACCAAGAAGCTGGTATAGATATAACAGGAAGGATGACAAGGCTTACCCTTCTTGGCCTCTTCTTTCTTCTTAAGCTCTTTTGCGGGTCCCACCGTGAGTATTTCTGTATGGAAAAATTTGCGCAGTTTACGCACCATCAGCACAGGATTAATGTTTCCAGTCACCGTCATTTTCTTATCCTTCTTGTCAACGGCGATAGAATGAGTTCCTGGAAATCACGATTCAAATCCACCTGACTGTTAATTTTCTTCCTTCCACTTTTAACAATCTCACCAATAAGCCATAAGAACAAACATTAATACATATATAGACCATGGATTTAAAAAAAAAAAAGAAAAAGAAAAAGGAAAGAAAAGAAAAAATCAAGGAAAATAAGAAGAATGATCGTAACTAGTGTGTTTGTTTTCCCTTTTTTTCCTTTTTTTTTTTTTTTTTCTATTCTTCCTCATAATTTTTTCATGTGCGGTACACTTTGATAACATTAGATTGCTGTTACCTGCAAGACCACTGATTTTCTTGATTGCCTTCCTCCAGCTTTCATCATCGGTTGTCTCCAATTTCAAGACGACCGCCTGCAAGAAACGTGAAGAACAAAGAACCGTATCAGAGACAACAAAGCTTATCAACTAAAACTGGAACTCTTTTTCCTTTTCTCTCTCTCTCTCTCTCTCTCTCTTCCCCCTTTAGGCCTCCCTAAAATCAACCAAATTGGAACAATATAAATCAAAATGATAAGAATTTCCATAGAACAACAAAGATCTAATTCTGAAGGTTTATCTACAGAAATGAAAGAATCAACAAGAATCACAGAATTGAATCAAACCCAGTTCAAAAATTCTTACTTGAACATCCAGAAAACAGTAGAAAATACCAGAAAATTCTGATTCTTAAACACAACCAAAAAGATAGATAAAAAGTGGATTCAAAAAGCTCCCGAAAAAGCAAAACAAAAAAGAGGAAAAAGACACATCTCAAAGTGTTTAAAACCCAAAGAAAAACCATTAACACCCGCGAAGAATTTTCTTTCTAGACGAAATAGAGATATTAAAAAAATATATATATATGTTATTGCAGAACTTGTTTGGCAGACTTATATTTGGGAATATATATATATATTTTTTTCCTCTAAACCTACTGAACAAGAAAATCATCTGCACGGCATACCAAAAATGAGGATTATTGAAATTTTAATCCACCCATTGATTACTCAGCTTTCAAAAAAATTTCTAGAAAACAAAATCTTGAATGTAGTATGTCAGTGATTTCCCAGTAAATGACAGCTAAAACTACCGATGGCTCAACCTATAGCCCCCAAACTTCTGTACCAAATTGTAACCAACATGGGCCTATAACCCCGGGGAAACATACAATGTGTGCGCGCGCGCGTGTGAGAGTGAGAGAGAGAGAGAGATTCTAACCTGAACTATACATGTGCAACTGCATCTATATGTATTATATTAGCTGAAAACAGAAAAAATAGAAGACAGAAACCCTTTCACTGTTATTTATTTATTTTTTCTTGATTGTTCTACTGAGTTAATTAATAGACATCTATGAGGCATTGATCCTTATGTTTGATTTTCAATACTTTTTAGTTCATTTTGTGTCCCCAACTCACATCATTAAAACTCTAATGAACAATCAAAGAAATAATTGTACTGCTTTCTTATGCAGCTATCTTATAGTTCGTTAAGAAACTGCAATTAATTTCTAACAACTTATAAAGTTTGCTTATATACAAGATCATTTTGATCTAAATATAATTATGGTGCGATTTCTTGCATGTGTAGCTCCAGCAGTAATAAAATTCTACCTTTTATTTTTCTAAACCATTTTTTGCCTTTATTTTCCAAAAGATGCTAAAATCTTTTCAATAACAGATCAAGAAGAGCAATCCAATTCTAAGCAGGCATCAAACTTGGTCAATAATTTCAGAGTCAAAATGAGGCGTGAAAACCACCAGAGGTAAAGAGTTTAGAACTCCCCAAGCTTCAAAGCAAACCAAAGTGATATTTGATCCAAATGAGTACCTTGGCAGCAATAGCACTCGAATCTTTTGCCTGATGTGCCCCAGAAGCCGATGACCAATCTTTCCCTCTATTCGGGGCAAGGGCTTTCCGTGCAGCAGCATCAACCGCGAGGTTGACATCTTCCCGTGCAGCAGCATCAGCCGCGAGGTTGACATCTTCTACAGTAGCTGCTGGAATATCCCCTGATACGCAGTTCAACAAGGATCAACACATCAAATTCAAACCACTGCTCCATCAGTTAACGCCCAAATATATATTTATATACACACAGAAAATTAAACTCTAAATTGGAAAATTTCCCATTAATCAAAAGCGACAACCAACAGAAAGTTCCACCTAATTACGCTTAACACAGTCATTTCGACTTTGTTGCAGTGATTTTCTAATCAACCATGATCAAATACCAAAAAGAGGCTAGATGCGTATTTTAAATTATTACACATCATGAAGAAAATCAAACTGAAGTGAGAACAATGATAGAATTGCAGAAACTGATCTTCAAATGATTTAAACTCTATCTGGTTTGCTGTAAAACTCTAAAAATCTCTAAAAAATTCTAAAAACCTCTAAAAGTTATTCACTTATTATCTCACTGTATGAATTATGAATTCACAACTTATCTCACTTTATCTTATTTTTTATCACTCCAAACACACTCTTAGACAAAAGAGGCACAAATTGAAGACATGGGGGGGGGAGAAAGAAAGCGCAATGATATCTTGGTGGCAATTAACGATGGGGATGTGTTTCTTGTCGACAAGTCTTTCCAATCGCCGTCGAGAAAGAGCACCCATACGAGCGAGAGATTTGAGAGAGATGAGAGAATGAGCGAGATTGTTTTGGGACTGAGCGAGAGTGAGAAGGAATTGGATTTTTTGGCGGGGAAATCGGGAGATTATTTTTACTTCTAAGCTTCTATCCATTGAAGCCAAAAGATGAATGTTAGGAAGCCAAAATTAGAGCCGTAGCTAAAATATGAAAACCAAAACTTATTGGCTATCAAAAAAAATTAGAGTTGTGGCCAAATGGGGGAGTCATAATTTTTTGCTACTGTTTGAATATCAATAGTTACTGTTAAATATTTGACTCTATGTTTGACTATGGTTTTTGTTGGGCAATGGCCAATAATATTCCTTAATTTTGGTAAAGGTCCATAATCAATAACCTTAGTAGCCAAAGGGCCTTTTTCTACTAGTATAATTTTTCATAAATACACTATACTCTTTTAAAGACTCCATGGGTTGAGACTTCTTGTAATTATCATACTTTTCATTCAATCGGGTTATATGGGCCAAGTTAAGCCCAAATGATATTATTATTCTTTTGGAGCATGGTTGCCAAGCCATTAGTCAAGGTCGACTATTTATAATTTATTTTGAAGTCTTATCTATATATATATATATATTTTTTTTTTGCTCCAATAGGTTGTTTGCCTTTGGGGGGGTTAAATTGTGATTTTATGACGTGATTATATGCTTGGAGGTCCACGCTTCTAGTCATGGAATCTGGGGTACCACATTAACTACTTGGGGTTTGGATTTGGGGATCCTAGAAAGCTTGCATGTAGTTTCAAGGCGAAACTAGAAATTCAAGAGTTTCAAACATAGAGTCAATACTCGAGTTTACAGTCTTTGTGACTGCAAGACTTGACACTCAGCAAGATATAGTTGTAAGAATTAACCATGCGAGATTTGGAGCCCAAGTTACTTGGGAAGCCCAAACATAGTTTCAAGTTGAAACTAAAACTTAGATCCAACTGCTTAAATCAAGCATGCAATCTCCGATGGCCTTAAGATTTAACATGCCCATGCATCTAAACTAAATAGTTTCAAAATTATAGTCAAGTGTTTAAATCGAGCATACACATACAGTGTGATCTAGGTATAAGTGACTTATAAGAACGAATGACACGAGATTCGAAACTTCAGGGTGCCCAAATAGCTTGCGTGTAGTTTTGAGTTGAAAGTTGAAATTTAAGAGCTCCAAAATTATAGTCAAGTTCTTAAATCAAGCATATGTCCTCTTGTGGCACAAATGACCTATAAGAATGAACTGCATGAAATTTGAAACCCTAGGGTTCCCAAAAAGTCCACACATAAGTTTCAAGTTCAAACTTGAAACTTAGGTTTTTTAAACCTAGTAGTAACTTTGTTTATTAGTTTATTTTTTATATTTTAAAAATATTTATTTATAGGCTAATATAGTTTCTTGTGCTTTTTTCCTGCTTAATCGATCCGGTCTCAACCTTTTTGATGCTCAATTGTTAACTTTTTTTTTATGATAAATTACAGTTATGACCCTTAACATTTAAAAAATATACTTACCTCCCTTATTTTTGAAAAGTCATTAATGTTTACTTTCTTCTATTAATCTCCCTATTGACTCTGTTAAATTTTTCAATGTAGAGACAAACATACCCTTGTATTGGCATCTGAGTCATGGTCTTCTTCTAAATTACTTTCTTCTGAATTTTCTACATCTTCAGGTCCTTTCCACCATCATCTCTCCCACAAGCTATACCTTTTTACTAGGCAATTTTTTAGTATCAGTTTAATGACTTTATTCATGATTGTGATACCCGAGAAATTATTTGTGGCCGTTTATTAAGATTTTGGCTCATTTAAATATTTAGCCTGAGGTTTGGTTCAATCTATTGGAATTATTTTATTTTTTTGGGCTAGGTTTGGCTTGGAGTTGTTATTAGGTTTAGAGTGCAGCCTCTTTTTATTTTTTTCCCGTTTCTCATTTTCTTTTTCTTCTTTCTTTTCTTTTAGTATTACTACTGCTCATGAGGAAGAGGGAAAGAAAGAGAAAGAGAAGAGAGAGAGAGAGAGAGAGAGGGAGTAAAGGTTGAAGGTCAGAAATCGTCAAATCTAGATATTTTCAAGATTGTCATCATTGTAATAGTACTAGTTTGTCGTGATTCAGCTTGAGGTGAGAGTTACAGATGACTAAAGTTTCTAGTTTCGAGAGTTTCCTCTCTATTTCTTCTACTTTTCTTCGGATTGAAAGTAGGTGAGGAGAACTTGAGTTTATATTGTGATTATGTGCATGATTTAGAGCATGTTAATATGCAAATGTTGTGATTTTGGTTGAAGATAAGGTTTGTGCATATATATATATGTGCATACGTGTATAGGTGTTTATATATACATCTTGAATTTTTGTTATTCTTGAGGTTTTTTAATAGAGTTGATATATGTTATTGTTGGTTGGGGTTCAATTTTTGGGCATTGTAGATACCCTAATTTTGTCCCCTTACTTAAAATTTATAATATTTAAAACTTTTAGCTGAATGATGCTCTACTAATTTAGTGTTCTTATTTGTAGGATATGTTGAAGCGCTAGAATGCAACAAAAAGCGAACAATCAATAAAATAACAATTGTACCCTAGAGTTGGGTAGAAGTCGAGCTGAAAGACCAGATCAAGGCAGAAGACCACCAGATTACGTAGACATATCTAAGATACCAAACTAAAGATCCCTACATCAACAAAGCATCTAGAGTTCCGAGTCAAAGGTTAATTCAGTTTAGAAGTCAAAAATGATCTCTACCGACACATGCAAAGGACGGAATCGATCAGAATGCCTAGATCAAGCCAGAAATACATAAAATCTCAGAACATGCCAGAAGACAGAGAGTATTATTCAGAGTAGCCAAAATATCACTCTAGAGGCCATCCAGGCCCCACCGACTTAAAATGGCTCCTGCCAACCAGAAGGAAGCTATCAGTGCACTAGACACAATTTGAGTATCCAGACGAAGTTAGAATGTCTTCAAATTGCAAAAGAATGTCAAGGGTAAGTTCCCTGAGGTAACCATATAATTAAGTCTGGACAAGTCAAAATTTGGGAGGTCTCTGTGGAGCCCTGATACAAAAAATTATTAATAATTTATAAATTCATAAAAGTATCCTAGAGTCCTACCGATGGCATTTTTAGATTTCTCATACCTAAAAGTGGTCAGAGGAGTCATCTTAGTGGTGCCTCCCAGGGTCAGGCAAAAAAATTTGGTGATCCTTCCTCTGCTTCGGCCCATTTGAGAGCAGCATTTGTCAAATAGACCTAACTCAAACTTGGAAAATCTAAATTGAACTAAATTTTGACCTAATTGGTTTAATTTGCTCCAAAAGGTGCCGAGGAGATCTTCGGAGCTCCTGGAAACTGCCTAGAACCTTCTAAAATGGCCTGAACCTACTAGGGCGAAACCCGAACCTAGCCAAACATGGCCTGAAGGTCTAGTCATTTTTAGATGTTATGTTTGTTTGACCCTCTCAAATGATATGTGATATATTATTGTATGTATATCATGATTATGCACTATAATAGATTATAAAATATGTATATGAATGCGTGAGCATAATATGCCTTTATTATATTATTGATATATTATTTTTTACCATACATGATTGAGCATTTCATGTGCGTGGCACTAGGGTGGTACCATCCGGATGTATAATAATCATTGACCGGTCGAGAGTGCCATATTATATTATTGTTGACATGCAGAGGCAACGGTCATATACATGAATAGGATTTACAATTTAACCAAAATGATAAAATGAGATTTTTGAAAAAAACCGAATGATTTGCAGTTGATATATATGACTAGAGATTAGTTATTGGAGTTGAGTTGTTATTCTTAAGATATTATATTAAGATTATCTCTTTGGACTACAACCGGACCCTAGTTGAGAAAAGTAGATGTCTGACTACAGCTATAATAGGTTCCTTAGCAAAAGGGTTAGGAGGTGTAGAATTGTTCTCTTGAGTTTTACACCAGTATAACACAGTTCTCCACTAGTAATATATTGAGATAAACGTTCATCGTAAGCATAAATAGTGCAGTTGGTGGCCTCGCATGCTTTGCTTAATGTCACACTTGCATTGAATATATTATATTTTATTGATATTGCTGTGAGTTATATCGTGTACTTAAGTTATGTACACTAGTGCATACTTGCAAAGTCTTATATACTAGGACGTGGTACTTGCCACTTCCATATTATAGGTGGCCCACAAAGCTAAGGAGCAATCACCTAGAGTTGAGCTAAGACTGATGGTAGTGATCTAACATATTGTTTATTTTCATATTTAGATAATTGTATTATTATCTGTGTGACCTGGGGTATAGGTCCCAACCAATATTGAGACTTGTATTGTTATGATAATGATGTATGATATGGCCAAGTAGGCCCTGGATGTTGTCACTAGGATATGACATCTAATTTAATGATGATTTGTTTTTATTATTATTTAAATTTAATATGAGAATAAGTGACGATGGTAGATGCTTTGATTAATATTCACTGATTTAAATTAACCTTGGAGTAGATTTTAATTGATTTTATTAGTTCCCATATTCACATATTATCCATCCTGGACTACAATATTATGGGCGTAACATTTTGATATCAGAGCTCTAGGTTGTTGTAATATTTTGAATTTTCACATTAATATAATTTGATGATTTTTAACAAGTTTTAGATGTGATAATATGTTAGTTTAATCAACTATAGTCATTAGGGATATTAATTGTTGAGATTTTGGAAGAAATGAGCAAAATTTCAAGACCTAGCCCAATTTTGGCATGAAATGGTGCAGATGGGTGCTCGGGGGTCCAGAGGGGCGATCCGACCGTCTGTAGGGGCGCCCCGACCCTCTGTGCCAGCGCCTGAGGGTCCAAAGGGGGCGCCCCGTGTGTGTTGTTTTTAACCGCTTGATGTGGCTTAGAGCTTTTCACTTGTGAGTCACTTCTACAGCAACCTTTGATCAAAGTAGTTAGTAGGAGAGGTCTTAGGACTCCATACCAAACTTGGAGAACAAGTTGGAGTTTCTATATAGATGTATAAGGAGAGAGAGGGAGAGTTTTGGAATCAGGGAAGAATGAAGAATAACCGAGAGAAGAATGAAGAATAACCGAGAGAAGAATGAAAGAGCTTGACTTTGCTGAGTTGCTCCAAACTTAACTAAACTCAAATCAGTTTTGTAGAAATGAAATTAGCGTCCTATTGAACACATCTATATGATCTGTTTGTTATTAGGATTAAAGGTTTGCATAAACAATCTACTCGAAGTTGGAAGTCTGAAACTGAAAGTTCACTGCCTTTGTGTTCAAAGCTTAAGGCAAAGATTTCTAGCTTCCTAATTGCAAGTATGAGATGTAATGACCTAGGAAATGTTGTTCATTGCTTATTTAGGATTTTGGAAGCACGAATAAATAATTCAAGTGGAGTGGTACATGTATATATGTGTATGTATAGGTTACAACTAAGATTTTGATTTTGAAAGACTGAGTTAACTAAAACTTGTTTTGATATATTCAGAAAGGCGTCCTGGGAAATTCCAGAATAAAAAATATTAGTCTCTTTTGATGTTTAACTCATTTATTCTTATCATACACTTGACATATGTTTAAAATTAGGTGTTCTAGCATTTCTAATGAAAAATATGTGATGTCTGGTTTAATTTTAATTATGAATTGAAAGTATATTAAGAAAATGTTCATTTGATATTTGGATAAGTTGAGATTATTGAAATTGATTGTTATGATGAATTATGTTGCTCCTTGATTAAGCCGTGAGATAAAATGTTGCTAATTGAATAATGAAATCTTAATATGAATAAAGATTACGTTAATAAGTTATTGTGATGAGTTGGAGTTATTAAATTGAATTTGTATGTGAAAATAAAATGAACGAAGTGATAAAAAGAACATGATAATGTTAATATGAAGAAAATAAGATAAAATCGAAAGATGATTGATATTGTGATACGAGGATGGAGGTATGGGAAAATAAGAAGTATACAGAGATTACTCTATGATTGAAAAACCCGAAACTTGCGCAGGGATTAGTGTTCATGCTGGTAGGTTAGTAGCCTATAACATAACGTATATTGTGGTTAATCGTGACCCTTGACGACGACGTATATCATGGCTAATCGTAGCCCTTAACGGTGATGTATAATATGGCTAATCGTAGCCCAAACGACGACGTTGATTATACCCACCCCATGGATTTAAATGGAAATGAAAATGTGATTGAAAACTAATGACAATAATGCTAAGAAAGATAATAATTTGATTAAATGTTGAGACTTATAATGCTGATTGGTACATGATTTTAAATGTTGTAATACGATGGTGTGGTGAGATGTTATTCACTTATTCGATTATGTTAATATTTGTTATTGATGATTCACTATGATTAAGTTGAAGATATTGACTTATTTGTGATAATTATACTGCATACTTTTACTTTACATATTATATATGCTTTTATGATACTTCGTGGGCAGAAGTGGATTAGTACTCACATCCCTACGAACTTTGTTGCAGGTACAAATCTTAAGAATTAGATGGGCATTTGGTGGGATTAGAAGTGCATAAGTTGTTGTAGACATTGCATTTTCAATTACTTAAGTTAAATTTTTATTTGGGACTTTAATATTATTTAATTTAGAGATTTGTTCGATTAGGTTGTAAAGGCCACAAAGCCTATGTTTACGTATTGTTATAGGATGTGTTGGAGCATGATAGCCTGACAATAGCCGAAACTTAGTTTATATTATATTATTATCTTGTGTAGATGTTACTCCAAGGTCATTACATTGCTCTAATCGGGGTATGGTTAATTAGTGCATGGTTTGTATGTTGATTCACTTACCCTCGGGCCATGAGATTCGGAGCGCGACAGTTGCATTTACTTTTGGGTCTTGGGTAGTGAGGCTTGTGTTTCTATATTTTTTCCTATTCTTTACTTTCTCATTCCTATTGTCCAAATTTTACGACAAAAAAGGAGAGAAGATTTGATTATATTAATATAAATTTAATGCATTTCACATGGTATTTTGTTTACGTGATGTATAGGTTTACATAGGAACATTGATCAAGGGAAAGTTTACAAAATTCACATACAAAAAGAAAATTAGCTTGATTAAGTTTAAATCTTGGGAAACATTGTATTTTGTTTTAAACTGTATGTGGGAGCATTGTTCTGTCATAAAATTGTCAAAAGGGGGATTGTTAGGTTTATATTTGTACTTAGCAAATTAGTAAGAAAAACAATGAATTCAAACTTGTACTTTAAGCATTTGGGTAAGGTATCGAAGGTATAGGTTGGAAAATTCTTCTAATATTTAAGGGGATTGGAAATATTTTAAGGAAGATTTTCTAGTACTTAAGGAGGTTGGAAAGATTTTCTACTAGTTAAGGAGATTAGAAAGGATTCCTAATACTTAAGCAAGTTGGAAATAATTCAAAGAAGATTTCTTAATGTTCAAGGAGGTTGAAATAATTTATAAAAAAGTTCTCTAAAAGATTTTGGAAATAAGAAACTACACAATCTTATGAAGATTGGATTGCTTAAGTGCTCTATAAATAGAGACATTCTTCTAGGGTCTTGTGGCACTTAAAAACAAGAGAGATTACATATATTGATATTTTTAGTTTCATAAAAGAGTTCCCTTATAACCTTAACCAACAAATTCTTCATACAAGATGTTCTTTGATCTTCAAGGAGTTAAAGACTAGTCTTTCGCTAGGAGGATTCATCGAGAGGATTGATCAAGTGTTCTATACAAAGGATCGTGGATTCAATTAGGTAGCTTTGTGCTCTTGAAACTTGTAATCTATTGATAGTGAAAGAATTTTAGCTAATCCCTTCGTATAGAGTTTGTGGTTTTTCTTCCTTAGCCAATAAAGGTTTCCATATTAAAAATCTCTTATCTTTTTTACTTTTCCGTACATATTTTTTTTTAGATGACTCGAAACTCAACCGATTTATTACATCCCTCAACGAACCGTGTAGCTGATAGGTAAATGGGGACCCGCGTAATATCTCACAAGTTACGCAAACCGGTTAAATCCCAAGCATATACCTTGTGTGAAAACCTCTAAAGTTTTCTAGGCCTTGGAATCGAACTCTCAACCTCCCCTAAGGAAGCCAAGAATTCCGGCCAACTACCCTAAAACAATTAGTTCGCACGTAATTAATTGCTTGATACTAGACCATACAAATTTTCAATATATTTTGTATATCTTCACCAAGTCAAATATTTAGTTATGTGGAAATTATCCATTTCTAATTAGAGGAGATTGTGCATATCTTCTAGGATTGTTTTGAGTCTACATGGTATACAATGATGTAACAATTATACATAATTCCCTTTCAATTTACCTTTTATTTAACATTAAATGACTTTTATACCTACTAATTTTTTAAAATATATGTCAATACAAAATAATATTTTTGTAAACCTAAGTTTAATCTAATTTAACTTTAGTTTCACTTTTTAATTGAATTTACAATTAAACTTTTCATATCTTAAATTTTAAAACAAATTTTTAATACTTCAAATAAAATTTTAGCTTTAAAAATACAACAACATAAGTCTTATCCTACTAGGTGGGGTCAGCTATATAAATCACACCGCACTACTGTGTTCTATAAAAATCCATATCTTGATTTAAATCATTTAAAATAAGGTCTTTTCTGATAATTTTTTCAAGTGTTCTTTTAGATCTTCCTCTACTTCTTCTTATTGGACTAAAAACCATTTGATCAACTCACCTCACTGGAGCCTCTAGCGGTCTTTTTTGCACAAAAATTTTAGCTTTAAAAATAATTTTTAAAAATATATTTTAAAAAATTAATGAGTATTAAGAATATTATCTATTTGTATTAAAAAAAATATGTAAAAATTTAGGACATATTAAATATAAAGTGTTTTTTTGGTAATAATAAATATAGTGTAAAGTACTCCAAGCTTCCTATTTTTCTCAACAATCTAAAGAATTATAACCTAGTGCAAGATGTAAATGAACTGAATGCAAGATATAAATATGTTGGAAATATAACCTTTAAGATCTCCAACCATGTCAAGTGGGATGAATCTGCTAGCCAAATAACATTGACGACCACTGCTCCAGTCTGATTCATGCCACCTCAATGCAGTCCACCATTCACGGTCTGCTTTGATTACCTTCAGATCTCGGCTTGAAACATCCGTACTAGAAAGCATTTGGAGCTTTGGGCAATGAAAGATGATCATCATTTCTAGTTCTGGGGCAATAAACATACCACTGGAGATGCTGACCAATTCTGGTAGAATGAGAAGTGATATCTTCTTCAAATTTGGGAGAAAACAACCTGAATTCGAGGTGGAATCTTCAAGAGTTACGAGGCTATTGATGTTGGGGCAGTCTTCAACTATGAGCTCTTTCAAGTTTGTCAAATTCCGAAGGATGGCCGGTGTGAAAATAGTACTCAAACTAGGGCAGGTATGTAAGGCTAGGGAATTCAATTGGGGCATGAGCACCAACTTTTGCCTAGTTGGCACTTTACAAAGGCTCTGCATACTTTTCATGTAGTGAACACTCAAGTATTTTAGGTCATCAAGTACAATTATGTCACCAAAATACCAGGCATTTTTAGCATAATCTTCTTCAACATCAATGATAGTTTGGATCTCGTTACATCCAACCAAGCAGCAAAATTGCAGATTCTTCAAATTTTTATGACCGAACTCAGATAGATTCTTCACAGTCCAATGACGTTCTAGAGAAAATGCATCAGCATATTCAAGTACATTGGTAATTTCTTTAGTTGACTTGCCTTCACCATTTATATACTTCAAGCCTCTGGCAAATTTCTCCGAATTATTGAATTCCTCTTCCACTTCCTGTGGCAAGCGGGATATGAAGCATTGCTCATGATGACCAACAATTAGTCTGAACTTTTTCAAAAGTCTATACGATCTGACTTCTTTCAATGCGTTAGCCGTGGGCACATATAGCTTAAGTTCTTCCAAATGGCTTAATCCACAAACTTCATTCATAATAGCTCTCACTTCAACATCCCACCAATCACCATCTGGAAGCACATCAATGCTTAATTTTTTTAATTGATGGAGATTTGACAATGTCTTCCTTGGAACTACTGTGTCTACACCCATGTGATCTTTGAAGAGGTTTGCACGTCCACTTAAGCAAACCTTCAAGTGTGTCAGATTGACAAGCTCTCCAATTTCCTTAGGTAGATACAAAAGATAAGTTCCTTTTAGATCAAACTCCTCAAGCCTCTTGAGTGCTCCAATTTCAGGGGGTAATTTCATCAATAGATCACAACCCCTCAAGAAGAATTTTCGGAGAGAAACCAATTTGGAAATTGATTCTGGCAAAGACTTTATGCTGGTAAATGACAAATCTAGAACGTGGAGGACAGGCATGCAATTGAAGAATGAGGAAGGAATTACCATCAGATCATAGTTATATTTTAATTCCAATTTTATCAGAACAGAACAATTTGGACTTTCTGGTAAGTCGGATATCTTATTGTCCATCAAATTTATCTCCTTGGCATTCCACTCCTTGGCTTCTGGTGGCTCTATTAAACCTAGACCTGCTTTCTCCAAATAGGGTAGGCGCTGACCCGGAGCAAATGTATTCAATAACCCCAGCTTAATCTCTTCCCGCATTTGAAAATGACCTCCCCCAGCATCCTCTAAAAAGAGGTAATCAATGAGTTTTTTAAAAACAGGCAAGCCTTCTTCACTTTTGTCTATCCAACCACTTGAAATCCAAAGACCAATCAGTGAATCCTTTGCGATTGCCTTTTTCTCCTTTTTGTGCGTAATGAAGTATTTGATACAATTTTGAGTCGTGGAGTCCAAGCGCTCCCAAATGAATCTTAATACATTTATCATCAGAGCATCCACCTGATCATGTACCGCTGTCACTGCCGGCTGCTGATTGCGTAGCACAAGGTTCCAGATGCTGGGATCCATCTCGTTCTGCAAGGCTTTCGTCAGTAGAATGATCGCAAGTAAATGGCCGCGACTTTGTTCGATGAAATGTTCGGCCTTTCGTTGAAGGGTCGTGCTGGAAAGTAGCAGTCTGCCAGCCTTCTTGCAAAACAAGTTCCAAGGTAGTAAATGATCCTCCATTCTGATCTCCAAATCCACTTCCAGCAGCTCATCAGCTCTCTGGGGTCGAGTAGGAAACACAGCGCAAGCGTCCAAATTGTTCAAACAATCCAGGTCTATCTCTTGATCAATGGAATCCACAAGCAGTAAGAATCGGGCAGAGTAGTCTTCATTTGATTTTGTATATAGCTGCAATAAAACGTTCACATGGAGCTCTAACATACTTTGACGTTGGTCGAGAGACACGTTCTGGACAAAATCAAACATACTTGTTATGTTGGGTGCATCTTTCAAGGCCACTAGTACTTGTTCCCAACCCCTTCCAGAAATCCCAATCATTCCATATCTTCTGCCTTCAAAAAATTCTAAAATTTGTCTAACAGTAAAATCAATTGCCATTTTATGCATGACTGGTGATGGTGGTGCATTTTTGGATTGCTCATCAATTGCAGCAGGCATTGTTGAGTCGTCAACAATAACATCAACATGTTTGGTACTTGTTGATCCTGAACCCTTCTCCACATCAGCAGTAGCAGCTTTAAGAGGTTGTTTCTCCAAATAGGGGGCTATTTCAAAATCAAACTTGCCCAAGCTTTCCTCAACTTCATCAAATAGCTCCTGGATAGTATTAATAATATCATCCGCCTCCCCAGGTGCTGCTGATGACGATGATTCATCAAACATTAAATTTTTAAGCTGTTTTATTGTCTCGTTGATGGTGGAAAAATAGTTCCCAAGACATGGCTGACTCTGCTTGGATGTTTCTGCTTTGATAGGGTATGAAAGAACGAGGTGTAACAAGTCCGACCTCCTCTTCAAAACCATGGCTCTCTGCTTGAGTTCCTCTGCTTTCAATCTATATGTTTCTGATATTTTTTGCTTTTCTACTGCGGCAGCGGGTTTTACGGAACATGCTGCTTCACTTGATTCCTCTTTCCACGGCCAATCTTCTCTTTCAAACTTTTTCCGGGAACTTTCCAAGAATTCTTCGTCTGCGGCAGAAAACTCTAGTCGTAGCGTTCTCCAGATGCGCAAAATCTCCTCCATGACGTCTTCCGGTCCAACATCTGAACAAGTTGCAGTCGGTTTCTGTAGCTGTTCCTCATCTGCATCAAACAATCCAAAATAACTATTACAATCCGTTCGGAAACACTCATCTTTGAACATTGATTTGATTTTAAAATAAAGAATTTATTTCTTTTCATTTCATTCGATAAATAAAATTTTATATTTGAAGCACATTTTAAATTTAAGAATTGAATTGAGTTGATTTGATTTTAAAAAAATACCAAATTTGACCATATTAATAGGAAATAAAAGACATGTTAAATATGATATATGAGTATAAATTTATTCACTTACTTAAATGACTTATGAAAATAATGAATATTCTCATCAAATTTTATTATTTTAAATTATATTTTAAATAATTTAGAAATTCTAATTTTTAAGTTAAATGAAATTAAATCCATACAACTCATAAAATTTTATTTTAATTTCAAATATAAGAACTAATAAAAATTCTTATTGAATAAAATCAAATACTATCAAATCTATGGTTTCAAACAAAGTGTTAGGTTTCATTTGAATATCTCAGGATCTCAAATCTATAGATTTGAGATAAAATGATATTAGAATATAAGTTAAAAAAAAGTTAATCTATGTATTGCAATACTAATTACTACCAAAGTAGTGATATGTCTACCTATTACTAATAATTTTTAATAATTATTTTTTTATGATGATTTTATATTTTTCATAATTAACTATTTTAAATTATATAAATTTGAAATAAAATCTCTAATAATTAGGATCAAATATCTTGATTTTAAACCTATAAATATAAATGCAATCCTAATGAAATACATCGTATAAATTATCTTTGGTGGAATGTATTAGTTATGTAAGAATTAATCTAAAATATTCAAGATATATGAGAATTTGCAATACAATTTTATAATATTCGAATAATTTGTAATATACAATAATTTTTCTCAATTTAATATTTATTTTTTAATTTTATTATAACCTCGTTCGAGATACATTGAATTGTGTATAGAGATATTGCATTCGTTTGTGCAGGTATAACATTATTATAAAAAATAAATTGCATTTTTTATTAAGAAAATAATATCAATAGCGACCACCATGGGATTTCTAAATGTTAACTGCTTAAATGACCACTTTTATATCTTTAACGATCATCTTTTTAAAAATTTCAATTGTAAATAGGGGCGCTTTTGTGCGATTGGTAATTTAAGTTATTTTTGAAGGTAAAATAACGATAGAATTAGCGTGAATATTATATTTTTTTCCCTAATTACAATTTTGAAGGAGAAAATGTCATATTCATTCTGTAAACTGCTAAAATTTTGACTTGTGAAAATACCAAGACTTGGGCGTTCACCACGGATTGTCGCTAAAGGCAGTTATTAGCGCCTACTTTTGACACTGGCTAATTAATAGTTGGCAGTGGCTAATGAGTTCTAATATTCGACAAAAAATTTGATTCCCCACTATTCTGAATCTATCCATTGTGCGCTCGGATTTGTATCTCTCGCCTCTCGCAGATTGCATCTCCATCTCACACTCAGCTCACCATCACCTGCTCTCACCTCTCTGTTGATGGTAGAGGAAAAAAAAAATAGTGAGTGGGCAGGACCCAAAAATTATGAAGCAGAATTATTGATAAGACTTATCTAAAAAGTTGGTAAGACCCATCTAAAAAAAAAGAAATTAAATAATGATAAATGATAAAAAAAAAAATCTATCAAAAAAATAATGCCTATAAAAAATCTGAAGTTGGTAAATAATAAAAAAAAATTGAAGTTGGATAAAAAATAAATAATAAAAAAAGCCTATCTAAAAAAATAATAAGACCTATCTAAACAAAAAGATGAAGTTGAGTAAATGATAAATGATTAAAAAAATAATAACACATAGAGAGAAGATCAAGAATTTTTAAAGATTTAATGATAAATGTGTGTTGAAATTCTAAAATAAATGTGTTGAAATCCGCAGTTGGATATAGATGAGAACAAGTAAGAATAAATTGGGATAGTGGGTCAAAATAAAATTTTAATAAGGGTAATATCAGAAAATATGTATAATTAATTTTTTTTTAAATGAGTGGGACATTACCCTAATCTATCATAGTCATCTCCGCCCCCATCACTTTCCTTGACTAGTGAAGTTCCGACCAACCAACCTACAAGCAACATTGCTCTTCTCTCTCTCCCCTTTCTCTCTCTGCCCTTACTTTCTCTTTCTCACTTTTTCTCTCATCTCAGCGCACATCGAATGGAGGGCACTAAACACACTGAAAATTCTCCGAATCAAATAATCACACAAAGTAAAGAGAGTAACACCATAGAATTAACGAAGAAACCCTTTCACAATGAGAAAAACCTCAACTACAAATTTCACTATCAACGGGTTATAAGATTCTACTCAGACTCTCTACGATTCACTCGCACAAATCCTTTCGTCACTCTCGCTTGATTCACTCAACGAACCCTATAAGTGGACTTCCTGCTTCACACAGAAAGTAAAGAAATAATGCAAAGAAAAAATAAGAGACAGATCTATAAGCTCACGAAGGAAAATTTTTCTTTATCACAAAACTTTATAATATACCCCCTCAATTCCCTATTGTACATTAATCTTGGGTGCATATATATAGACTTACAAAGTCCTATTTCAAATAGGACTTAAACACATAAACAGATTTCCTAAAAACAAATTTCCTAATTGAAAACAAAATCTTCTAAATAACAGATTTTCTAAACGGAAACAGAATTTTTCATAAAATAATTCACTTGAACCATTGGCTTTCCTATGCCTTGCCTGCAGGTTATACTGCCAAAAGGTCAAAGGATCACCTCCCTACGCCCTAGTTGTAAGGTATACTGCCTTATTTTTTTTTTTCAGTTTTAAATCTTCTGTTTCTTTTTCAATATCTTCAAGATCCCTTGTTGAATTAGACATTATTCTCCCAAGTGTATCTTCATTCTTTTGAAAGTCCTGAGTGCTATTCAACTTAGGAAACATTCAAATCTTGCCATATTTAATTTAAGATTTTGTATGGATTTGCCATTATAAAACATTACACCTCCGTACCACCTGATATTTTATTTCGGCTAGTTATTTGAAATTTTGGGCCAATTAAATATTTGGACCTGAAGTTGCACCAAGATGGTTGGGTTTATTTTTTTTTCCTAGACCGAGTTTGGCCCAGAGTTGTATTAGGTTAGAAAATAGGGCCAAGGGCCCAGCCTTATTTTTCTTTTTTTTTCCTTTCTTCTTTTCTTTTCTTCTCTTTTTCTTATTTCGTTCAATGCTCTCCAAAAGCAGCCACAGGAGAGAGAGAGAGAGAGAGAGAGAGAGATTCAGAAAGGAAACTGGACAAATAGGGTATTACTCGACACCGTAATCAAAGTGTTGGTGACCGCTTTTGGTAATTGGCTCGAGGTGAGAGAAATAAGCTTTGGAAGTTTGGAAGCCCAACTTGGTTTTCTCCATTTTCCTTCTTCTTTCTTCAAATTTGAGGTAGGTGGGACTTGTATACATGTTTTTATATGTTGTTAGCATTATTTTGATATGTTATTTGTACGATTTGGTTGAGTATTGGCTAATTTATGGATATATTTATATATATGTATATGGTTGTGTATGTGTATGCATATATACGTTACGATCTTACATTTCTTTGAGTTATTATTGAAATAAATATTAGATAAACAAGTTATTGAGATGTTTACGTACTTACATGTGATTGATTGTTGATATTGTGGCTTGAATAGATGATTTAGGGTATTTTAGTTTGGAGTTTGTAAAAAATGAACCTAGAAAAGGGTTTTTAGGCACTATCATTTGGACAAGGGTCCAGACAGCCCAATTGGAATCCTTGTCCACGCGTGGGTCTAAATAGGGGTTAGTCGTCCGAATAGGGTTTTGCCAAAATTTCCAAAAATGAAGAGTTTGATTTTTTAAAACATGGTTTGGGCTTAGAACAATTGGTTATTAATTTCTAAAGATTAAATGGATCTAAAATCATTCTGAAGCCTAATGGAAATAAATTTTTATATTGAGATAATATTTATTTACATGATTGAACATATCATGTATATTGGCCAGGGGATGCATCATCCAATTTGATATTGTGATTGATGATTGATCAAGAGTACTGTGTTTATATTATTAACGTGCTGAGACATGATTCATGTATATGGACGGGATACTTTATTTTGAAAAAAATGATAAAATGATATTTTGAAAATACTAAATAATTTCCAATCGATATATATGACTAGAGCTTAGTCATTGGAGGTGGGACATTAATCTTGAGATGATATATTATGAGATTTTTTCCAGAGTACATCCGGACTCTGCTTGAGCTAAACACAAGTTTGACTAAAAGTGTAATTCGGTTCTCTAGCAAAAGGGTCAGAGGATGCAACTCAGTTCTCATGAGTCTTACACCAATGGGAGTGTAACTCGGTTCCTTACTCGGAATTTATTGAGATATATGTTCACCGTAAGTGTAAACGGTGTGATTGCAAATCCCACGTGTTTTGCTAAGTGTCACCTATCCCAAGATAAGGTCGGGGTAGATGGAAATTAGAGAATGCATTGGCCATTGTATTATAATTGCATTATCATATTGTACTTTGAGGAGATTGTTGGGAGTTATATAGTGAGTTTAATTATTATATACTTATGCACACTTGTACGATCCTACCTACTAGACGGTAGTGTTTACCCCATCCTTACCATAGACGATCCAACAAGGCCAGAGAGTAGTCATCTGAAACTGAGCGAAGACTGATGGATTAACCTAGTACTTTAGTTTATTTTATTATTGGATGACTGTACATCTATTTGGGTGACCCAAGATATGGGTCCCAAACTTATTTTCATTCTTGAGATTATATTATGATAATGTTCTTATAGCCGTGTAAGCCTTAGATTGCGCCATCAAGGTGTGACGTCAGATTTTGTTATGATGTCATCTTTATTTATTTCATATGGAATGATGCATGATATTAGATGCTCTAACTGTTATTATACCTTATGGGATTTTTTTTTTTTAATTTAGTTCTCATATCCCTATGTCGTTTGTCCCGGGCTACAAGGTCAGGGGCGAGACAGAATAGTATCAAAACTCTAGATTGCGTTTACTTTTGGGCCTTGGTTAGTAAGGTATTATCATTTTCGTTGAGTCTAATCATTTATTTACATTATCTTATTGGTTTTGGAATTGATGATGATTATACTTTGTAGAATAACTAGACGTGAAAGAGGTGGTGCCCAAGGCACTAATCAAACTGGTGGTGGCTAGAGAGAGGAATTTAATGAGGTGTCATTGGCCAATGGTAACTTTTTACAGCCAACATATGAGCAGATGGTTTAGTTCATGGCAGACCAATAAGCCTAGATACAGGGATTGAAGGGTGGACCGACAACAGCCACTACGCTAGCTGCGGCAATAGCACAAGTGCTGAAAGATATGCCCATATTAAGAATTATCAATCTGTTCAAGAAGCATAATCCTCCTCAATTCAACGGGGAAGAAGATCCAATTGAGGTGGAAAGATGGTTGGAAGAGATCACTGAGATGATGGGAACTTTTGAGTGTAGAAGGTGACAAAATCAAAATTAAGGTTGCAGCACGTCAGTTTTAGGGAAGTGTTGTTCATTGGTAGAGATCCTACAAAGACACGATTAATATTTTTTATCTTAATTTAGACAGCTTTTAAAAAGGCATTTCTTGAGAGGTTTTTCCCTATGGTAATAAGATAAATGAAGGTTCATAAGTTCATTTCTTTGGAGCAAGGAAGTTTGTCAGTGCAAGATTATGAAAGGAAATTTGTTATGTTGGCTAGATTTGCTTCACAAATTGTTCCAAATGAGGTAGTTAAAGCAAGAAAGTTTGAAGGGGGATTAAGTCCTTACATTAGGATACAAATCATTGGAATAAGGCATCAGACCTATTTTAGTATGGTGGCAACAGCTCTTACAGTTAAGAGAGACGCTACTGATTTTAGGTCCAGGGCTCACGAGAGCCAAGGGCAGGTATAGGGGCAGAGTATAAGACAGGATTATGGTTTTGGTTCTAAGCAGAGGAAAGACAAAGAAGAAGTTAATAGTTCTAGGATGAGGTTTCAGCAATAGCAACATTTTCCTTATCAGAAGAGGAGTAGTTCTGGTTTAGCATCTCGTTCGTCAGGTGGATAGCGACGACAACAATTTTAGTTCCCACAGCAAGAAAGCAACCAGGATCAGTTTAGACAGAGGTTGTGCTATAAGTGTCATCAGCCAGGGCATGTGCAATCCAATTGCCCATTTGGTGTGGCATCTTAGGGGAGTGTTGAGCCGGGTACTCAACAGATTGGTTCTTTTCAAACAAAGGAGTTTCCAATGAGGCCTACATCACCGATATAGCAGTAGGCTATACACCGGATCAAACAGTTCCAGCAGCTATGTGATGGTGATGGTAATGGCCAAAGAGGTAAGGGAAGAGCGGATGGCGGCTCTAGAGGCCAGAGGACTCAGGGGCGCGCGTATACACTTGCTCAAAAGAAAACCTCCGATGTTTTTGTAATACGCGGTACATTTCTTTTGTTTAGCACTTAGGTGTATACTTTATTTGATATCGGCGCATCACATTCTTTCATCTCGCATGCATGTATAAACACTTTGAGTTTAACACCTGAGAGGCTGGAAGAGCCTATGTTTGTTGATTATCTGATAGGTAGTAGTTCATCGGTGAATTGAATTTGTAGAGACTATGTTCTACAGTTGGGTGATGTTCAACTGTGGATTGACTTGAGAGAAAATGAGGTTCAGATAGGAAATCGGATGAATCGGGGTAGTATTCGATGTCGCAATCGCCATGGTAGTGACCATTTTTAGTGATTTGGCTTGAGAAGAGAAAAATCGACTTTGGAAATTTGGAAGCCCAACCCAATTTCTTCATTTTTGTTCTTCTTTCTTCAGATTTAAGGTAGGACGGACTTGTATACATGTTTATATGTGTTGTTAACATGATTTTGATATGTTATTTGTTTGATTTGAATATTGGCTGATTTGTGGAGATATTTATATACATGTATACGGTTGTGTCACATATACAGTTGTGTATATATATGCATATAAATGTTGAAATTTTGTATTCCTTTTAGTTATTATTGAAATAAATGTTAGATAAACATGTTATTGAGATGTTTACATTCTTACATGTGATTGATTGTTGATATTGTGGCTTGAATGGATGATTTAAGGTATTTTAGTTTGGAGTATGTTAAAAGTGAACCCAAAAAAGGATGTTAAAAGTGAACCCAAAAAAGGGTTTCTAGGCATTGTCATTCGGGCAAGGGTCCAGACAACCCGATTGGCATCCTTGTCTACACATGGGTCCAAAAGAGGCCGCTCTAAACGCAAGTCTGAACATGGTTTTGTTGAATTTTTCGAAAACAAAGATTTTTTAGTTTTTAATACATGGTTTATGCCTAGAACCATTGGTTATTGATTTCTAAAGATTAAATGGACCTAAAATTATCCTCAAGTCTAATAGGAATGCATTTTTATATTCAGATGATATTTATTTATATGATTGAGCATATTATGTATATTAGGTTGGGGTTACATCATCTGATTTGATATTATGATTGATAAGTGGTCGAGAGTGCCATTATTATATTATTGAGGTGCCAAGGGACGAATTATGTATTTGGACAGGATACTTGATTTTGATAAAAATGATAAATGAGATTTTGAAAATATTGGATGATCCTCAGTCAATATATATGACTAAAGTTTAGTCATTGGACTTGAGACGTTAATTTTGAGATGATATATTATGAGATTTTCCCTAAACTGTAGCTGGACCCTACTTAAGCTAAATAGACACGTGACTAGAGGTGTAATTCGATTCCCTAGCAGAAAGGGAAGAGGTATAACTCGGTTCCATTAAGTCTTAAACTAGTGAGGTGTAACCCAGTTCCCCATTCAGGATTTATTGAGATATATATTCGCTGTAAGCGTAAATAGTATAGTTGGTGGTCTCGTGTACTTTACTAAGTGTCACCCATCCCAGAATATAATTGGGGATAGATGGAGATTAGAAAATGCAGTAGTCATTGTATTAAAATTGGATCATTATATTATATTTTATGGAGATTGTTGTGAGTCATATTATGTGTTCGATTATTGTAGACTCGTGCATACTTGTATGATCATACCTACTTGACGGTCATGCTCACCCCATCTTTATTACAGGTGATCCAGTAACGATAGAGAGTAGTCACCTAGAGCTGAGTTAAGGTTGATAAATTGACCTAGCACTTTAGTTTATTTTATTATTGGATGACTATACTTCTATTTGCGTAATGCAGCGTGGGGGTCCCAGACTTATTTTCATTCATGAAATTATATTATGATGATGTTATTATGGCTATATAAGCCTTGAATTATGCCACAAAGGTGTGACATTGGATTTTATTATTATGATGTCATTTTTATTTATTTTATATGGGAATGATGGATGATATTAGATGTTTAAATTGCTATTATGTCTTATGACTTTACCTTGGAATAGAATTTTATTTATTTTATTTAGTTCTCATATCCCCATACTGTTCATCCTAGACTACAAGGTTAGGGGTATGACACTCTCTCCGCTCGCTATCTATCTCTCAGTCACCTTCTTACTATATATATATATATATACATATACTAGCATGTAATTTTTTTTCTTCTAATTTCTGGTAGGTGGTTACAATGGGGGTTGTGATTTTGGCAAATTGGATAGTGTGTCAGAATGAGGGTTCTGATTTGGGTGAATTAGCAAGGGTAGGTAGTGAAAGCATTGTGAATTTGGGTCTCTCTTAATTTACTTGAATTGGCGGTTGTAATTCGAGATTGGTTGCTGGTGGTGGGGGATTGGAGTTGCCGGTGACACGGAAGGGGAGGGAAGGAGGTGAAATGGTGTTGGCAGGGGATGGGAAGGGTGGAGAGCTGCTGGTATAAATTTATATTTATTAAGTTTAAATTAATTTGTTTAATTTTATTTATTAAATTTGATTGAACTTACTTATTTTGATTGAATATTGCATTGTAGCTTGAAATTTGGTACGGATGTAGATGATAGTGTTAGAAATTTTTAATATTGAATCCTGAAATTTGAGAATGACAAAGTTATTTAGTCCATAATGTTGAAATTGGTTGGAAATGTATGATTTAAATGAAAATTTTAAATCTTGAATTTTGTTAATGGGAGTTTCGTTGAATATTGAATGTTGAAATTGATTGACGATTAATGATTGAATTGTTTTATATCCAATTTTGAAATTAGATGAATTTGTATGATTAATTTTGATAATTTTAATAACATTTTCAATAAAGTTTTGTAGCATTTGGCAAATCGGTAACCCTTCGAATTTGTCCCAAGAATATAATTCTTATTATACGGTGTTTGCATCAGTAATTAGTGATTAAAAAAAAGAAATTATTCATCTATACTATTTTATTTGTTATAGTTAATAAGGTAAATTGCAATTTAAACCTTAGAAGTTAGATTAAATTCCACTTTAGAGTATAATCTTTTGATTGTAATAATTAAATACCTAACGTTTTAATTGTTGCAATATAATCCTATGAGAGTTTCAATTAATAAATGTTCCATTTAATTGGTCACACAATTATTTAATGGAGATTTATTAACGGAGAGTTAATATCCCAACATATTTTATTTTATTTTATTTCATCTTTTCTTTCCACAAATCTATGATTTAACTAACAATATGGCATAATAAGATATTAAAATTATTAAAATTAAAATATTAATTAATTGATGTTCGCACCCTTCAATATTTGCTTTTTTTTATGAAATTTTACTTTAGAGTTTATATATTCACGATGAAAAAAAAATTAAATGTTTATGGTTGATTTTCCAAAAAAAAATTTAAGTTTGATGTTAAAAATTTAAGTTGAAAAAATTTAACAATAAAAAAAAAAATTCTAAGTTAGAATTATAATATACAATTCATATTTTTAATGGAAATTTATATGTTTAAAAAACTTTCAGCAAACAATTATAGTTAGAAGTTGATTTTGTAGGTACTTCCTTTTTCTCCATAGATGTTTTTTTTTTTTTTTTTTCATTTTTCAAGTTAGTTTTAAAATTTTCCTTTTTATCCCCGTTTGACAACATTTTAAGCACATTTTCTTTTCATTATCAATAAATTTTTCCCGTAAGTTTTCTTTTATATTTTACCTTATAAATTTAAAATGTTTAAAATTTCACCCCAAAAATAAAGTACAATTGCTGTTAATATTAGGCCTAAGTTTTCTAAAGAAAAAAAATATATATATATGATTCTAGCCCTACGTTCGAGAACAATTTCAGGTTACGTTTATGGAATTTAACATCGAAGTTGGAATATAACCTTTTAGTCTAGAGAAGAAAATTATAAGTTCCACACTCTGTTTTTAGTTAAAGTTGGTTTTGTATTTCCAAAGTAAAATAAATTTAATTAGGATTTCAAACTTGAAATTAAGTAATGTAATTTAATAAATATATTAATTATTGATCATATTTCTTTAAAATTCCTAATAAATATATTAATTATTAATCATATTTCATTCGAAAACACATGCTCTTAATCATAATTCTTAGAAATCACTAATAACAACATGTGATTAAAACTCCCAAAACACTTTGGAAATAAAGGAAATTGGTTTAGACCAAAGACAAAATAACAATTATATTCCGATTTTTCTATTCTAAATATGATTTTAAAACTGTGCTTTGGAACTTTAATTTTCACGAAAATATCTTTTCGGTTTACTTTTCCTAAACGTGAATCTTAAACCAAGTAATTTTGTCACATCCATTGTAAGAACAAGAAATTCAACCAGATTTGTAAGTTAGTTCACAATCTTTTAGTACCTTGAACACCTAGAATTTTATCATAACTTTCATTACTCTAGTGTAGATTAAATTTTAAATTTTGTTACTTTATTGATTGGAGTAGAGTAAAACCCATTCAAAATTCCTAAACTTCAGTTTAAGTTCATATTTGCAATTTAATTTAATTGTTAAGTAGTCAATTGAATCACCTCACTTCAAAACCCAATTCTATTTAATTTTCCTATTTTCATAAAAAATCAATAAGTAGCTTAGCTTAGAAAACCCTAACATTCATTCTCATAAGTTTCTTGTGGATACGATCCTAGTCTCATTAAGTAAAATTACACCGCACACTGTTATACTTGGTGGTTGTTTCTACTGTAATATTTTAAGGTAGTCAACTACCACTACAGCCTTTCGTGTTATAAGAGCCCCTATATGGATGGTCATCTCAGTCGACTCGTTCGCACTCTACCCAATGCCCCCCGGAACAGGTAGGAGATTCGGTGATTTTTTGGAAATCAAGTAGGGTATGGGTACATTTTTTAAAAAAATTTCAGGGATCAGATAGAGTACGAGTACAAATACGAGTCTATCCCCAACCCGTATCCTGTCCGATCCCTAAAAAATCCTCAAATTCCCGAACTAACTTGTGTTAATGGCCTTAGGCTTGAATCTGAAAACTGTAACTTAAATTGATATTTATGCAATTATGTTTGAATCTGGAATTTAAACTTGATACTTAAACAGTTAGGATTGTAGAATTTGAAATTTTTTAAATTTAGACTTAATACTTGAATCTGTAATTTGAAATTTAGAATTTTTGCATTTTTTTCATTTCAAGCACTCAATTCCTTGTAAGGATACCCCTTCTCTATCTGGGCAGGAATAGGGGATAAAATAAATCCTTAGTGAGAATCGAGTAAGGTATAGGGATTAATTTAGATTCAAGAATCAAGTACAGAGCTAGGTGTACCCGTCCTCTACCCGCCCCTATGCCCATCCCTAAGCTCCTACCACCCCCTACAAAGTTGGGGTAGCAGCTAGCCTTTTTAGATTGAATTCAATTGCAACTACCACCCTGTAGGGAAATCGAGCAGTAGGCTGACTCGGCAGTTGGACGTGATGGTCTAAGACGGACAAGCTGTGCCCCTGTATTTCATGGATTGGGGGTCTATGGCCACGGAGACATTAGACAACATCTAACGGGAGGTTATAGTAAGAAAACTTAACACTTTTCAATTTAAACATTTTTTATGTAATTACCTCGGTAATTACAATTTTATCTAAAATAAAATATTAAAGATAATGTCATGGATTGTCATCCCGAGTTCCGACCTATTTATATAAGCAAGTTCGAGAAGATGTGGAAGGACTATAAGCCCACCATTAAAACCAAGTATTGGAAGCTCTTCAAGGATACCCTAGACATCTTTTAGTGGTGTCTGCCGTGCGTTGTCCCGAAGCAATAACTGAACCTTGTCTTTTACTGGCCTAGCAATAGTATCCAGGTATAATTTAAGGTTTTCAAATTATTGCCTTACAATATTTACATAACTTGTTACCAATTAATTCCAATTGTTCGAACATAGGCTAGGTCGTCACAAAACTCTCAGAATCGAGAGATGCTGGGCCCAATGCACACAATAGGGGGAATGCACATGCAAGACATACTAGATGAGGTATATAACCGTGTTTATATTAATTACAAGTTTTGATTAAGTTCCCACATTAGTAACTTATTTAATTTTTGTAACTAGCATAATTTATTGTTTTGTGCAGATAGAAGTAGAGGGGCTCCTTATCGATTGAACCAGCGCATTTGAGAGGATATACAATCGATCCCACCCCAACATTAGGGCCATCATAAAGTAGCTCCATGCATGCCTAGCAAAGCTATCAGAGCCGAGCGAGGCTTGCAAGAGATGCACGATACCATTTTCTCTGAGGCCGTACGCCGAGATGGCCACGACTACACGCACGGGGTAGGCAGTGGCGTACTTTGGTAAGTTATCCGACAGGCCGTCGCGTCTACCTTGTCTGCGTCCTCCTAGAGGTGTACAAACGAGGACATCGAGGGCCTCATCGCGGCACAACTGGAAACCTTTCGGGCGGAGTTGCGTGATCAGTTGTGAGCTAAGGTTTGAGACAAGGTCTAAGCTGAGGTTCAAGACGAATTTCGAGCCTCGGTTCGAGCCGAGGTTGAGGTTAATGCTGAGATTGACCAACAACTGGACCAAATGCAGGAAGAGTTGCGAGCTGATTTCCGGGACTCTAGACTTCCTACTCGAGTAACATATTAAAACTATTACAAATGTTTACAAATTATCATACTTTACTTTTTTATTTTGTCAAAACTAGATGGCTACTAATTTTTAAACTATTGAATATAGGTTACCGATGAAAACACCAGGGTAGCCACCCTCCAGCACCTGTAAACGATCATGATTAGTATCATTTTATTATTTTTGCAGATATATATATATATATATATGCTCATTTGTTTAATATATATTAATGTTTATAATAATTAATCTAAGAGTCAAACATAAAATATAGAGTCAAACATAGGTGAGACTTAAAACCTAGGATTTTCCAAGGAGTCGACTGTTCAAACCAAGCATACGGCCTCCAATATCAATAAAATTTGACGTGTAGCAAGTTCCAAGCATTCAGAGTGGCCCTGGAAAGTTTCTACTCAAAACCTGAAATTTAGAATTTTCCAAGCAGGAGTTAACTGCTTAAACCAAGCATACGACCTCTGATCTCAATAAAACTTGACAAGTAGCGAGTTCTAGGCACGAGGGACTTGTAGAAATCAACTGTGTGGGAATCTGAGCATCAGATTACTCAGAATGGTCCCGAGAAGTTTCTAGTCAGAACTTGAAACTTAGAATTTCCTAAGTAGGAGTTAACTACTCAAACCGAGCATACGGTCTCCTATCTCAATGGAACTTGACGTGTAACGAATTCCGGGCATGAGTGACTTGTAGAAATGAACCACGCAAGAATCTGAGCGTTGGATTGCTCAGAATGACCCTAGGAAGTTTTTAATTGAAACTTGAAATTTAGGATTTCCCAAGTAGGTGTCCATTGCTCAAACCAAGCATAGGGCCTTCGATCTCAATGGAACTTGAAGTGTAATGAGTTCTAGGTACGAGTTACTTGTAAAAATGAACCGTGTTCAAGCATCGAATTGCTCGAAATGACTACAGGAAGTTTCTACTCAAAACTGAAAACTTAGAATTTCCTAAGTAGGAGTCAACTACTTAAACCAAACACACAACCTCCAATCTGAACGGAACTTGATGTGTAGCGAGTTCTAAGCACAAGTGACTTGTAGAAATGAACCGCGGGAAATTCAAGCTTTGAATTGCATGGAATGGTCCTAGAAAGTTTCAAGTTGAAATTTGTAATTTAGGATTTCCCAAGTAAAAGTCCACTGCTCAAACCAAACATACAGCTTCAGATCTCAACAAAACTTGACATGTAGCAAGTTTTAGGCATGAGTGACTTGTAAAAATAAAGCACGCGAGAATTCGAGTATTGGATTGCTTGAAATGGCCCCAGGAAATTTCTACTCGAAACTTGAAATTTAGAATTTCCCAAGTAAGAGTCAACTGCTCAAACCGAGTATACAACCTTCGATCTCAACGAAACTTGATGTGTAGTGAGATCTAGGCACGAGTAACTTGTACAAAGGATTTACGTGGGAATCCGAGTGTCAGACTACTTTGAATAGCCCCAGGCAATTCCTAGTCGAAACCAGATAAAATTTGAAATTTTAAAAGTTGAATTAGTTTATGATTTAATTTTAAATTCATTAATTATAATTTCTATTAGTAGTTAATTTAATTATTTTTAAATTTATTTCAGGTTTGATCGATGGATGCGGTTCCAAGCCTCTTCCTTAGTCGAAGGCCATTTTTTAGTTTTTCTTTATAAAATCATTAACTTATGAAAAATTTGTATTGAACAATTTAGTTTTTATTCTATTAATAACTTTATTTTGTGTTGGATAATCTAATTTTGTTGAATTATATGTTGTGTGTGTACAAGCTGTTATATGTTGATCTAGGATTGTTTTTAAAGAATTTAAATATTCAGCTAACTCTTTGAAAAAAAAAAAAGAAAAAAAAGAAACAATATAGACAACCACTTTGAGGCGACCATTACTTGCATGTCAAATAGACGACCGCCTCAAGGTAGTCGTTGAAAGTGAATAGACGGTCGCTTTGAAACGGTCACCAAAAAAGTAAGCACATTTAGTGAGAACCATATTTGGCAGTCGTCGCATTGCATGACCACCTTAGACGTCCGCCTTATGCGGTTATCAATTCTTGTTGACGATCCTATTTTCAATGACCGCCTCAGTCGTCTAATGTATAGACAACTGCTTCAAGGGTTTAGGTGATCGCCTTTGGCGGTCAAGCATTTTTCTGCTCCTAATAGTGCATATTTTATTTTGTTTTTAGATAAAATTGTTAAATTTAGAAAAAGAAGGCATATAATCAAAATACATTAAAGGCAAATACTAAAAATAAAGACATGAATCTATTCCTAGTATTGTAATTTTGTAAAGTTTTATTATGGTAAGTTCATACAAAATCTTAAGTTAAATATTGATTGCTGGAAGATTTTCAAATTTGAATAAGAGAGAAAATTTGAATATTTCCAAATTGAAGATAAGATATATCACATCAAGTTCAAGATATTTGAAAGTTTTCAAAAGAAAGCAAAATTCTAATTCAAGTCAAAAGCTGAGCAAGTACACTCCTACACGAACTAGGATTTCATCAAAGCAGAATTGGATAAATTCCAGTACGCATCGCACGCACCAAACAAAATGCACGAGGCTGCATCAAATTGGCGCTTGGAGTGTACGAGTGCACCCGTTATATGTTCTAGCTCAAACCAGATTCTAGTATGGTCCGTAGGCTGGAAAATGGATACATGAGTGTTCGTCCTCAAGAACAGCACTAGATGCTTGAAGGTTCAAACTACGTATTATTTGAACGTATCTATTTCCTATTTTGCCAGATTAGAGCAACCTGTTGTAACTCTATATATATGGATTTGACCTCAATGAACAAAAACACGAGACATATTATAGAGAACTAGAGAGAGTTTATTCTTAAGAGTTTAGTGTTCTTTCTCTAGCCATTGTTTCTTTCATTCTTTTTTTTACTTTCTGTGTGAAGCAGAAAGTCCACTTGTAGGATTTGTCAAATGAATCAAGTAAGAGTGACGAAAGGATTTGTGCGACTGAATCGTAATAAGTCTAAGTAGAAACTTGTAACCCGTTATTGGTGAAATTTATATTTGAGATTTTTCTCCCTGTAAAAAGTTTTCTCGTTAATCCTCTGATGTTATTTCTTTACTTTGTATATGTTTAATTGATTCGGAAAATTTCAAATTCTAGTATTAAAATTTTCTTATATATCAAAACAGAACGTGCCCAAATAATTATAGCATTTGACTTGGTGTGATTTCAATGTGATTTAATTATGAATGATTAATTATCATTATAATTTATTAAAATAATAATAATAACAGAAAAAGTATAAAGTTATATGATAAATAAACCTCTTAACGTAAAAAGTGCCATGTAAACATCTATTTTTTATTTTAGCACAATGCTAAATGTACTTTTTATTTTATTTATTTATTTATTTTGCTCTTCATACTCTGCCTATTTCACAATCAATTATGGGCCTGTTTGGTGTGCAAATATTTGTTGAAAATCTCCAAAAATTTCTATAAATCTCTGTTAACTTTATATCACATCAACTTTTTCTCTCACTGCACGCATTACGAACTCTCCCCAAACCACAATTTATCTCAATCTATCTCATTTTTTCTTACTCCAAACAACTCCTATATTTGTTTAAGAGTGTTATAATCCAAAATAAAAATACACATAAAAATGCATGTTACATTCTCCTTTATTTTATTGAGTAATAATAAGTCACATGACCTTATAATTAAATAATAATGGGAATTTTTTTTTTTTTTGGTTAACTAATAAAATACTTATGATGTGAGTATTTTAAAATATATATATGCATATATATATATATATATCCACGTAGAGAATGTAACAAATTCACCTTATACTTTTACCGATACTAACCTGAGATCCATTTTAATTTGAAAATTGATTTAGCAAAAGCTTTTCATCTACTAGAAAAAGACATTAAAGATAAATTATATGGCTATTCCATTATATTTGTTCTCTCATAACTACTTTCTATGTCATAGAGGCCATATTTATTTTGAAGGTTTGCGGGTGACAGAGAACAGATTTTATTGGGATAGTTTTTGTTTCTCATTACATTAATTTGGAAGATGGGATAAAAATTATATTGAAATAAGAATTACCCCTTTGTGAGAAAAATTGTTATTGACAGATGATAAGCAAAGGGCAATAATGAAAAAATATTCTTCAAAGTATTTAGCATTTTAAATATAATATAATTATTACAAATTTTATTTTTTCTATCGTGAATTTGTTATCCTTATAATTATTATTGAATAATAATTATTCTTAAAATTTTTAACTCGTACCAAATATTTTCTAAAATTAAAATTGAATGATAATAGGATTTTTTTTTTTTTTTTTGAAAGATAGATAATAGATTTCAAGAAAGTGCTAATGCAATATTACCTTCTCCTGATGGATCAGATGACTCGATCTCCAGATCCTCCTCCATATTACCCAAGTCAGATGACTCGATCTCCAGATCCTCCTCCATATTACCCAAGTTGGATTCCACGTGTGCAACTGCAGCATTAATTTTTTTTTTTTTGTTTTAATTTTGTAGTCATTATTTTGGCCCATCCCTATAATTATTTTTCTCCAAAAATTTTTACCTTGATTTTCTAAAATTAAAATTGAATGATAATAGGATTTTTTCTTTTTTTTTTTTTTTTTTTTTTTTGAAAGGTAGATAAATAGAGTTTGAGAAAGTGATAATGAAATCTTACCTTCTCCTAATGGATCAGATGACTCGATCTCCAGATCCTCCTCCATATTACCCCCCAAGTTAGCTTCCACATGTGCAACTGCAGTATTAATTTTTTTTTTTTTTTAAGTTTTAATTTTGCAGTCATAATTTTGGCCCATCCCTACTGCAGAAACTAAAATTAATATATTTATAATCATAATATTTATAATTACTAAAATGTTTACACATGTAAAGTGTAGAAATAAAATTAAATATAGATTTAGTAGGAACTATTTAGGACAGGTAGAAATAGCCTATGTACTAAAAAATTAATTAATTTATTATTTTGAATCGATCTTTACTTTTTTCATAACTTAATTGAATTATAATTTTTGAAAACCTAACTAAAAGAAATGAAGAGATTCTTTACTGTCTCCCTCGCATCCAAAATGAAAAAATGAAATTTATAAGGAAATCTATACATCTAATTCATAAAAAAATACTAATAGTTAAATAGAAAAAAAAATACAAACGCAGACCTCAAAGTAAATCAGCAAAGAGCCCTTTCGCAAAAAAGTGTGAAGAGAAAAAGGATAGATCAACATTTGTGCGCCTGTATGTATATATATACATATGCAAATAGCAACGAACGTATTGAAAACTACCAGATCACATGAAGAACTCAGAAAACAAACAGTAGGTATCGAATTCAGACCTGATTTTACAAAGTAAATCTCGTTCTATGTTTCCCGGAATGTCTTGGCTTGAATCTAAATGAAAGCACACACCGCTTCTGCACAATAAGTGCAGATCCGCATCATTATTGTAAGGCCTTTGGGTACGTATTTCCTATTATGCCCTTAATTTTTTATTTTATTACCATTTTTTCCCTCTTTCCTTTTTTGGTTTTTCAAGCTCCGTATCCGCATCAAGGGATTTTTTTTTTGTTCCACGGTTATACAATCAAAATATTTGATATTTACAGTCCGGTTAAAAATAATTATAAAAATACCGTTAATAAAAAAGTTAATTCAAATAGTGCTTTTCAAAATCTAAAAACGCTAATTGAAATAACGTCTTTTCGACACAATCGTATTAAAAATGTTAAATCAAGTAACTCAATCATATTAAAAATACTAAATCAAGTAGCGTTTTGTTTTTTGAAATCTTAAAGTCGCTACTTTAAGTAGCGCTTTGCCCCATAACCTTTCCATCCAACTGACATAAATGAAGCAGACATAAATGAAGTAAGAGTATCTATCAGGGGACATATATTGAAAAATAATAAAAAAAATATAAAGTCAAATTACAATAATGCCATTTACTTCACTCAAATACATATCATAGGACTATTTCAATAAAAAATAATAAATAAAAAAAATTTAACAATATATATATATATTTATTTATTTAAAATGCATCTAATCTTATTAAGTGAAAAAGGTTTAATTATTTTTAATTTTTCAAGTTTCATATCTTCTGACTCTCATTTTTTATCACAAGCTAAATAAGATAAGGTATTTTTAAATTTCTATCCCTCCCCCTTTTCTCATGAAATCATAGTGTATTTGGAGTTTTAAAAAAATAAATTTTTAAATATTTAAATTTTTTAAATATTATACAATTATAGGATTATAATTTTTACTAATTTAAATATATATATATATATATATATATTTAAAATGCATCTATTCTTATTAAGTGAAAAAAGTATAATTAAATTAAAAAATTAATTTTTTTATTTATTATTTTTTATTGAAACAGCCCTATGATAAGTAAATGACATTATTGTAATTTCGCTTTATATCTTTTTTATTATTTTTCAATATATGTCCTCGATAGATACTCTTGTTTCATTAATGTCTCATTTATGCCATTTATGTCTTATTTATGTGAGTTGGATGAAAATGTTATGGGGCAAAATGCTACTTAAAGTAGCGACTTTAAGGTTTCAAAAAAACCCCAAGGGGTTAGATGGGATGGTCTTGGACTGGGACTTAGGGGCTTACCACCCCAAGGTCTCAAGTTCAAGTCTCCTCTCTAGCAAAAACTTGGGGCCAGCCTCCCGGGCGCAAAGCGTAGTAAAGGTTGGTAGGACGGACCTCCTTGACTGGACGAACCGTATCCAGTTCTTGGGTGTGGGTCCGACTCCCCGCCGCTACGCGAGTTCGCGATTGACCGCTATACATGTTGAGGGGCCGGTATGTGTGGCACAAACCAAAAGAGATTCACTCTCTAGGGGTTTGACCTAGGGAGTGAATCTCTTGAGGTTAAATCCTTTTTAAGGTTTCAAAAAACAAAACGCCACTTAATTTAGCGTTTTTAATACAGCTGAGTCGAAAAGACGCTATTTGGATTAGCGTTTTTAGATTTTGAAAAACGCTATTTGAATTAACGTTTTCATTAACGGTAGTTTTGTAATTATTTTTAACCGGACTGTAAATACTACATATTTTAATTAAATAACCGTATAACAAAAAAAAAAATCCCCGCATCAAGATTTCAGCGTCCATTTTGCGGTACCTTTTCTAATTATGCCCTTTGTGTTCTCGTTTTATTACCCTTTTGTCCCCTTTTTTTAGGGCAACCATCAAGGCTTTTTGGCGCACAAATTTTTTTTTTTTTATTTTGACATTCCTCTGATTCAAAATTTATTACCATTTTACCCTTTTAGGCGTCTTTTCTTTTTTTTTTTTCAGAGTTATATTTATTTTTTATTTATCATCTCAAAATTTCCATTTTCTTTCAGAGTTACGGTTTTTTCTATTTATATTTTATATCATATATATCTATGTCAAATAATAAGTCAAAATGCATTTTTAACGTGCCTATTTTTACCAATTTTTTTTGCCCTTGATTTTATTTTTTTATCCTTCAAATATTGTTACTTTTTTTTATTAACCTGCAATACACTTTTGACATACATATTTTTATCATTTGAATTTTTATCTTTATTTTATATTTTTTATCTTTCAAGTGTTGTTATTTTTTTTTTAGAGTTTTAGCTTCTTATTTTCTATTCTATATAATGAGCGGCAATGCACTTTTAACGTATATATTTTTACTATTCTTTTCATTTTGCCCTTGTTTCATTTGTGTTTGTCTTCAAATTATGCTATTTTTTTTTTAATAATAAGTCACAATACACTTTTAACGTACATATTTTATTATTTTTATTTTTGCCCTTATTTTATATTTTTTGTTCTTCAAATGTTGCTTTTTTCTCTAGAGTTTTAGTTTTTTTTAGATAAACTCAAATATTATTTTATTAATTATTTTTATCTTTTTTATTATGTAATTTTATATTTATTCAATTTTTTCTTTTTCACTCGTGTCTTTGTATCTCTCTCTCTTTGCAAAAAAAAAAATGAGAAATGAAAATGGATTAAATCATTTGTTTAGATTGTATCTAGATCAAGAATTTGTCGTAAAAAAAAAAAAAGGCTAAGGCTTGAAAATTCATTCTCTTAGTTAGGTTATGATACAAAATATAAAGAAAATGTATATAATATAAAAAATTCAATATATTAATTAATACCTTTTATAATTTTTTTAAATCCATTCAGATAAGAATGTTTATTTAGAATTTTATATTTTTCATTTTTTCTATCTTTTTCTTTTTATTTTCACTTCATTTTTCTTTTTATTTTCACTTCATTTTTCTTTTATTGTACCAAACTCTTGCTCCAAACATACCTTTTTTTTTCTTTTAGAGTCTTAGAATTTTTTTATGAAGCTTAAATATTTTTTATTAAATATTTTTTCTAGTTTCTTTTTATTATTTTATTTCATATTATCTATTTTTCTCTCTTGCATATATCTCTCTTCTCATAAAAGAATAGAAAAGGATACGATTTTAAAATTTATTCTCTTATTTAGGTTGTGATGGAAAATAAAAGAAAAAATGAATGTGTGTTAGGAAATTAAAATGCTAATATACTGATGAATGTCTTTTATTTTATAATAGCTTTTAACCATTTAAATAAGGATAAAATATTTTTTGCAATTATTTTTTATATTCTTTTATTATTTTATTCAATATTTGTCTATTTTTGTCCTCTCGTGTCGAGTCTATTTACATTGTATTTAACTCAATAATTTGTTATGAAAAAAATAATTGGATATAAATTTAAAATTCCTCTTTTGTTTAGAGATTGCAGTAGAATATGCAAATAATTAACTAATTAAATTAAAAAATTAATACATTGATAAATACTTTTATTTTCTTATATTTTCAAGTTCATTTAAATAAGAGCATATATTTAAAATTTTATTTTTTTATTTTTATTTATATTTCTTTCATTTTCTTTTTCCTCAGTAATTTTTTATCATAATACAATTTTAATAAAGTTATACACACACATATTTATATACACACACATTAGAAATTACATGTGCTTAAAGACATAGAAATATAATCCAATGTGCAAACATTTCAAATTTAAATTCACAAAGTAAATTTACATGAAAAACTATAAAAATAACTAGTAAAAATAAAAATCGCTAATTAAAAGATATTAAGGCACTGACAGAAAAGACAACTAAAATGAAAAGAAAAAAAAAAATAATTTCGACTATTGAATAAATTCAATAGTTAAAAATATCTCAAATTTAACATTTTGAGTAAATTCAAAGTGTATAAAAAATGTATGTATTTCAAATTTAAGTATTGAACACAATAAATTTAAAGTTATATATAAAAAAAAAACTCTAAAAAAGGTACAAAAATATAATTTGGCGTGTAAGGAGCATTTGAAACTCAAAAAAAAAAAAAAAAAAAAAAAAAACTCAAAAAATTCCAAATAAATTCAAAAGTTTCCATCCTTTTTAAATTCCAAGAAAGTTAAACTTTAAAAAAAAATGTCAAAATTCGTTCTAACGAATTTTGGCAGATTTTTTAAAAAGTTAGACTAATATTTGCACCAAAAAATTTCATAAAACTCCAAAAATTTTTAAGATTTTCAACTAAAATTTTTTCACGTATCACTTTTATACATCTCTTAACAACTTATATCAAATCAAAAATAAGCATTCAACCATCATTTCAAGATAATTTTTTACATTCCAAATTTAAAAAAAAATTACATTTCTTAATTTTTAATTTTTTTAGGGTTTTAGTTTTTAATTTTGAATTTTTGAATTTTTTAATTTCAAAATATTATTTCAAGATTTACAATTTAAAATTTCAAAATTTCAAAATCTACACACCTCCCACACACACACACTCACCTCAAGAAACCCATCAAACCCCCCCAACCTTCCCCCTCCAATCCGAGCCTCTTTCTCCCCCCCCCCAACCTTCTACGTAAGACAACTACCCCATCAATAACTGTAAGAACAAAAGGGATTAAATTTTAAATTAAATTAAAATTAAAGATGAAATGGCTTTCATAAAACAGTGTAAACAAATGTAATGAAATGGTGGAAATATAGAATTATTATTAAGAAATTTGTGGATTTTTTTTTCAATAATAACCAGAAACTAAATTTTGATAAACTGTTATAATATATATATATATATATATATATATATTAATCAGTAAATAAATTATAGAATATGGAAATTGAAAAACCGAGGACTGTGTTAGACACAGTTTCCTCAAAAACAGATTCATCCCCTCTTCTTGTGCTTGAGGTTATGTAAACGTCTGTTTCCCAAGATACAACAGCTAGCAGCATCGAAGGTAGCACAGCACTTCGATACTCTTGGCGAACAGTGAACAAATATAGAACACTATCACATAATATATATAGAAAATAAGCAGAGAAATAAGACGAGAGAGGGAGAGAGTTTTCTGTTACAGCACCAAAAAGCAGAAAATGTGTCTGTATATAGGCAATATGGGGAAGGGGCAATCTGGGAATTAACCTGTTACAGTTACAGAATTCATTAACAAAACTTAATTTTGCAATAAACTCAAAATTCAAATTTGAATTCAAAGTTTATAACAGCAGACTTAATTTTAATTCTGTTAATTCTAATTCTATTAATTATATATAATGATTTTGCTTGCTGGAAAATTAAAACAATAGTTAAAATTCTAATTCTGTTAATTATATATATTATGATTTTGCTGAAAAATTAAAACAATAGGCTAAAACAGAACTTTTCGCGAGACCCACTTTTCGGACCGGCATTCATATCCGCAGGTTGCGCGCTTGCATACTACAGAAGTTACTCGGGCCCAGGCCTCCGTCGAGACGTAGGATTTGCACCCCTCGCGCGTGTGCACAAAGCATTATATTCTTAATATTGGTTACCTTAAAGAGTGTAACCATATATAAAGCATTTAACTTCTTTCCTCTTTTCCAATGTGGGACAAGTGTTTTCACACTTCCCACTTGGCCTTTCACATTTACCACTTAGCCTTATTGTTTTCTTTCCAATCTAATAGTGCTCTTTTGAAATACAATTTCTCATTTATCCTTTTCTATTTAATGTCAAATTTTCTGACAATAACATCTCTTATTATATAGGTATGATAATTTCAAAAAATTAAAAATAATGACAATATAATTAAAAAATATAAATTATACATATTTTTATTAATTATACATAAAATATAATACTTAAACCTCCGAAATAAATTATAAAACATGATTATTAGTTCTCATAACAATAAAAGATTTATTTAATTATTAATTTTAAAACTCCATAAATTAGTCCAGGTGGATATCTAATACATGTTGAATACAAATCCGATACCCATTCTAAATTGTAATTGCATCATAACTTTTGAACGAAAAAAGAATAAGAACAAAAGATCTTTCAAATGGATCCATTTTGTTTTGTTCTCATCGTTTTGAAAGGGATGAGGGCGAAATATATTTTATATCCATTTTTATTATTTATTTATTTTGAAAGAAAAGCAAGCCGTTTCGCTCATCCGATGGCGTACTGAGTGTTAACCAGTAAAAGAGAACATAGTTTAAGTTAAAAAAAAATCAACAATATGATTAATTATTAAAATAATATATAACTTTAAAAAATCACTGTTTTATTATTATATGTTTATTTAATATTCCGTTTGTTAATATTTTATACTAGCAATTTTCCGTACCTGAAAGTATAGAAAAAATTAGTGAAGAAAAAGAAAAATGAAAATAATTAATTAAAAGATATTAACTAATGACAAAAAAGACAACTAAAATGAAAGGAAAAAGAAAAATAATACCGACCATTAAGCAAATTCAATGATTAAAATATATTAAATTCAAAATTTTTAACAAATCCAAAAAGTATTAAAAGTATATGTATTTAAAATTTAAGTATTAAACACATTAAAATTGAAATTATAAATAAAAAAACTCTAAAAAAGATATAAAAATATAATTTAGCGTATAAGGGGCATTTGAAACTCAAAAAAACTAAAAAACTCCAAAAAAGAACTTCAAAAGTTTCCATGATTTTCAAATTCCAAGAAAGTTAAACTTTTTAAAAAAATCTATCAAAATCTGTTCTAACGAATTTTTGCAAATTTTTTAAAAAGTAAGACTAATATTTATACAAAAAAATTTCATAAAACTCCAAAAATTTTTAAAATTCTCAACTAAGATTTTACTATGTATCACTTTTATACATCTCTTAACAACTTATATCAACTCAAAAATAAACTTTTCAACTATCATTTCAAAATAATTTTTTACATTCAAAATTTCAAAAAAAAATTACTTTTCTTAATTTTTAATTTTTAAGAATTTTGGTTTTTAGTTATTAATTTTTTAATTTTTTAATTTCAAAACATTATTTCAAGATTTACATTTTAAAATTTCAAAATCCACGCACCACTCCCACACACACTCGCCCCAAAAAAACCCATCAACCGCCCCCTCCCCCCAACCTTCCCCCTTCAATCCGAGGCTCCTTCTCCCCCCAAACCTTCCACGTAGGACAACTATTCTATCAGTGACCTTCCTTATTATACAGCTATAATAATTTTAAAAAATTAAAAATAATAAAAATATAATTAAAAAATATAAATTATACATATTTTTATTAATTATATAAAAAATATAACACTTAACCTTGAAAAATAACTTGTAAATTGTTGAATTTACTCTTCAATAATCATTAATTCTCGTAACCATTAATTTCAAACCTCCATAATTTAGTCAAGTTAGATATCTAACACATGTCAAATACGAAAAAAAAAAAAATCTGATACCCATTCAAAATTGTAATTGCATCAAAACTTTTGAACGAAAAAAGAATAAGAACAAAGGATCTTCCGAATGGATCCATTTTGTTTTGTTCTCAGCGTTTTGAAATATGCCGAGGGGATGAGAGCGAAATATTTTTTATATCCTTTTTTTTATTTATTTATTTTGAAAGAAAAGCAAGCTGTTTCGCTCATCCGATGACGCACTGAGTGTTAACCAGTAAAAGAGCACATAATTTAGGTTAAAAAAATCAACAATATGATTAGATTATTAAAATAATATATAACTTAAAAAAACATTACTGTCCTATTATTATTATTATACGTTTATTTAATATTCCGTTAGTTAATATTTCATACTAGCAATTGTCCGTACCTGAAAATACAAAAATATAATTTGACGTGTAAATAATTCAAATTTAAATTTATAAATTAAACTTACGTAAAAAAGTATAAAAATAACTTATAAAATAAAAATTATTCATCTAAAGGAATTAAGATATAAAATTTTATTATTTATTACAAATATTATCACATTTTTAAAATTTTAATTTAAAATCTTTTATATAAAAAGCATTCAAAACAATATGGGAAGAGTGAGCGAAAAAAGAAAAATAATTCTAACCATTTAGCAAATTCAACAGTTGAAAATACCTCAAATTCAAAAATTTAAATTTCTTATTATATAAATGACATCTTTTATATAAGAAGTATTAAAAAATATCAGAAGAGTGAAAGAAAAATAACAATAATCCTGACTATTTAGTAAATTCAACAGTTAAAATATTTTAAATTCAAAATTTATCTCAAATTCAAAATTTTAAACTTCCTTATTATATAAATGACACATAGTATAAAAGTATATGTATTTAAAATTTAAGTTTTAAGTACATTAAAATTAATTTTTTAACTTAAATATATATTTTTAATAAAATTTTTAAAAATATAAATTTTAAATATATTTTTTAAATAAAAATTTAGTTGATTTTGTCTAATAAATATTCATAAATTATTTAATAATAATAGATAATATATATAAAATATAATTTGTACAATTTTACAAAATATAGTGTATATATAATATATGTATGTATAATTTTATAAAATATAATATATATTTATTTAAATTTCAAATTTCAAATTCAAATTCAAATAATATGTTTTATTATATAGATATATAATAAGTGATGATGTGGCGAAATTTTAGTGATAATTAGGACACATATCAAATTAAAAGATATATGTTATTATGGGCCTGTTTGGTGTAAGAAAAAATAAGATAAATTGAGATAAAATATGATTTAGGGTTAATTTTGGTGCCACTTTTTTTCTGAAAATTCGTAAACCGTGGGAACGGTTTGCCAAATCTGTTCCTACGGATTCAAAAAAATTCACAAAAAATAGCGACAATGGTACTCGTTTGAAAGCTCTCGACACGAAGAATATGATTGTATAAAAATTTATACATTCGGATAACCTACTTTCAGATTTTTTATTTTTTTAGTGAAATATTAGAATTTTTTGAAATTAGTGATAGAGGAAAAATTAAAGATAAAAGAGTTGTTAGAGATTTATAGAGATTTTCAGTGTTTTTTTTTATGCCAAACGCAGCCTATATAGATATTTATTTGAATTTCAAATTTCAAATTCAAATGATGTGTTTTATTATGTAGATTAGTAAAATATAATTTATATAATTTTACAAATATAATATATAGATAAATATATGTATGTATAATTTTATAATATATATATATATATATATATATATATATTTATTTGAATTTTGAATTTTAAATTCAAATGTTGTGTTTTATTATATAGATATATAATAAGTGATGATGGGGGCGAAATTTTAGTGATGAGAAGGACAAATGTCAAATTAAATAATGTATTTTATTATATAGATATCTATTTGAATTTCTAATTTCAAACGATTGTTTTATTATATAAATATATAGTAAGTGATGACATAGTGAAATTTTTATGATAACTAAGACAAATATCAAATTAAATAACGTATTTGGACAGTATCGATACAGGCATGTTGATACTATATAAACAGTTGACAGGTAAATTATTACAGAAGTCAACAAAAGACCATCACAAAACATAAATGTGTCCTTATTACAAACTAGATAATTTACAGACAATAGATAAAGTATAAAGCTGAAGCTTGGCTAGGATCAAGAGTTACAGCACAGATACAAGAGATGATTGGATTAACTTGGACTGAGTTTTTGGAAAGAAAATGTGTGAACACATAATTTAATTTGACATTCGTCACAGTTAATACTAAAATTTCTCTACATTATTACTTATTATATATCTATATAATAAAACACATCATTTGAATTTGAAATTGAATTTAAATTTCAAATAGATATCTATATAATAAAACACATCATTTAATTTGACATTTGTCCTTGTCATCACTAAAATTTCGCCACGTCATCGCTTGTTATATATTTATATAATAAAACACATCATTTGAATTTGAAATTTAAAACTCAAATATATATATATTATATATATATATATATATATTGTATTTTATAAAATTATACATACATATTATATATATTATATTTTGTAAAATTATACAAATTGTATTTTACTTTTATTATCTTTATTATTAAATAATGCATGAATGTTTATTAAACAAAGTCAACTAAATTTTTTATTTGAAAAACATATTTAAATTTTAAATTTTAAAAATTTTATAAAAATAGACATTTAAATTAAAATTTTAATTTAAATATGCTTAAAACTTAAATTTTAAATATATACACTTTTACAATATGTATCATTTATATAATATGGAAGTTTAAAATTTTAAATTTGAGATATTTTTAATTGTTAAATTTATTAAATAGTTAAGATTATTTTTATTTTTATTTTTATTTTTATTTTTGGTTAAGATTATTTTTATTTTTATTTTACAGTTGAAATATGCTACTATTAAAAATGTGATGCTTGCAGTAGTAACATGCATTAGTAAATTTAGAATGATTTACTAAATCAACCCTTTCCCCTTAGAATAGACTGCTCAGCAGTCAAGTCCATCCTTGAGTGTGTGGCGGGGCTCTCTGTAAAGGAGGGAAAACTACCTCCACAACTTGTGCGCTTGGAAAGTCTATTTGGAGATTCTACCGTCAGTTGGTCTTGGCATTATATTAATTTATATATAAAAATATATTGGAACAAAGCAGGTTTAGGGGACATGATTTGAGAGTCAGTTTGACATTTTGGACCAATTGGGTATCACCATACATGGATCCTACCCTGACAAAATAGATCCGAATGCTGAGAGCGTGCTCACTATCAGACCAGTGACAATCGAGTTTGGAGCTATTAGATTAAAAATTAATGCTTCAAACATATTTACATATTTTTAAGAGTTTGGGGTTACTGCATTGAGATAATCTGCGATGTTAACCTCTTCTTTTTAAATAAAATTTAGTTTGAAATTTTGGGCATATCTATTCACAGTAAAATTTATCATAAAAAAATAATCAAAATAAAGGAAAACAATTTAGGGCCTATCACTTGAAAATAATAAATCTTAAAAATCTATTTTAATTATAATTTATTACCTCCGCATTATTTTAATTCCGCTCTCTAGAATTTTGTATTTTGTTCAATAACTTTTCCTTCCCAAAAACATATATGCTGTTTGGCCAACAAAAAAAAATCAAAAGTCATCAAATTTTAACTATTTTTTGTATTTTTTTCAATTAAATTTTAACACCTATTACTTTTATATCACATCTTTTTATTTTTATTATACTTTTTAATCAAAATTGACCAACCAAACAGTCCAATAATTTGGAGCCTCAAAATGATAGTGATGACACTAGTGGGAGTTACTTTGTTATCTCTTTGGACTTTGGAGTAGGAATTGCTGAATGCTGTCAATTTCACGAGAGACGGAATCCAAAGCTACTGTCTCCCCCCCCCCCCCCCTTTTCTATGCCTTTTTTTCTAAGCATGGTCCACCATTGTGGGTGTCAAGTCTCTCCACAGTTTCACACTCTATGCCTTCTGCTTTACATTTGCTTTCCTTGAGAGGCTGGGATAGGTTTTCCACCTTATCTCTGATCCCAATCAACAATCTCCTTATTTCGCTGCATGTTCTAGGGGGATTCTTATTTGAATAATGAATTTTAATTTCAAGAAGGGGCCAAAATAGACAATTAGCAATTGTACTAACAACTTAGAATTAAACTAGAGACTAACATAAAAATCTATTCCAGAAGATCATAGTGACCAGACCCCACTGGAATTTATCATTGAAACCACCATCATGATCACTTGTTAGTTCTGCAAAGTTTCCCATTGTACAGCTCTGTTTTTGATTGATGGATTGCTGTAATAATGGATGATTTCAGTACATATAATCGAAAGAGTAATGAGTAAACTTTGTGCTTTAAAATGCATTATACTGGAGGATAATTTTATTTAAGATTTATTATTATTTTATTTTTTTGTATATTTTTTCAATTTTTTAAGAGTTATATTTTATATTTTATTTTTTTTGGAATAGATATTTTTAATTGTTGAATTTACTAAATGGTTAGGATTATTTTTTTTTCTCTCACCCTTTCTATATTTTTTTAATACTTTTGTATAAAAAATTTTAAATAAATATTTTAAAAAATCTAATAATATTGTAATAAATAATAAAATTTTATATATTAATCTCTTTAGATTAACGATTTTTATTTTTATAGGTTATTTTTATATTTTTTTTTGTAAGTTTGATTTATAAATTTAAATTTGAATATTTACACGTTAAATTATATTTTTGTATTTTCAGGAACGGGTAATTATTAGTTATTTATTAATAATAAATAATATAAATAAAATATAATTTGTATAATTTTACAAAAAAAAATATATAATATATGTATGTATAAGTTTATAAATATAATATATATATTTATTTGAATTTTAAATTTTAAATTTAAATAATGTATTTTATTATATAGATATGTAATACTATGACACGACAAAATTTTAATAATAACTAAAATAAATATTTTAATAATAACTGAATTAAATATCAAATCAAAATATGTTTTTTATTATTTAAGTTTTACATCAATCCGCTTGCACGAGCATCATTTTACCAGTGTTATGTACAGTAAGCCGGAATGGAGTATTAAATTTCAACGTCCGCTTTCAGAGGATTTTTTTCCACTTGTGTCCTCCGTGCTTTTATTTTATTCCCATTTTATCCTTTGTTTCTTCTTTCTGTATTTCATTTTATTTTATTTTTTCTCTTCTCTCCGGCAATGATAAGATGGCAATAGGGGTGGAAACGAGTCAAGCCGAGTTTTAATATGCTCGAGCTCGGCTCGAGCTTTTTATATTAAGTTCGAGCTCAATTTGAAATTTTTTATAGGTTCGAGCTCGATTCGATAAAGAAGAATTTAAGTTCGATTAAGCTCGTGAATAGTTCGATTAAATCAAAAATGACGTCGTTTTGATTTAAAATATAATATATTTAAAAAATATAATAAAAATATATATATTATTCTAACCGAGCATGTTCACGAGTTTTCTAACCAAGCTTACTTGTGAGCTTTCGAGTCGAGCTTCTCTAGGCTCGAGCTCGAGCTCGAATTCAAAACGAGTCAAAAACTAAGCTCAATTCGAGTTTGTTTAACTAACGAATCGAATTCGAGCCGAACTTTTTTCGAGCCGAGCTCGAGTAGCTCGCGAATAGCTTGGTTCGTTTTCATCTTTAGACGGTAACGTATTATTGGCAGCTTTTTTCCACTTATGCCCTCGAGACGTTTTTACTTTATGACCATTTTATCATTTATGTCTTTTTTTTTTAACTTTTTTGGCCGTATTTCTATTTAAGATTTATTATTATTTTATTTTTTGTATATTTTTTCAGTTTTTAAGAGTTATGTTTTATTTTTCTATTTTATTTTGATTTTTCTTTTTTTTTATTATTGCGATTTTTTCTTTCTATTTTATTTTTATATATCTATTCTATATAATAAGTTGAAATACTCTTTGGCTGTTCTTTTTTTTTTATAATAAGCTATAGTACACTATGAATGTTTTTACAATTATTTCATTTTTGCCTTTTTTTTATATTTTTTTGTCCTTTAAATGTTGTTTTTTCTTTTTTTTTTTTAGAGTTTTGATTTTTTCTATTGTATATAATAAACCGCAATGCACTTTCAGAGTACTTATTTTTTACTAATTTTTTATTTTACTCTTATTTTATATTTTTTTTGTCTTTTAAGTGTTATTATATTCTTTTTTTTTTTTTAACATAAGCTACAATGCACTTTTAACATACATATTTTACTAATTTTTTTTTATTTTTTGTTTGTTCTATAATTTTTTTTTGTCCTTCAAGTGTTGTTGCGCTTTTTTCTTTCCTTTTCAGATAAACTAAAATATTATTTTATTAATTATTTTTTACTATATTATTTCATATTTGTTCAATTGTTTTTTTCTTCCATTCATATCTTTGTGTCTCTCTCTATATATATAAAAAAAAAAAAAAAAGATGGGAGAAAGGAACGGTGGTTCAAAATTTTTCCTTTTGTTTAGGTTGTTTTTGGATTAAAAATTTGTCACGAAAAAATGTAAAGATTTAAAATTCCTTTTATCATTTAAGTCATGATACAAAATGTAGGGAAAATATATAAAATATAAAAAATTAAACTAAAAATTTAATGCATTAATTAATACCCTTTATTTTATATTATTAAATCTATTTTCATAAGAGTATATATTTAGGAGTTTATTTTTTTTCCTTTTTTCTATCCTTTTTTATTTAATTTTCACTTCATTTTTCTTTTTTGCATCACATTTTTACTCCAAACACACTTTCTTTTTCTTTAGAGATTTTGATTATTTTAAGAAGCTCAAATACTTTTTTCTTAACTTTGATTGTTTACTTTATATTATCTAATTTTTTCTCTCATTTTTTTTTTTATTTCATATTATCTAATTTTTTCTCTCTTACCTATATCTCCCTCTCCATAAAGAAATGAAACTAAGAAGAAATACGAATTTAAAATTTATTCTCTTGATTGGGTTATGATGGAAATAAAAGAAAATTGAATGTAACTTAGGGAATTAAAAAATTAATATATTGTTTAATGACTTTTATTTTGCTATAGTTTTTAATCCATTCATATAAGAATAAAATATTTTTTAATTATTTTTAATTTTTTTGTTCTTTTATTTAATATTTGTAGATTTTTCTTCTTTTACATCCATTTAAGATGTATTTGGCTCAATAATTTGTCATGAGAAAAAGAATGGGATATAAATTTAAAATTTCTTTCTTGTTTAAATTGCGATAAAAAAATACAAGCAACTAATTGATCAAATTAAAAAACTAATACATTGAAGAATATTTTTATTTTTGTATTTTTAAATTCATTCAAATAAAAATATATATATTTAAAATTTTATATTTTTACCTATTTTTATATTTTTATTTATTTTTTCCTTCTTTCACTAATTTTTTTTTCTCCAAATCTTACTGTAATAAATTTATATTTTTTTTAAATCAGCCGCGCTTTGCACGGGCACATATAATAAAGGCCAATGATTCACAAGACTTCGACGTCCACTTTTGCCATAAATTTTTCAATTTTGCCCTCTTTGTTTTTCTTTATAAATATGTTATCCTTTTGTCTTAGTTAGTTTTTTTTTTTTTTTTTTTTTCAATAGTAGCAATAAATACCTTTTTGACATTTTTTTTCTTTATTTTTAACCTTCTTCCTATTCAAAGTTTTATTACCATTTTTTTTCCTTTTATGTGTATTTTTTCAGTTTGTTTTTTATTTTAAGTTACATTTTTTTCTTAGCTACAATTTTTTTTTTTTAATTCTATTATATCCTCTATATATCTATTTTACCTAATAAGTCGCAATGCAGTTTTAACGTGTATAATTTTACCAATTTTTTTATTTACCCTTATTTTATAAATTTTTTGTCATTCAATTATTGCTACATTTTTTATAATAAGCTGCAATACATTTTCAACATATATATTTTTACTATTTTTTCATTTTTATCCTTGTTTATTTTTTTTGTCCTTCAGGCGTTTTGGCCTTTTTTTTATTATTATAACAAGCAGTAATGCATTTTTAATGTATATATATTTTTTTCTAATTTTTCATTTTTCTCTTTTACTTTTGCCTTTGTATCTCTTTCTGTATATATATATATATAGAGAGAGAGAACATAAAAGTACATATTTTAATTTTTTTAAATATATTCGGATAAAAATATACATTTAGGATTTTTTTTATAATTTCAATTTTCCTATCTTTTTTTATTTTAAATTCATTTTATTTTTTTCACCAAATTTTTATTCCAAACAAACTTTTTCTAGAGTTTTAGATTTTTTTGAAAAGTTCAATTTTTAATTAATTAATTTTTTTTACTATTTTATTTCATATTATATAATATTTTTTCTCACCTATCTCTCTTCATAAAAGAAATGGGTAGAGATATAGATATAAAATTTATTCTCTTAGTTAGATTATAATGGAAAATAAAAGGAAAAATGAATATAAGTTAAAAAAATTAAAAAACTAATATATTGATAAATGTGCTTCATTTCATTATAATTTGTAATCTACTTAGAAAAGGATAAAATATTTTTTATAATTAATTTTATATTATTTTATTCAATATTAATTCATTTTTATTTTCTTGCGTTTACTCAATAATTTGCCATAAAAAAGAATGGGATATAAATTTAAAATTTCTATCTTATTTAGATTGTGATGGAAAATATAAAAAATTAATTAATTAAATTAAAAACAATATATTGATTAATATTTTTATTTTCTTATATTTTCAAATACATCCAAATAAAGATATATATATAAAATTTTAGATTAAAAATTATTTCTTCTAATTTTTATAAGTTCTTGTTCATTTTTCTTTTATTTTTCTCTTCTCTCCCTATTTTTTTTTCAAATACAATTTTAATAAATTTATATATATATATATATTTTATGATATAAGCCGGTGCTTTGCACGGACATCCCTTCCCCTTACAACGACAAGCGACCATCGACAAAGCAAGTTAACGTCAACGTCCAATTTTTGCCTTCTTTATCCTTTCTGTACCTGATTTGGAGTGTGGAAAGGTAATTTTGCCCTTCTGACATATGAAAGCGTGCTGGGCCAGAGTTGAGCGACGACTTTCCCTCTCTGCGCACAGCAACTGGAGGAGACTAGCGGGGAGTTAGGGATCTGTGTATTTTTTCTTTTTTGCAGAATTTTAAGGTGGGTTTCATCTTATTTTTGCTTTTGTTCCTCACTCTCGTTTTTTTGCCCGCGACAGCAGGTGAGATTTCCAAGTTGAATCGATTATATTGGAATTTTATTTTACCCAATTTGTTATTAGTTCTGTTCTTTGACGCTTTAGCGATTTATTGCCTATCCATTTTCGATTGTTTCGGATTTACAGTACTATATGCAGTTTTGAACATCTCTGAAATTTGTTTGTTTTGGTTTGACTTTGTTGATTCATCTGCTTCAAGTATTTAGAATAGGCATTTTTTATTGCGGTAGACTGCAAATCTGCAGTGATCATCATTTTATGAATTTATAAAGTAGATTTTATTTCATTTGGATAAGAAGACGATTTTCTGTTGCATGCTCTGTAATTTTACTGGGGTTGTAATGTTATCGAAACGATTCTGCATTTCATTTGGGTTTTGAAGCTGGGAACACGCTTTAGATAAAGATGAGGGGCATTGGAAGGAAGACTGGGATTCAGCTGTCCGTTGACAACACCTGTCGCGGCTTTTCAACAAGGTATTCACTATGCACAACTCAGATCTTGTATTGCATGATGCATCGTCGTTGTTCTTTATTGTAGTGTAGTAGTGTGTTATTCTTCTGCATGGTAGGTTTCAAGAGTCACGAAGCAAGTACTTCGTGCTTTTGTTTCCCCAAGAATTTGTTTAACAATCGTCGCATCTTAACTCACTCTCTCTCTCTCTCTCTCTCACACACACACACACACACACACCATAAAGATTACTAGTTGTATTTCTCTCTTTTTCTATTACTAATATTATTTTGGTTTTTTTCTTTTTGGAAGATTTTTCTTTGGGTAATTGATTTTATAAGCTGCTTGAATGGTAGCACATGCAATGCATGTGCAAGTTATATCCATAACTGTATAGAAAATGGGCAAATGTGTGGAGAGAATGTAGGAGTTATGAAAATTAGATAAATACACTTATAATTACCAACATATGTTTTTGTTTTCAATTTTCGGAATTGTGAAAACAAACACCAGAAAACAAAAACTTTAGATGGCATTTAGTGACGTAACCGGAAGCATATAAAATCTTAATCTTTCCGACGAAAATTAGAGAGAAAAATTTTTGAAAATTCTGTATTCAATCAATAATAAAAAACTGTCAATATCTTACAATTGTTAACCTTTATATAAGTTAGAGTTGAAATTAAATAAAATAAATTCTCACTATCTAAGTAAAGTAAATAAAATTATCTCCACAAAAAATCCTCAATTCTTAAATAAGTATATCTAATTCATATTGCAATCTTATCAAGAATATTTGAAATAAAAACGCCAATCATGACCCCCATCACCTTTGTTGTCACGTCGTCGGGCCCACTAAGTTCTGCAAGTCTTCTTGGTCTTCTAGCAATCCAATTGACCTAGGAACTTATTTGTAGTCACGTCCATGTCATTTAGTTTGCATTTTTATTTTTTATTTTCTGTTTCTGTTTTCTGTTTCGAGATTTATATTTAAAAATAAAATCTCATTTGGTTTAACATTTTTGTTTCCCATGTTTTGGAATTCTCCGTATTTTGAGTCAAAACGACTTAAAATAATTTTTGGCCATTTTGCATTTTATATGTAAAATGCTTTCTATTTTTTAAAATAAATTTTAAAAACATGAGTGATCAAATATATTTTGGCTAATTTTTGTTGTTTTAAAAAAACGTAAAAATAAGAAAATGGCCCAAAATAAGTATATCAAATGAACCATTATCAAAGGAGCACTAAAAGTTATGTTTTGATCAAGTATATGTCAATAGGAAAATAAAAGGGAAATTAAATTGGTATTTCTACTGTCAAAATTTATTTGTGGAACTGGGTATATCTTCTACTTGCTTTGAACATTACCTTAGTCTATTCCTCGTGCTACGCTAACTTGATAATGATTTCTGACTACTGTCCTTCTTTCATGCACTAAATATTGCTAATACCTGGTCCATAATCATTTTTCTTTTCATTTTAGCACGTTAAATTTATGACGCTAATTGCTCAAAGTTGGGCGGAGGTTTTGGCCCGATTCCGGATTTGCTATTGGAGGGCGTAATCAACTTCTGAGTTTGGTTGAGCAACTGGGGAATCATTCTCACTCTCTTGCATTGTCTCTTCCTTGAGCGGATAAGGATTATGGTTTCACGATACTAAACTAATAGGATTGAAGAGAGAAAGAGCAGGTTGAGGCACATTAGGAAATCCCAGGATAGAGACAGCCCTTCCTTCACTGGTGGGCCTCTATTTAATGCTGTTCTCCTGCTGATCCAGATCCCGCTCCTCCTGCTGTGAACGTTCCCAGTCCCTTTCGTCCATTGTTTGAGAAGGACCTTCTACTTCCTTAATGAAATCAGTAGAAGAGTTACAAGACAGCTGAAGAGAGGATGACATAGGCAAGAATCAAACTCTTTCCGGTGAGGATTACAAACCTATTCGGAACATGTTAATTCAGAATAGTATGGATAAATAAAGAAAATAGCGAAGTCCAAAGCCGTACAGAGAAGAAAATAGTCTTGAGTCTATCTTTGATAATGGGAACCCAAAGTATTTGAACATAGTTGTATATCTTGCTCTCTTTATCTATGGTGCTATTTTATTGCATATATATATATATAGATATCAGTGTTGATATGTACAAAATTATATAAGATTTTTTATCAACAAAATATAAATTTTAAATATATTATAAAATATTTTAATAAAGTTATATAATTTCATAAAATACTTATTTGGGTTTTTTCATATTTATATTTATATTTTTATTTGTGTTGATGTTAGCGGACCGACAGAGTTAATCAAAATCTAAAAGCATGTGGAATTCAATCATGTTAAAGCATCATTTATGACCTAATATTGTGAAAATTGATCTAGATGACCTGAAAAAATTATAAAAAAAAGTACATTGTAGTAACTTCTTCAGTAGTACTAAAAATTTATATTCTGCCAAATCTTAATTGACTCAATCTCAAAAATTATTATTAGCTCTAGAATATATATTAAATCTCAAATTTATCTAATCAGGTCAATCTAATTTTTATTTCAAATTGTTTGTCAATTATAATATGCTATTATGTTTTTTTTAAGTTAAAAATACTATAATTCTTAATTATATCAAAATAAAATTTTGAGTATTTTTATAAGAATAACTCAAATTAAATATTATTTTTATTAATTGTATATTAAATCTAATTATTATTTAGACTTTTTTTTTGTATTTTTTTAATTTTAAAACTAATACATTTAAAATATGTAAATTTTAATTTAATTCTTAATGCATTTGAAATATATAAATTTCACACCTATAGTGATTAATAAGCAAGGGGATACTATAATAAGCAAGGGGATTCTTTGTAGAAATTCATGAGTTAATTTCACTATCTATTAAAATTGCGTACCACAATTCAAGTGATTTTTTATGTAAAAGAAAATGTGAAGTTATAGTTGTCTAGTGATGTTTGGACCAAATATATAAAGCCTTCATGAATGAAAAGAGAGAAGATGAGTAGAGGAAATGAAAAGAAGAGTGCCCACAGAACTGGAATGAAGGAGAAGAAGAAAAAGAAAAAGAAAAATATTCTTTTAATATTAAACTAATGTTAATCTGTGCAATGTACGAGATTATATAATATTTTAAATTGATAAAAAAATAAGTTGTAAATATATTTAATAAAGTTGCATAATTTCATAAAAGAATTATTGAGTTATTTTTCTATATTTGCTTTTATCTGTATGAGTTTTAATGAGTAAGTAAAATTGATCAAAGTTAAATTTCTTCATGAGTGCTTAATTTTTTTTTTTTTTTAGCCAAATTGTAGTTCTACTCAATTTTAAAAATGAAACTTGACTCTATAATATATATTAAATCTCAATCTACCTAATCGATCTGATTTCTTTTTTATTTTAAAATATTTATCAATTTCAATACATGCTTCTATTTTGATTTTTAATTATTAACTCATTTTACAAAATTAAGTTGAGTTAGAAATACTATTATTCTTAATTGTATTAAAATATTTTTTGATTAGTTTTATAAAATAAATAAATTATAACATTATTATTGATCATATGTTATATGTTGTACTTTGTAAAATAACTTGAATATTGAGTATTATTAAATGATTTACAATCAAATGATCAACATGACCAATTTAAATTATCAAAAAAAAAATGACCAATTTAATTTAAAAATAACGTACTTCTAAGCCTAACTAATATTTAAATATTTTTCTGTTGTGAGAAAAATTAGATTTTTAAAATTTTGGATAACTTACAAAAATCATCTTGGCAGTTTATAGTGAATCTTACTTTAATCTTTACAGTTCTAATAATAATAATTAACTTTGTAGTTATGATTAAGTTTCATTTAATCTTCCCTACGGTTCTAATAATAATAGTTAACCTCTATAGTTATGGTTAAGTTTCATGCAATCTTTCTGTTAACAACTATTAAGAAAATTAACGACGCGTCCTAAAATTTTCTATCAACAAATTTAACGAAAGAATCAAAATAAAACTTAATTATAATTATAGGAATTAATTGTTACACTTGGAATTGTATGAACTAAAGTGAGATTCAATTGATAATTTTTCCTAAAATTTAATTAATATTCAATAACTTCTAAACCCTTTCCAAAGCCTAATTATATTTTAAGAATTTTTTTCCTTTGCTTTTTTAAATTTAATTCATTTGAAATATGTAAATTTATACAACACCGCAATGAACGAAATAAGTAATTGGCTCATTTTCAAGAATCTATGTACTCACTTCGTATTGATTCAGATCCCATGCCACAATTTTAGTGAATTTATAGACAAAAGAAAAGGCAAAATTTTGGTCATCTACCAATGTGGGACCAAAAAAAAAGTGGTGAAAGATTTGTGAATGAAAAGAGAGTATTGAGGTATGCCACCTTAGATTGAAATGAAAGAGGAAAGGAGAGATAACACATCTTTTAGTACTAGATATAAATTAGATATCGATTTTACATTGTGCGTACTAACAATTCAAGAGTTTGGCATTTTGCAGAGTTGTTGCACTCACAGAACCTTGTAAGTGATAACTTGCTTGATGGCTGAGCCATTGACACTAGCAACAGCAGCTATTACTCTGTTGACAGCGCTGGGTAATGCTAAGCCGAGATGGGACGCACTCAAGATGAAAATTGGATCTAATAAAAATGCCAAGGAGATTCTTGATGCTTTGCAGGAGGCAGTTCAAGTGCTACAATGTATAAAGAAGGATTACGAGACTAGGGTCGAGACAAGTAAGCCAAAGGAGCCATCTGAAACTATCAAGCAATGGATTCGCGAGGTGGATAATATTAAAAAACAGGTAATGGAATTTGAGGTCAAATATGCACAAGGAAGAAGGAGATTTCTTTTTCCAACTTTTCGAGGATCAGACTTAATCAAAGAAATGAAGAAGACAAGTGAAAAAGTAGACAAGATTTTTAAAGCTGATGATCAACTCAAAGACAGATTTCTTGTTAATCCCAGACTAGAAGCTGTCGTGAAAAACAAAGAGGCACAAGAGATCAAAAGGTTCGGAACACTTCAGCAGAAGCTTGAGGAGATATTGAAATTGCTTGCAAATGACAAAGTTAAGGGGATTGGAATTTTCGGACCATTGGGAATTGGGAAAACAACCATAATGTGGAACTTGAATAACTGTGAAGAAGTTGCGAAAATGTTTGAGATTGTCATCTGGGTGAAGGTATCCACTGAGGGAAGCAAGGAGAATTTGAGAAAGGAGACTCTGCAAGAAGCTATTCTCGAAAGACTAGGTATACATATGGAAGGCAACTGGAGTTCTTATAAAAATACAATTTCGTCAGTGTTGAAAAACACCAAGTATTTGCTACTCTTGGATGATGTCAAGGAAAGTTTCAGTCTGCGTGAATTGGGAATTCCTGATAATGGCAAAGGAAGCAAGTTCGTTTTGACCAGCAGGTTGCGGGAAGTTTGTTCAATAATGGTAGACAGAATGATTACGGTGCCATATTTAACTTCAGCTGAGAGTTGGAAGATGTTCCTAGATGTTCTGCAAAACCCGAAACTTACTACAGAGCCGAAAATTAAAAGCACTGCGTGGCGAGTGTGCCAAGAGTGCTGTGGACTTCCACTCTTGATAGAAAAGGTAGCTAGTACTTTCAAACTGAAGAACAATGAGGTCCTCTGGACTGATGGATTGAGAAGTTGGAGAAAATGGCCTGAAAAAGATTGCCATGGCATTAAAGAATTGTTTAAGCTGTTGAAATTTTGTTACGAAGACTTGGATGATGATTGTAGAAAGAAATGCTTTCTCTATAGTGCATTATATCCCGAAGACAAAGACATCTACACTGATCATTTATTGGAATGTTGGGCGGCTGAACGGCATTTCCTTGGCCGTGGCAGCAATGAGAGTCTCATGACGGGGCATTCAATATTGAATCATCTTAAGAACGTGTCATTACTTGAAGAAGGCAAGATCGAGAAGCACGTTACAATGCACAAATTTATGCGACAAATAGCCTTACACGTATTGGAAGACGATCTTCAAGGTGAGTTTTTGGTGCTAGCAAGCAGACAATTACAAGAGCCCCCAGCTAAGGGGTGTTGGATTCAGAAGAGTAAGATATCTTTGGGTGACAATAAGTTGAATTCATTACCAGATTCTCCCTATTGTACTATGCTTTCCACACTTTTCCTACAGAAAAATTCAGACCTACAAATAATCCCCAAAGAATTCTTTAAGCATATGAAAAATCTTGGAGTTTTGGATTTATCTCATACAGGAATTGAGTTGTTACCACCATCTATTTCGATCTTGATCGGTCTCAAAGTCCTATATCTACAGAATTGCACAAAATTGAAGCAGCTTCCTTCTGGCATTGTGAGACTTCAACTCGAAGCCCTTGATATTCGAGGGAGTGGAGTCCACAATATACCACCTCTTATTGAGATGATGACCTGCTTAAGGCGCTTGCGGGTGTCCTTCGTGGAGTCCGGAAATACAAATGCCACTCGAGAGGTATGTTTTAATTACAATGCAATTTCGAAACTTCCCCAATTGGAAGAATTGGTCATTGATGTGAAATCACCCGAGCACTGGTCTAATGAGGTGGTAAAAAACATTATAAAAGAAGTGGCTAAATTGCAAGCGTTCAGGACTTTGAAGTTTTGCTTTAACAATAAGATTGTGGACATCATAGAGTTTGAGCGTGAGAACCTCTGGATTTGGGTTCCTGAAGCTCTAATTCTTTACAATTGCATCAGAAGCCTACAGAAAAACAACAACCAAAAGATTGTGTCGTTCCAGTTTTTCATTGGTGGCCAAAACCCAGAACCTCAACTTCCCAACTATTACAAATACAATAAGTATATCAGGTATTGCGATGGGATGGGGATGTGTTTTCCAATTCTCGGGGTTCTTGCACAAGCTAATGCATTTGAATTAGTCAGTCACAAGGGCATCAAGCGGCTACCTTACTTCCTAATTCCAAGAATGAAGAATGTCAAATCTTGTCTAATCGAAGATAGTGACACAATTGAGACCATCATGAGCACTGTGGATGTCTCATCATTAGAAAGCTTGGAGCATTTGTACTTAAAGAATCTACCAAAGCTCGAAATCCTCTGGGAGGGTCCTCCACAACAACCTGGAAGTCTAACCAAAATAACAACTCTAGTTCTTACCGGCTGCAAAATCTTGGTCAAGATTTTTCCTCCCGGTGTGATTCAGCAATTTCATGAACTGCAACATTTAAAAATTGAAGACTGCCCAGAAATTGAAGAAGTAATTGCGCAATCTGATGCCGCTAGAAATCCGCTTCTACTGCCAAAGTTAAGGAAATTTCGACTCCTTGACATGCCAAAATTAAGAAGTATTTGTGCAGTTGAGTCATTGCAGTGGCACTTATTGAAGAAGCTCAAGATTTTCAAATGTCCACAATTGTGTGAATTGCCTTTCAATGAAAATAATGCACAAGAGCTCAATCTTATAAAAGCAGAAGAGCAGTGGTGGGAGTCATTGCAATGGCAGAAGCCACAAGTCAAAGAATCACTACAGAAATTTTGTATCTTCAGGTAATCTTTTCATCTTTAGAATGATTTCTTATTCTATTTATGTAATTCCCCTCCCCAACTCTTAGCCTTCAGTAGCCCATGGTTTACACAATTATGATGATCTGGAGATGGCCTTGCGTTCTTGAGAATTAGCGGTGTTTATATAGCTTGATATAACCTGTTGGTCTAATTTTCGAGTTGTTAAAATTTTTGGGACAATGATCACTTAAATAGTACCAGAGTTCTAGTTGTAAGAGATGTTGGGTTCAAGTCTTATTATCAAAGTTTATTCTCTGTTTGTAATGATTGAGAACTTTGATTTAGCTTAAATAAAAAATTCTAATTGGTGTTGTGATAATAATTTATTGGAAAAATTAGAAATTTGAGGATTAGAAAATTTTGTAGGATAATAGAAATGTTCAATGCATTTTCCAACTTTAAATCATTTCATATGAGGATTTAATGTGAATTAGTTAAAACCTCACATGAGAAATCTCTAACCCATATGCCCATTTAGTTAACCCAACCCAATAACTCATGAACCATCCATGACTCAACTCACCCTTAACTCTCTTGACTTACCTCATCACTCACCGAGTTGACTCATGAATAGTGGAATGCAGTCGACTTTTTGCAACTTTGTCTTCTTCCTCTTCTCATTCAACGTTCTTCCAATTTTCTTGCTTGAATAGTTCATTTAAGCACCAATTTTGGATCTTGGCTCCTTGGCCATTTTGATCCAATTGATTTGGCTTTGAGCCATTGGAAGACGAGGACTATGTCTTCCTCCACTGATACTCCTTCTTCACCTGGTTGAACCTCCATGAATTTTCTATATATATCGCTCATTTAAATTGATTAAATAATTTGAGCAATCTACAGTATTGAGGAGAATAGTGTCCTCAAAATTTTCTAGTATTTCACTTGAGATTGGTGATATATCCGAGAAGTGAAGAACAAAGCTTGAAGTTCCCGGTTCCATGAATTTTTTCAAAGTCCAATTTCTTCTCTTTGGATCAGGTCACCTAATTTTTCATTGAGGTAGGATGAGAATCCTCCTAGAATGTGCTCTATATCTTCAATTGAATTAGTTTAATGATAAATAGGATTAATTTGAAATTATAGCATATTCCGAGTTTTTATCTTAAAACTTGATCATGCTTGAAATTATAGTTAAATAAGCTTTATCATTGTTAATTTAAACTGGCGTTTACGCTTTTAATTATGTACTTTGGTTAGTGATTGTTTATATGCATTTATAATAGTGAAATATAAAGCCTAAAGTATAAAACCATAGTTAGAATAAATTGGAACAAAAACAGAGCATGAAATAAGTTCGAAAATTTTGAACACTGCCTTTGGCGTTTGAACGAGGTCCTGGTGTTCAGAAGCCAAGGGCAATTGCTCAGCGCTAGGCTGTGTGGACTGGACGCGTGCACGAATGTCTGCACCCTGGGAAGGTCGTGTTCGCGTACGCGCCTACACCTATCTCACCCAGCCTAGCTGCATGTCCCGCCCATGTGGCAGTGTCCCGCCCTCCTGGGGCTTCCTTGGCATGCTGTGTGATGCAGGTCCAAATGAATCAGGCTCATCAGGCCTAGTTAGCTCTAAAGAATCAGGCCCAACAGTTAGGAAAAGTTCTAGACAAATCACATTTCCTGCTATATATAAAGATTTTGTGTAATTGGGTATATGGTTGTTAGGAGGTTTTGACAGTTACTAATTAGACCAGAAAAGTGTGACATTCCGTTGGGGAATCCCCTATAAATGTTAACTGTCAAGTATGAATGAAGGAGAGCATTATTTCCCTATCTTCTCATTTTTTTCTCTTTTCTCTCTCTATCTCTCTCTCTTCCTTTCTCTTTGATCTGTCCTCCTCTTCCAAACATTCCTTGGCCCGTTTCCTTTCACATCATCCTTAGATTTGTTTCCTCAGCAACCCAAATACCCCATCATTTGGTGCTCTCGTTGAGAGGTTGCATGGCTGAGGGAAAGGTGACGCGTTCCAAAGCAGCTGAAGAACAGTTGACCAAGCTGACAGAACAGATGGCCCAGCACGCGACGATCATTCCCAAATTAGAGACTCTCTGTACCACCGTCCAGCAACACTCAAAAGCTTTTGAATTGCTCCAAAAATCTATGTCAGCTCAACAAACTGTCTTGGCGGACATGATGGTCAAGTTTGCAAAATTGGAGAAGCAACCTGTCCAACCACCCCTGCTTCCCTACCCACATCTTCACCATCGCCTCACTCATCTTCTGTAGGGCTCTCTTCACACTTAACTTACTCCGCCCCCCTGACCTTCTACATAATACCACTTTTCGAACCCCAAAACTTGAAATTCCCATTTTCTTTGGCGAAAACATGCTCGGTTAGATTTTCCAAATCAAGCATTTCTTCACCTATTACCACATTCCACCTGACCAGAAACTCACCATTGCAGCCTTTTATATGTCGGGGCCAGCTCTCCAGTGGTATTACTGGATGCATACCACATCCCAGCTATCCTCCTGGGATGCCTTCACTCATCAATTGGAACTTCGGTTCGGGCCGTCCACTTTTGTCAACCATGAAGCCCAGCTCTATAAGCTAAAGCAAACTTCTTCAGTTTCGATACATGAGTGAATTTGAGGCTCTTTCTACCCGAACCCAGGGGTTGACCACTACTAATTTACTCAATTGCTTTATTTCAGGTTTGAAGGAGGATATCCAGCGTGAACTCTTTGTACTCAAACCACAATCCTTGCCGGAAGCTGTGGGCATAGCCAAATTAATAGAGGACAAATTCAATTCCACCAAAGCTAGTATTCCTCGATCTACTCGTAATACCTTTCCCCACTTCACTCCATATACCCAACCTCAGTCCCTCTCCTCCGCAACTTCCTCGCCTTCTCAAACAACCCCCAAAACTACCGACCACACATATCCTATCAAAAAACTCACCCCTTCTGAAATGGCGGCCCGTTGAGAAAAAGGACTTTGTTTCAATTGTGATGAACGATTCGTTCCCAGACATCGGTGCAAACCGCCCCAGTTCCTTTGTATGATGGTAGACAACGAGGAGGCGACACCTGAGCTTTCACCAACTGATCTGACTAGACCGAAGGAAGAGCACCTACAAGACGCAACGTCTTTCCAGCCAGGGGATGGTCGGCCAACGGACGGCCCCCAAATTTCTTTCCATGCTCTACTGGGCAGTTTATTACCTCAACCCTCAAACTGTCGGGCACCGTTCAAGGAAACCAGTTGTTGTTTTAGTAGATGGGGGATCCATCAATAATTTCATCCAATCGCGCCTCGCCTCTCATCTTGGGCTCACTGTACAGCCTTCTCCACATTTGACAGTTACCGTCGGCAATGGCGAGTCACTGGGGTGCGCCGGAGTGTGTTTGAAAGCTCCTCTAATGTTGGACGAGACACCATTCCAAATTGACCTGTACCTGTTGCCCATATATGGTGCTAATCTCGTTTTGGGGGTCCAGTGGCTTACTGAATTGGGCCAGGTTGTCTTTGACTATAAGGCCTTGTGGATTGAATGTACCATCAATGGTAATCCAGTCCGGTTTCATGGAATTAAACAACCCACTCTCAGTTTAATTCTTCCTAATTCTCTTAAGAAGTTAGCCCAATCCCATGCCATAGCCCAATACTTCCAACTCTTCATCGACTCAATTTCTCCAAACCTTCTCCCCTAAATTTCTCCGTCAGCTCCACCATTTTTCACCAAACAACTTCAAACCGTATTCCAGAAATACCAACCTATCTTCTCTACCCCAACCGGTCTTCCTCCCTCCAGACCCATGGATCATCGGATTCCCCTTCTTCCTGACTCCGCCCCAGTAAATGTCCAACCCTATCGTTATCCTCATTTTCAAAAGGCAGAGATCGAGAGGCTAGTGGGTGAGATGTTGGAACAGGGCATTAATACGCCCAGCACCAGCCCATATTCATCACCGGTACTCGTAAAAAAAAAATATGGCACTTGGTGTTTTTGTGTCGATTACCGTGCCCTCAACGCTGTGGCCATATAAGACCGATTCCCCATCCCTACTGTAGATGAGCTGCTGGATGAAATCAAGGGTGCGAAGGTGTTTTCAAAATTGGATCTGAGGGCTGGTTATTACCAAGTACGAATCCACCCGGCTGATATGAAAAAGACGGTGTTCCGCACGCACGAGGGGCATTACGAGTTCCGCGCCATGCCTTTCGGCCTCTCTAATGCCCCCTCAACCTTCCAGGCATTAATGAATTCTGTTTTTAGAGGTGTGTTGCGGATGTTTGTTCTCATCTTTTTTGATGACATTTTAATTTACAGTCAATCCTGGGAGTCCCATCTAAACCATTTGGAGCAAGTTTTTTCAACACTCCAGGCTCATTCCTTGTTTGTAAAACTCTCAAAGTGCGAATTTCGATGTGAAGAACTCAGCTACTTGGGTCACAAAATCTCCGCTCAGGGAGTTTCAGTGGAGCAAGATAAGATATCAGCGATTCAACAATGGCAGCTTCCAGATTCTATCGAAAGTTTACGAGGATTTTTGGGCCTTACTGGTTATTATCGGCGTTTTGTAGCCAACTATGCATCTATTGCAGCTCTTTTCACACAACTTTTGCGGAAAAACGCCTTTGTGTGGATTCCTGAAGCCTCAAAAGCCTTTCGTTCCCTCCAGTCAGCCCTTATGAGCACTCCGGTTCTAGCTTTGCCTGATTTCTCAGAGCCCTTCGTCCTACAGACAGATGCTTCTGGCTTCGGCATAGGTGCGGTGTTAACATAGCGTGGGCATCCAATAGCTTATTTTAGTAAGCAGTTCTCTGCTCTACTGCGCTCCACTTCTACTTATACTCGGGGAATGTATGCTATTACAGAGGCAGTCAAGAAATGGCGCCATTATTTGTTGGGTCATCGATTTACCATCCAAACTGACCACCAGAGCTTGCAATCTCTCCTCAACCAAACAATACAAATGCCAGAGCAGCAAAAATGGTTGACTAAGTTGTTGGGGTTTGATTTTGACACTGTGTACAAGCTTGGTTCTGAGAATGGCTCAGCTGACGCCCTGTCTCGCCTTGCTCCTGCTTGTCTCCACACTCTCTAGGTCGCCTCTAAACCAGTATTTGCCTTGTGGGAAGCACTTCGCATATTCTATCAATCACATGCTCCTTCTGCCCAATTGATCAAAGATGTCCAAGAACATCCTGGTGACTACCCTAATTTTTCTGTCCGAGATGGTTTATTATTTTAAAAGTGTCGCATTTGGGTTCTGCCGAATCAGCCTTCCATCCTTTAATATTGATGGAATTCCATAATTCGCCTGTGGGGGGACATGCTGGCATGCAGGGAACGCTGGCTCGGATTGCTTCCACATTCTATTGGCCTCACATGAAGAAGTCAGTCCATGAGTATGTTTCTCAGTGTGCCATTTGCCAAGAAGTGAAGCCTTTCAACACCCCACCTCAAGGACTCCTTCAACCATTGGCCATTCCTGGCAAGGTGTGGGATTCCATATCCATGGACTTCGTCACTCATCTTCCCTCTTCTGGAGGCAAAACTGCAGTTATGGTAGTGGTAAATCGACTCACTAAACATGCCCATTTCTCTACCTTAAATTTGAATTTTACGGCAATTGTGGTTGCTGACTTGTTTGTTCGTGACATTGTTCGCCTTCGTGGCATTCCAACCAATATAGTATCTGATCGTGACCCTCTATTTATGAGCACTTTCTGGCAAGAGCTTTTCAAACTTCAAGGTACTACTCTATCCACTAGCAGTGCCTATCACCCGCAAACCGACGAACAGACTGAGGTGCTTAATCACTGCTTGGAAGATTATTTGAGGTGTTTTGTGTCCGATCATCCGCGCCAATGGCCTTGTTTTCTCCTTTGGGCGGAGTGGCATTACAATACATCATGGCACTCCACCATAAAAATGACTCCTTTTGAGGCTGTGTATGGCCGAGCCCCGCCCTCTATTCTTGACTATGAGCCGGGATCTTCTTCGGTAGCTTCTGTTGATAGCTTGCTGCAGAATCGAGCCACCATCCTCCAGTCCTTACGAGAGAACTTACTCCAAGCTCAAAATCGAATGAGGAATCAAGCCAATTCGGGACGCCGAGATGTCTCATTTTTCGAAGGCAGCTGGGTTTTTGTCAAGCTACAACCGTTTCGTCATTCTACCTTAGCCCATCGCCAATCAAATAAATTAGCTCCGCGTTTCTATGGCCCTTTCCAAATTCTCGCACGAATTGGTCCAGTCGCATATCGTCTGGCTCTTCCTGCCACAGCACGCATCCACAATGTCTTCCACGTTTCAAAACTCAAGCTCTGCCGTGGAGATCCTCTTGCACAGCAACAGCCTTTGCCTCAGGAGTTTTTGGGCTCTCAACCAATACTCAAACCATCTCAAGTTTTGGGCCATCGTCAAGTTCTTCAACATGGTGTGCCAGTTCGCTAGGTGCTTATTTAGTGGGACGGCCAATCTATCTTGGATGCTACTTGGGAGGCCGTTACAGAAATGAGCAAGGACTACCCTGAGTTTATCCTTGAGGTCAAGGATTTTCCTGGAGGGGGAGCAAATGATGTAGGTCCAAATGAATCAGGCTCATCAGGCCTAGTTAGCTCTAAAGAATCAGGCCCAACAGTTAGGAAAAGTTCTAGACAAATCACATTTCCTGCTATATATAAAGATTTTGTGTAATTGGGTGTATGGTTGTTAGGAGATTTTGACAGCTAATGATTAGACCAGAAAAGTGTGACATTCCGTTGGGGAATCCCCTATAAATGTTAACTGTCAAGTATGAATGAAGGAGAGCATTATTTCCCTATCTTCTCATTTTTTTCTCTTTTTCTCTCTCTATATCTCTCTATCTTCCTTTCTCTTTGATCTGTCCTCCTCTTCCAAACATTCCCTGGCCCGTTTCCTTTCACATCATCCTTAGATTTTTTTCCTCAGCAACCCAAGTACCCCATCACTGTGGCTAGCCAGTAGCCAGATAGCACCATGGCAATGTCATGGCTGCCCAATGAGACCCTAGTTTGTGTTTTTTTTTTTTTTTTTTAAAGGTAGTATTTTTGGGATGTTTAGGCATATTTTCAATGTTCTAAATTTATAAATATTCTTAAAATAATTAAACACTCATTACTTATGCTCGGATTTAATTAATTTAATTTCTAAAGTCTAATTTTCCAACTTACACCCACTATTCAATGAAATGCCTAAGTTAAAATTTAGAAACCTATTTCACCTAATGGACTTCCAGTTGACATAAGTTCATTTTAGTTGGTTTTTAGGCATTTCTTTGACACCCGAATGCTTATAGTAACATTTCTATATATTTATTTACATTATGCGTGACTCAGATAAATTTATTGAAATTTCTATCAATATAAAACGTAGTTGGTTGATTAAATGCTCAAATGAAACCTTGCACTCATTTTTTTTTTCCTTATTTGGACCTTCAAACGAATTTGGCCCATTCAAATAAATTTTAGGCATTATTGTTTTGTCAACCCCGATACTTTAGGCAACTCCTCCTTATTTAATCTATATTTTTGTGACACGGTCAATTTAATTAGATTAAAATTTATGATTTACATTGTTTATCTGATAAAATACCTTATTGAATAAATTTTGATAGTTTTTTCATATTTAACTACCTGAATGATGTTAGAATAATTGTAAGGGATATCATGGGTCTTTGAAATCCCAGAAATTATTTTAAATAAAATGTTATAATAGGGGTTTGGCTATAATTGTTAAATAAGTTGAAATTGTCTTTTTAATAAGAAATGTATAAATGATTTCCATAAAATAGAGAAATTACTAAAATAGCAATATTCACTATGTAATTTTTCAAAAATCCCAATTTTCCAAATTTACACATTTCACCGCCAATAATGGGATGAAATAAATTTTTAAAAATTTTCTACCATTAAAATAAGTTTTGAGAACTTAATGATTATTTTATATTTTATAAAATATTTAAAATGAAAGGGAAATGAGGAAAACCGAGATGGGAGCTAATGAGATTTGACCTCTTGGTCAACTATTGTCGCCTTCCCACCCAACTACCAACCTCAACTTGGTTGTATATAGTATAAGAAATATTATTACACCAATCAAACATGTCTGGAAAAGTAGTCAAAATAGTGAGCTTAATTAACACTTAATCTTAATTAGTTCTACCAAATTAACACCATGTTTGTATATTTTAAGCATTTATCTTTATGAATTTAATATTTGTGAATGTGTTTAGCTTTAAATTATCTGAGAAATAAATGACAAAAATGTTGATTGTTTTAAATGAAAAACTTGGAATTTTTTATAAATGTAACTAAATAATTACATAAGAAATTCATTGCCCAAAATTATTGCCTGATTTGAATAAAAGGTCTTGATTCCATAAAAGGTGATTTGAAAATATTAAATGATGAAAATAAACCAAAAACACGAGGTGCTAAGGGTATTATCAGCGATGGGGTGATGGGTGAATAGAAATAGCTTTTAGGTGGAGAGGGGAACTTATTTGTTTTTTCAATGGGGGAGGTACTGTCTTCTAACCTAGCCGGTCGCGATGACCAAATTATGGTTGGTGACATCCATGAATACACTTTGGAAGTGGAGGTCGTAAAGTCATTAGTTCCTAAGGTTAGGGCTAGGATAGGATTATGATTAAACTAGGGAAATTTCAAGTAAAATCTTTATCTAATTTTACATGACTAGCAACTTCTCTTGTTTATGTTTGGAAGATTGTGATTTTGATTTGTTTATATCTAATTCCTTTTGATTATTGTTAACTATTGAAGTGTAAAATTACTTGAAACTAGTACCCTATACGATTTAATCCTGAGACCTTAAAGATTTAAATCTAAGACCCCCTACCACTACAACACTGGTTTTATTGTGGTACCTAACTGCAGTGTCATATTATTTATCTTGTAGGTGAAATAATGATAATAGAGACCGACTATTCCAAATTATTGTGAGTATAATTTTACATTATTCTGTTATGATCTATTGAATTATTTGTTTCATGAATAACATATCACCTAACCACGATCACTGTATTGGGTCACACAATACAGTGTAATATTATGATCACTGCATGTAGACACCTAAGGAATTTTGACTATTGGGCTTTGGCATCTCACCACTCCATGAAAAAAATTTTCAGGACATTGAGCACAGGGATACTGAAGAAGAAAAAAAAAAAAAGAGAACTAATCTCTCTTGAAATTGCTTTAGGACAGCATTTTATTTTTCCTTTTCCCAAGTACTGGAAGACTCTATTAAAAACTTTGGTCTGTAATTTTAATTATGGATGATTGTTATGGTCTGTATAATTATCAGTGTAGTTGGGATACTAGTCATAGCTCTATAATCCATATTTATATTATTTCGAATGTTGCAGTTTGATTTTGCCATTGACTTGGCCAAAGACTTAAAATTTATTTAAGGACAAATTAAGGATTTTAAACCCTATTTTATTCTCACAAGTCACCCCTAAGTTTGGAGGAAAATTCGGGCAATGACTTGTTCTTGTCATAGCTCTATAATCCATATTTACATTATTTTGTATGTTGCAGTTTGATTTTGCCATTGACTTGGCCAAAGACTTAAAATTTATTTAAGGATAAATTAAGGATTTTAAACCCTATTTTATTCTCACAAGTCACCCCTGAGTTTGGAGGAAAATTTGGGTCGTAACTTGTTCTTCTACACTCTAGTCAATTTGCATTGTTGAACTTTATTTGATTTAGTTTGTCTTTACTCAACATGCAAGTCAAGTTGAGGTAGCTTGATAAACATTGTTAAATCTATTTCCTAACAATTTAAGTTTTTGGGATAGTTGATGACCTAAAAAACAATATTTGGATCCTCTATAGCCTTTCTTATTCTACTCTTGTTGTGACTTTCAACTTTGGCCCTTTTTGATGAAATAACAATTGCACATTAATGCAAATCCATGTATACGTCTGACTTACTGCCTTCTATTTGTTTTGTGTGCTTCCAACTAACTTATATTAGATTCTTTTACAGGGATGAAGCTACTAAGGGGTTTGGGTCCATGATCTTCTCTGAGTTTTGAAAAATACTATCTGTACATGAAATATTTTGACTAAAAAACATTTATACTATGGGTTCGGCCCCCTTAAAATTTTAAAAAATAGTTTACTTCGATCAGGAAAACACAACCAGTAATACATATAAATTTTCAGATCAATAAAATTTAAGTTATAAACTAACGTCCCTAAAATTTAACTATTTTTTTGAATCATTATATATAATTCAGAATTAAAAAGCTCTACTGATTATACCATCTATACTTACATATTAATTTGTTTTTATTTACTGATGATGGTGAAAATTTGTAACCTTAGGCTGCGTTTGTTTGAGGGATAAAGAGGTAGGATTGGATGAGTAATCCGTGGGTCCCACGGATCGGAGGAGTAATGAAGTGTTTGTTTGATATCCGTGAGCCCCATGGATTGGATGAATAATGAAGGAATTTGTGGGATAAGTTATCCCATGGGGGGTGTGGGATGAGTTATCCGCTATCTCCGGATTACTTCCCTCCAAAATCCAAAGGTCCAAAATTATTTTCTATCACATTACATATCAAATCACATCTTTTATCCCACTTTATATCCCACCAACCAAACACCAAAAAAATAATCTGACATAAAAAATTAATCCCATCTTTTATCCAATCCCATTAGTGCGTTCTACGATATTACTTATCCTCCATCTTCCAATCCCTCAAACAAACACAACCTTAGTGTAAACTCCAGTCCAAAGCTTGTGCGCCATAAATACCGATATGGTGCCGAAAAGTAGGCCCTGAGCAGCCGAGCTGTAGTCTCCAAGGACAAGGCCTACTTGTGTTGTGCACAGGCTTCTGTACCCCATTTTCTTCTCTTACCAGAGCCGAGCTTACTACCATGGGAAATACAGCCAAGTATAGATAGAGTTCCTTTCCAGGGGAGGTTTTGCTGAGCAGCGAAATTGTCCCCAAGTATTGCTTCAACTGCTGAAAGGTTGCCTCACACTCTGCGATCCATTTGAAGGCATTCCTTAGGATCTTGAAGAATGGGAGGCACTTATTCGACAATCTTGAAATAATCTTGTTAAGGCTGACGACCTTACCTGCCAGTCTGTATACATCTTTTATCGTCCTAGGAGATTGCATTTCTACAGTGGTTCAGACTTTTTCGAATTTGCTTTAATGCCCCTGCTGGAGACCATATAGTCGAGAAACTTCTCAGATGCTACCCCAAAAGCACATTTGGGGGGATTTAACTACATTCTGAACTTTCTAAAGGTGTTGAAAGTCTCTCTAGACCTATCACATGGTCGGCGGCTTGCTTACTCTTCACTAGCATATCGTCAACTTAGACTTCCACGTTTCGTCTGACCTGATACTTGAACATGAGATTCACCAGCCGTTGGTCTGTCGCGTTCTTAAGAACAAATGGTATGACTTCGTAAAATAGAAAACTTGGTCGGTGATGAAGATCGCGTGCTCCTGGTCTTGCTCGGCCATTATAATTTGGTTGTATCCTAAAAAACCATCCATTAAAGAGAGTTCCTGATGGCCGAAAGTTGATTTTACCAAAAGGTTGATGGAGGGTAAGGGGAAATTGTCCTTAGGTCAAGCTTTGTTGAGGTCTGAAAAATCCACGTGTATCCTCCACTTTTCATTTGACTTTTTAACCATCACTGCGTTAGATAGCCAAGTAGGGTAGTGTACCTCTCTAATGAACTTAGCTTTTAACAGCTTTTCCACATCCTGTTCTACTGCCTCATTACGCTTAGGGGTAAACACTCTTCTTTTCTATTTCACTGGCCAAGCTGGCAGTGATATGTTTAAATAGTGTGCCATCACCTTGGTGTTGATTCTAGGTATGTCTTCGTGAGACCAGGCAAAGACATCAGTATTCTTCATTAGGAATTCCTTAAGCTCCTGCTTTTGCTACTCAAGAGCACTAGCCCTAATCTTGACAGTCATTTCTTACTCGGATTCTCCTACCATAACCTCCTCCAGGACGTCACCAGGTTCCCCTTCTTTATGTCTTCCTCGTTTCGAACTTCCAATTCTTCCACAATTAATACTTCTTGGTTAGTCATCTCTTTCAGGAAAGATATATAACATTCCTAAGCTACTCTTTGGTTCCCCTTGACACAGTCAATCCTATGCTTGGTCAGGAACTTAACTCGTAGATGATAGGTGGAAGCAACTACCCTAAATTGGTTTAGGGCTCTTCTTCCAAAAATGGTGTATATGCTGAGGGGCAGTCCACCACTAGAAAGTTGATCATCTCTATTGCTTATTCGGGCTCGATTCCTAACATGACTGGGAGAGTAATAGAACCAATTGGCATCACCTGATCTCCTGCATAACCGACCAAAGGAGAGCAGATTAGTTACAGCTTCTGCTTCTCGATTTTCATTTTTTTAAACACCTTCCTGTATAAGATTTTAGCCAAGCTCCCATTGTTCGCCAAAATTCTCCACATTTGAAAGTTAACCATGATGGTTGATATGACAAGAGGGTTGTCGTGCGGATGGTTTAGCTCCACAGCCTCATCCTCCATAAAAGTGATCAGGACTTACTTCACTTTAGTTCTCTTGGTTGGCTACTCGATTGAGATCACCTCTTGATCTTTCTTCAAGTGCCGACCGTGCCTCTTTCATGCTAGGAGGACTCACTTCCTCCTACAAAGCCTCCTGAAATGATCCTAATTTCTCCCGCAGGGCGCTGATTTTGCTGTCCCTGGTTAGCACTTCTCTTTAGAGGACTTTCACGAGCCGAGCTCCTTTGGCCATCACGGCTGTCCCGTCCTTGGCCAGCAACAAATCTGTTATACATTCCCTTTTTGACTAGTTCCTCTACCTGCTTCTTGAGATCGGACCAATCTTCTGTGTCGTGACGATGGTCCCTATGATACAAGTAATACTTAGACTTGCTCATTGACTCCGCTGGGGCCTTAACTCTTTAGGCCACTTGAAATCTAGTCATCTCTGATTGGATGGAAGACCCATTCCAGCTTTGTGTTTAAGGGGGTAAAGTCTTTGGCCAAGTTGGCAAACTTGGCCCTTCTCTCCTTTGTTTGATGCCCTGACCCAAAAGTCCTAGGAGCTTTTGGCTCTTGACATCTTTCGAATCATTCTGCCTCTTTCTTTCTGAATGCGGGCTTCCCACTACGCATCACCTTGTACTTTCGTCACATATTCAGAATTCATATGCCTCTGGGCCTGAGCCATCAACTCAGCCACTGTGGCTGGGGTTTTCTTTGCTAGTGAAAAAGCAAACCTGTTGAATTTCAGGCCACTCATAAAAGCGTGAGTGCCACCTTCTCACTAGCTTCGTCAATTTCAAGCATCTCATGATTGAACCTAGTGACATACTCTCTGAGGGGTTCCTCTTTACCTTGTCATACAATCAGTAACGACAGCTTCCTCTCTCTGTCCACCAATGAAGTGTGAAATGAACATCTTACAAAGCTGTTTGAAATTGTCGATCGTTCTAGGCTTAATCTTGTTAAACCAAGCTTGGGCCGAACCCTTAAGGGTGATGGAGAAGTCTCGACACTAGATTTCATCTAGTATGTGTCTAGATGTTCCATAGGGTCCCTGAAGCCATCATAAACATCCACGGTTGGCATTTTGAGTTTCGGTGGCAGAGGGTAGTCCTTCACCACATGGGTGAAAAGAGTACCGGTCCTATGGACCAGGTCATCCACAACATTAGGAGCCTATATTACCACAAAAGCTTTGTCGACCTGGGTTTACATGGCTCTGATTTGCTGTTCAACTGCAGTCATGTTCTCAGTTTTGTCAATCTCCACCTCGAAGCGTGGAGGAATGGTGTGACTATGAGCTCCATCTTCAATAACCACGCCATACCTCTACTGAAGGGCATGCACTCGTTGGTAGGCCATCGTTATCCCCGACTACGCCGCCCCCATTGACCTCTTTGTGGGTACGAGCCCAATCGTTGTTTGCATCATTTGCCAGTGGATCCTGCAATGGCAGGACAGGTGCAGGTGGTGAGGCTGTAACCATAAGATCAATGCACTGTAATAGCGTTTGGTTTTGGGCCATGGTAGCCATTTTCGCAAACTACCTCTACTTTGCTGTAATCTTGGCATTCTGATTCTGATTCTCCATTGCTGAGGTCAGCTAGGTTTGTCTTCCGAACTTAGCTTGGACCATATAAGGTTAATAGGAACGTTGGTTCCTACAAACAACACCAACTGATGATGGTGAAAATTCGTAACCTTGATCCAAACTCCAATCCGAAGCCTACACGTTGTGAATATCGATGTGGCACCTGCCAAAGACTCTTCGATGCTTAAGTTAACAAAAGAATGGGCATTCAATTTGGTAGAGTAACAACGAGGATAGTCTCATTCCTATTAGGGTTAAGTTTTTTTTCCCCTTTATAAGAATCTCTTACAGTGTTATAATTAGAATTAAATTAGGAACCTTCCCTGTGGTTTTTTTATTTGGATAAAGAAAGCATTGAATTCGAAGTTTATCTTTACGATTGTCTTACTGATTCATGATGATCCCTAACTATATCTTAGAAGTGAATCTCGAAACCACATTAAGTTTGCCTCACACTCAGTTCAGGGCCAAGTCCTACCGGTGCTCAGCCTTTCTTAAGTCAGCTCGGTCAAAATTATGTAGGCTACGGTGCTCAGTACTTCGTTGCTGCAAGGTCCAATCTGCTATTTCGATAGATCGGGAAAATACCCCTCATCATTTACTAAATATAATTTATAATAGAAGTCATAATTTTTTCTAAGCACAAATTCAACCTAAAAAAAAAAAAAAACAAAATTTGGCTATGCGAAGCTCAAAATCCCGACTCCATCCATGCTCTTTTATCTAACACCTTTCTTGGTGTTCTCGACTTTCAATTGTAGTTGCTCTAAATTTACTAGACCCTTTTCATGCAATTAGGTTTTTTTTCCCTAAAAGAATAAAAAAATAAAATAAAAAGAAAGAAAGCATTCATGGCCTTAACATTTGATTAAACGTTTGCGCTATTATTTGCTCATTATTCTAGTTTGGTCAACTAGAGCAACCCAATTGCTTTTTTTGGTTGTGTGATCAATGGTTATAGCGAACAAACCGTGCTCAAGGACAGGACTTCACATGAGTTGAGTGAAAAAAAGTCGCAAGGTTTTCAAAATTAGTTTGACAATCTTATGGAACTTGAAAATGTGTTCAAATTTAACTTGTTAACCTTTCAACTCGAGTTTAACTAAGCTGAACTTGAATAATTTTATTATTTCACACAAATTTAAGCTTACAAAGCCAAGTTACAATTTGTGTTTCAAGTTTAATTTAATTTCACAATGAGCCAATCTCAAAACGATTTTTTACTGGCACAAGTTCTAACTCTTTGGTTTGTTTAACAACCTTCCACAACGATAATGACAAATCAAAAGCAATTATAATAAGCATAGATTTTCTATCAAGTACTAGCTAGTTCAGCAAAATGCATCACCTCACAACCCTGACATTTGGCATCGACAAAACATCCACTTCCGAAATCTTCAGCTTCTAGCAAGGCATATTCTTTAGCTAATATGCACACAGAGATTTACAAAAAGAAATTTATGAACAAGAAATGTTACCCCCCCCCCCGGGGGGGGGGGGTTCTCTCCTATTGGGGAGGTTCTGGTAATATCAGAAAGATCATCTTCTAAACTTTCACCTGAAATTTACAAGCAAAAACTTCTACTCCAAATTTCATGGGGAGAATTGCTCAATGGGATTGCATTTTCCTCACTTTTGACATGTTTTCCAACTAGATATATCCTAGTCTTAAGTTTCTGCCTTCCATTTCTAGCCCATTGTACCAATCATCATTGCTACCGAGTCAATCAACTAAGCCACCATCGGCTCTTCGTTTCTCGTCATTTTCTGTACACAGAACAAATAATGCAAGGTGTCACACTTTATACCAACCTGGTTAAAGAATACAAATAAATAACAAATACTAAACACAAATTACTGAAATTTAAAAATTTTTAAAATGCAAAGCAACTTGCCTCCAAAACCAAAACAGACTTGCAAACTCAAAAGCAATCAAACCACGCTTGTATAATCGAAAGGAAAATCCTATACATATATCAAAATACAAAGGAAGCCGCAAAGTCTATCCAAAAACTTCCCAAAGAGGGATAGACATCCCCCAGTATAACCTACCATACAAGATCAATTCAATGAAAGCAAATATCTTTGCAGAATAAATTAGAAGGTTGTCAATTCCCATCAAGCCTGTATGCAAAAATAAAAATGAAATAAAGTAAAAAAATAGAAGCAATTTTTCTTCAACACGCTCAATAATCAATCCCAAAATCAAATGCAGCCGCAAAACTTCCATGTTCAGGTGCCCATATATTTGTTCCTTCAACAGCCGTCTTTATAAGCTACAATGAATTCTTCGTTGTCTTTACATCATTTACGGCACTTTGTAATTCAGATAATGAGTTTATAGGCATTCCTATTTAATACCTAATTTAAAATTAATTATTTCAGATCATTTTGCTCAAGTACGGAAAAAGGAAGATATATATCATAACAATTGATTATAGAATTCAATTGAAAAATGAACCACCAGGCTGAGTGAGTGCCATGCATGAAGATTGTAGAGTGGCCTGTGAGTCAGTGTTATTGCATAAGCAGAAGTTAATTAGCAAAGAAACATCATAAAAACAGCAATAGTTATTATGCTCCAGTGAAGGAGTACAAAACATAGCAGTCGTGCTGGCCTGTGAGTCAGTGCTATTGCATAAGCAGAAGTTACTTGGCAAAGAAACATCCGAAAACAGCAATAGTTATTATGCTCCAGTGGAGGAATACCAAACATAGCAGTCATGCAAAGCCCTCGACATAGCTCCAGATAGCTATATACTCCGAGTGGTGGCTGTTTCTGGGGAAAAACAACAATAAAAAGCTGTTTCCACCTCAATTAAATTAAAACTGTGCGCGCGTTTGGTGACACTAACAAACTCTATAAAACAAAATAAATCTCTAACAACCTCTATAAATCACTCAAATTCCCACCTTTACTAATTTCAAAAAATTTCAATATTTCGCTAAAAAAAAAAAAAAAAAATCCGGAAGAAGGTTAACCGAATGCGTAATTTTTTTTTTACAATCATATTCTTCGAGTCGAAAGCTTTCAAACGAGTACCATTATTGCTATTTTATTCAAATTTTTTTGAATGTGTGAATGGATTTGGAAAACCGTTGTTTTGATGCTGTGCGTATATAAAGCAAAACATTGAGTGTGGATTTCTTGAATCCGTGGGAACAGTTTTACTACTATTCAAATACAAAAAATGCACTAAAATTAATCCAAAATCACATTTTATTTCAATTTATCTTATTTTTTACTACCCCAACGCACACTATATAAGAAATTTTGCACGCAGGCAGACACCCTACTTAATAACATGGTACTTTCAGAATATTCTAGAATATATTAGCCTTGATTGAGCGTAATTATAATTGATTTTATTATAATTGTAATTTCCTTTTTAAGTTGTATTCCAGTATTATTAATATGATGATAGAGAGGGTAACTAATTAAGCACTCTAAATTTTTTCTATTCTATTCCCTAACTTGGTATCAAAGCAATTCCACCAAAAAAAAAAAAAAAAAAAAAAATAGAAGAAAGAAAGAAGGGGGGGAAAAAAAGAGGAAGTCAAAAAGCAACAGGAATCCTAGCGGCCGCTGTTCATGTCGCCTACATACCTCCAACCACCGGCATTAGTCATTGCCCCCTAATAAAGATTGCATCCTCCCGGAGATCACAACCATAGCCAATTGAAAAATTCCGATGGTTAGACGCGCTCTCACGTGCCAACAATAGCCTTTGAGGATAGATCTCTTGCACCTTTGTCTGTGAAGAGAGGATTGGTGCGTGAGCCTAGTCATCTCTCAGGCAACCATTGGCGGTGGTCACCTAATGTAGGAGGATCTCCTATATATGATAAAAGGTCACCGTCGATTGTTTGCTTCCTGACTCTGTTGTCGATCGCTATTTTGCGTTCGCTTCCTGACTCTCGATTGTCAATCATCGCCGTAGTCGTCGGTTGTCGTTGTATTCGCTGCCTTCTCAGCCATCTCTCCCAATTGGAAAAAAAAAAATGACACTCAATCATCGGCCGTCACTGTGTTCGCTTCCTGACTCATCGTTGTGTTCGCATATGCTTTGACTAGGCCCACTGCTCTCAGAATATTTCTTCGTTTAATTCTTGTTGCTCTCAACTTGATTCGTTTGTGCTACTCAATTTCTAATTATTGCTTGATTTATGATTTGCGACTGCTTGTAGAACCCTAGCTACTGCTCTCTATTTCTGAACCTCACGATCTATTTGCTTTTCATTATTTGGACTGTATCATATTCATAATGGCTATTGATCCTTCTATGATCATCACTGATTCATCCTTGCTGTCGGTTCCAATGGTACCTATTGTTTCACTTGACAGATCTTGGGTATTGAAATAGCTAGATCATGCAAAGCCATTACCCTCTTGTAGAGGAAGTATGTTTTAGACTTATTATCTGAGACAGTTATTCTAGGCTCTTAACCTACAGATACTCTAATTGATCCCAATATGAAACTTGTTTATAAAAAAGTGTGACTTATTAGAGAATCCCAATACTACGAACGATTGGTTAGGAAATTAAACTACCCAATAGTGACAAAACAAGGCATTTCATTTGCTATGAGTGTGATTGGTGAGAATTTGAAGATCACCTTTATACCAATCGTTGTCTAAATTCTAATGTATTTAAAGAGAACACCTGAAAAAGCTTATTATATCATGATAATGAGCATACTTTAGTGTAGGGATATATAGATGTCAATTAGGCAGAATCACTATCAAACAAATGTTTCACTACTGGTTATTGTATCTTTATTAGAAGTAATCTAGTGTCATGGAAGAACAAGAAGTAGACAATTGTAGCGAGGTTAAGAACATGGCTCCATCTCATGTGAGCTAGTCTAGATATGACGTCTGATATATGATAAATTGGGAATTCATCATTTACAACTGATGGAGCTCTTCTGCAATAATCAAGCTACCATTGATATTGCTATTGCTTGCGATCAATTATTCCATGAAACAACTAAAAGCACATTAAGGTAAATTTTCATTTTGTCAATGAGAAGATTCTATTAAACACTATTAAGACCGGTCATGTCAAGTTCAAATACTAGCTTGCTTATATTTACTAAAGCTCCTAGGGAATCCCAAGCTAGAAACATTTGTAACAAGATTGGAATATGTAATATATACGCTCTAGTTTGAGGGGGAATGTTAGAGACAAGGAATATCGTAAATATAGAAATAAATTCTTGAACTCTTTCCTAGAATAGGACATCAAATTTTGATTTTCTATATCATTGTTTCCAAATTTGTACAGGACCTATTGAATATAAATATGTACTGAAACAATCCTAGGGTGTCAAATCTTTCATTCAAATTGTTGTATCTTGACATAATCATTTTTCAATTACAACTTGAATTTTTGATAATCAAGCCAAAGCTCATCTCTCCCATCCACAAACCTTAGAAAATGAACTCAAACGGTAAAAACCCTAAATCCTAGATCAATTCTCAGGCTGATGATGGCTTGTCTTCGTTGGCTGCTCTGAATGATGAAATTGATGATGACGACCATCATCCATTACAAGTCTAAACTATATACAAAGCTAATGGGAGGTTGGAATTGGTTTTGGGCTGATTCAAATCGAAGTGGGGTGGATTTCTTTTCTAGTCATGGTACAGCATTGGTCCCATTGGGTTACAGCGATGGTAGTTCACGATGGTTTTGAAGGGGTGCTTGGATCGGGTGGGATGGAGAAGTCAAAGGTCGAGTGTGGCAAGAGTGAGACAGGGGAGTGGGATTGTTGTGATTAGAGACATTGTATTACGATTGGGGCAACCTAGCAAAAGCAGCTAGCACATTGAAATTTTGGGAATAAAGTCTTGTTTGGCTTCACGCAGATAAGAGTTTCACACATCATTGAGAAAAATCATCCACTCAGAGGTGCACTCAATTGATCCAAAGTAAATCCATAAGCCATGACATGGCATATTGCCTCTTTCTCACTAGATTTCGAAGTATATATATTATTTTGATAAAGTGTGATAGCTAGGTTGATTTGAGGATTCTTATTTTTTTAGAACACTAAAGATCTACTGTAGGTAGCCTTATCTCCTATTTCCCTAATCTGTCCTACATCACTTGAGCTTTTAGACAAGTTGGCAGTTAATAACCAAATAGAAATTACAATAACAGTTCTCCACACAGCACAAAAATATAGGCATGCAATCACATATTTTAATCAAGAATGGAGCCATTCCATTTCAATGGATGTTAAAACCTGGGAGTGAATTCTACAAGTAATACCCCACTTTCAAAAGAAGATGAGGAGATATTGCATACTTCCATAAACTATTGATCTCGTCTAGAATTAATTACGGTCACATATAAAAGTAGGTGCAGGGAAAAAAATTCCCACATGGATCTTCCAACTTCAGATGAGAATTTTGAGTTTGAGATTTATCATTGCATAATTATATAATTTGAAGAAACGTTATTCAAGCAATGAAACTAGATTTTCTGAAAATTGGAATTTGATATATCTCAAAACCAAGATTAAAACAGGAAAGTTAAGGTCAGATTTAGAAACCAGTTTCTTCTCGGATAGGTCTTCGTCTCCAACTCTATTTTTTAACTCAATTATTTCAGAAAATCAAAAAGATTCTAAATGGAAATACATGCACGGGGGTAGAAACTTATCCAAATTTTGAGCGTCTGTTGTACCTGAAGAAATTCCGCTGCCTCCACTCTTATCACCAGGAGTTTCCAAACTCTCCATGTGGATTGATTTTGGGGAGCTTTCACCTCTCTGTTTATGATCGTTAATGTTATTCTGGGCTATAGGTTCATGCTCTAATACATCTGCAATCACCTTAGGTCCAGGCTCTGATACATCTGCAATCACCTTGGGGACCTTTTGTAGCAACCGCAACCGTTCTGATGGTTTCTGAAGCAGCTGTTTTCTCTCCAAATATTCAAAAAGCGTAGAACACCACATATGTTAAGGGTCATACTAAACTTGTCCCACAAATATTGCCACTTTACAAATGCTCAACAAACTCCTTGTGCATGAGTGAGGAATTACATTCTCATATGTGGATGCCCAAGAATGACAAACAAATACAGTCTGTGAATGACCGTGAAAATTATTAATGCAAAGCATTTTTAAGCATCACTGCAATGTTAAAATTGCTCCTTTTATGACCAGGAGATTGTGGGTTAAATACTCGAAAACAGTCTCTCCCGTTATTGGGTTATGACTGCATATATTGCCCCCCCCCCCAAAAAAAAAAAAAAAACCCTGCATAGGCGGGGCCTCATGCACTAGGCTGCCCTTTTTAATTCTAAGTTTGAAATCAAAAACAATTACAAGATTTTATTAGATATACAATTCCAACTGGATGTCATAGGCCACAAAATCAAAGGGTTTTAGCTTCTTTTGCTCATTCATACTAATTAGGTTGATCAAAATGAAAACCTATGTTGCGAGTACTTGTGAAAGAATACTTTGAGATTGTTCTACTGTACTTCCCTTAACTCCGTGATGCATCTAGATGTTCTAATACAATATATTATTACCTCAGAAAAGCCAATATCCAGATCCTGCATTTCATAATCTACATAACAAAAAGGATATTCTCCTCTCCATCCTTTCTCATTTGCTCGATCAATGAGGTTTTGTAATAAAGCCAGCTGTCGGACAATCCACTGAACATTTTCCAATGTATATCAAAAAATGGATTAGCAAAATGAAAAGCAAGCAATGGATTATATATAAGCAGAAAGATTCCTGTAAAGAAGGTGGGATTCAGATCTTCTTCCTAAGTGAAATGCTTGATACTTTAGTCAAGTAAATTATCTGTATAATCACCAGAATGAAAATACAATAACCAAAATGAAACAAATTCCATTATCTTATTGAGATTGATTCATTATTAAGACTAACGATAATATAAATAAATGAGATAAACGAGAAGGACCTGCTTCAAATGCCATTGCACAACAAAATTGGAATAATTACTACTTTCAAACCTGCCTCCTAATTCGATTATCACCAATTAAATGCCACAACAAATAGTAGTAACACCTAGGCCAATAGAAAGCAGATGCCCACCAGTTTGAGATTGCACATTGCATTACATTTCTGAACTGAAAATGAAAAAAATGTACTAACAGTACGTATGACCAAAGATTCCACAGCCAAGGGAGGGGGGGCCTGAATTTCTAAAAGAAAATCTTATATTGTTTAACATAAGTTTATAATGATAATATGGAATTTCTTATCACAACAAAACTACTATTTGAATCCAAAAACTTTTAGAACTCTTATCACATATAAGTTTTCCACCGTGGCATGTCTCTATCTTGCATTATCACTATTCTGGAATAAACACTGTTGAGAGAAAGTTAGCCTAGTATGAATAATAGTTACCCGTCTCTAATAGGTTAACTTTTAGGTGAGATGGTGACTAATAGTTTAAGAGATTCACAAGTCATCTAATAATTTTAAGAGATACACTAATCATAGGTGGATTACTATAAATCATATATGAATAATAGAATAAGAACAAAGGAATGTAGAAGAATCTGTATTTCAATCAATCATGTCACAGCATGCGGGGGAAAAGAAAAGCAAATGAATACAAATGTTGTCATTTATCAACCAGAAATACTACTTGTGTTTCAAATTGTTCTTTACCTTCTTTATATATATATATATATATATATGTATATATTTCATCCATGATGTGTATTATATTATTTGTAGCATTAAGAACAATTTTCATATGCATTTAAAATGGTTCTTAGTCTTTGACTAATTTATTGCGGTTAATCTTATTTAATTTTGATTAATGGTATTGATGCCACAACAGATTTTGTTAAGTAGTTACTTACCAAAAAAAAAAATACTTACCAAAAAAAAAGATTTTGTTAAGTAGTCTTTTTATACATTAATATCAATGTAGGTAGCATTGTGAATTAACAACATAAAATTGAAATTAAAATTTTTATTGTTAGTATTGTTTGGAAATAGTAGTTTTGTTTAAGTATGCAAAACGTAATTCCCTCCAAAAACCAGGAAAAAAATGAGAAAGTCACCTTTCATTTCTGTTTGAACAAGATTAATGTTGTGAAAAACTAATTTAACTCTTCCAAGTTTACCTAACAGTTTTTGTCAGTGTCAACCTTTAATTGCCCACCGCCCTTTTCCCCGAGTAAAATATTGGCTCTGGCCTATATTTCTTGGCAAAGATTGTTCAAGGAGCAAGAATGGTTAGCAACGTGCTCTATAATGTCAGACAATAAGTAGGCTTGTATAAGTCAAGTATTATGAATTAATGTACTCAAAAAGTGAGGCAAATTCTTCTTTTTTTTTTATAAATAAAGTGAGAAATATTTTTTAAAAAAATTAGATATCTAATGAAATATTTTAGTCACCAAATTAATTATGTACTGACACATTTCTAGAAGTATTATGGCCACCTTTTTCTACATTTGCTAGCTCTCTTTGTATGTTTTAGTTCGCCTTCCTTGGCATTCTGCTCCTAAGGAAATAAGATAAAAAAGGGACCATTTTTATTGCTACATTCACTGTTTTGGAACAAAAATGAACCATGTTTTGCAAGGTGCATTTCAAGACATAAATAGGCGGGGTATTAGTGTTTTCTGGCAACACTGGTACAACCAGAAAATGTTAAGTGTCTTTCAATAGTTTATTTCATAACCAACAAAAGACAAAGAGATGTCAGACAAATCTCTCTCTCTCTCTCTCTCTCACACACACACACACTCACAGAGTATACACAGAGCAAGTCTTGAACTTCAACTCAAGGACTCCAAAGAAGCACCTAATACACACAGAAGAAACCCAGAAGTTTTCATGATTGGCTCAAACGGCATAACCGGTCTTTTTTATTATCATTTACATTATTTTGTTTTGCCAAATCACATGGTTCACTCTCAAATTGATGGAAATTGAGTTCTAGACAATACAACATCAGGTTATCCTATGAAAAAGCACAAAACAGATGATGCAATGCACATTTGTGGAGTGAATTGGAGTAGCGATTCTTACATGATTTGTTATATCTTCATGCAAGCTCCTGGCCTTCTGTTCAAGCTCCGCCTGTCAAATAAAATATTTTGACCAAACAGTTTGAATGTCCTTCCAATCAGAATGCAGTAAACTAATGGGATACAGATACAGTTAGAAATTTAAAAACTACACCGTAGTGGCTATATTTCTCCACATAAACTTGAATTTTGCTCTCAACATAAACTTGAATTAAGAAAAAAAATGAGTTCTAATTGTTTGATGTTGTAACATAATGATTCCAATAAGTGTAACATATAATATATTAATCACGTATAGACTCAGTTAAAGAGGAAAACGATCTTTCTTAAAATGTCAAATTTACTGATTAAATAGTCTAAACTCAGATTTCCTTGACTTCCAATTGATGCTTAAAGTAAAAATATACTAGGCTTCATAGCGACGATTGAAAGAAGGAAACCTCCCATTAAGGGTTGTAACAAAGTCTACCATGAAGTACATAAGGGCAGTTGTTTGCAACATGAACCACAGAATCAGCAATGTTCAATGGTGATGTAAGTAAAATATGAAGCCAACCACAAAAAGGCAAGGTAAGAAAGAAAAGATAACCCACTGAAATACAAACATACAATGAGTGCCTACATGACACCTGGCAGAAGCGAAGCAGATCATTCTTCATTTGCTCTTGGAAAATATGTACCCTAGATGGGTAGAGGAACTCCAGCCAAAGGAATTCTGAGCTGTAGAGGAATGGGTTACTTGCAAGTTGCAAAAATAAGTTTGGACTTCAGGCTAGAGAAAGATTGTAATAAATCAGCATTGCAACAGTTTGTTGCATTTTTGCTATATAAACTAGGTGTAACTTCCAGAAACATCTATCCTGCATTTGTAGGGTTATGGACTAAACAGAAGTAATTGATGATTCAAATTAATGAATATACAACACAAAGTTATTGAATGTCTCAAAGAATAATTTCCCAGAATGAGCAGTTTCTCAGAGAATAGAGCAGAACTAAAGCAGGCATTCCCTCAACAAACTAATTGAACACAACATCTCGCATAAAAGCATAAGAAGTTGGAAGTTCCACTTCAATGCCCGCTTCCCCGGTTCTATCAAAGTCGAAAGGACTCATAAGGATTTGAGGAAGGGTGACATTCTCTAATAGAGCAACCATTTCATAGAGACTTAATAATTCTAATGCCCAGAAAGACTAGATCCACAGAAAATTCAAGTGCAAACTGGATTCTTACACCAAAAAGGTTCTTAGAAGTTTCAAATTTTAAAGATTGGGATCCAAATTTACATAGTTTAGTGTCATTCATTGAGAACTCAGTTTTTAAGTTTTTGTGCATTGTAGGAGACCTTATTGTAAATGGGTGACATCCCTTGATGCCTTCTTAATTCTATTACTAATATTTTAATTATCAAATAAACAAAATTAATACTTACCAAAAAAAATAACAAAAAAAAAAGAAACATTTTTTTTGCTTTCTCAGCTAATCTTTCTTCTAATCAGAATCAACTATGATATACAGTATCTACGAAAATATATCCCTTATAATTAAAGAAGTTTTACATTTACAATACATACAAGAATGCAAAAGAAAATGATTGACAAAGGAGCTTACCACGGTAGGCTTTCTAAGTACTCCGCTTTTAACTTTCTCCCTTAAATCTCTGCATTCTTCCTGTAGTAGGGGAAAAATCTAAGCCACAACACCATCGTTGATATGATAAAATACTGGATATATACTTTGAACTACTTTTTTTTTTATCGTTAAGCGGGGAAGGGGGAAGACCCCGGGTTTTGAACCCAAGTGATGAACGGGCCAATGGGAGCCTCTGCCACTAGGCCAAGAGCCGCACTTCATATACTTTGAACTAGTTAGACACTTAAACTTCTGATTAATGATTTATATTTAAACTACGGTAGAAATTCGAGATAAGTAGTATGGAAACAATAAGAATTTACGGGGGACAAGCCATTGTTAGGCTCGGATATATGTCCCAGTGTTCATCTCATTTTCATCTCCAAAGATACAGCAATGCAACAGAACATTTATGTTTGTTTATATGATTTTTTCATTTTCGTAGGTAACTTGATGTTTTCAACATGCAATATCGCATTTCATGCATAATATGGGAGTTTCGTACACATTTATATGGTAATTGAAATTTCTAAACATGCCTGCTAGATAAATGTCCAACCTAAATGTCAGTTATATATCTTATACTCTTACCCAAGTGTCAAAAAAGTTCAATGCATGCAGGCACCTTACTTCTAACATTAATGAGGGTCCATGTAGCACTCTCCTTCCGTCTTGCACATCAACTAGAGATGCAAAAAACTTACCCAAGCAAAGTCCAATCATACATACTGTTAACAGAGATTTGTGAAAACTTGGCACAACAATGAGTGGTATTGTGACTTGTATTTATAGTCTCTAGAGTATATACAAGATAGGAAACTGAAGAAAAAATGAGAATTCTTCTTATTCTACATGTAAGTGTAATTTAGATTAGCTTTTGTGTTAGCAATATCCGAGACAGCACTTTGCGTGTAATAGTTTATTCTAGATTTTGTAGAATGTCACAAGTTAGGTTTTTAGATGTTTAGGCATATGCCAAAGAGTGTTTAAGTATCCTTATTGATGGTTGAGAAGAGCATTGAAGTGGGAAGAGAAGTGGTTACTGGTTCAACAAGCTTTTGATCATCCCATTTGGACCCAAATTGTCACTGTCCAAAAAATTGAGGAGTCTCATAAGCAGTTCGTGAGGAGTTTATGCCCACGAGATGCCTATGACATCTGGAAAATTCTGTCCAGTATGCAAGAGGGTCTTGTGAACAGTTCATGTACAGTCTGTGCGCACGACCTGCCTGTGACGACGTCCAGATTTTTAAGATCTGTCCAAATGACTTTTTTAACCATCTCTTTTGATACAAAAAGAACTTTTCTCTTCTTAACCCTAACCTTTTGGACAGAACGTTACACTCACTAAGCTTATTTGAGAAAGAAACCAAAAGGGAATGATGGGATGCTTAACTTGCTTGATTCTTGACATCACCAACTATCTTTGGTAAAGATTCATCATCAACCAGCTCAGATCTATGGATGTGCATCAAATCAAGTGAGCTTCTTCAAGTTTTTGAAGGTCTTCTTCTTCATGGGCTGAGGTGTATTGCGGGATGTCTGGCAAACAAGGTTAAAATGGGTTCTTAGGCAAGTAGATCAACGGGTAGTTGGTTGGGAAAACTTGTAATCCATGTCTATGTACCTTGTAACCTCTGATTTCATAGTGAAGAATGTTTAGTCTGATCCGCTTAAAGATCCGGGGTTGTTTTCTCCTTAGTGTTCTAAGGGATTTTTTACCCTAATCAACAAATCCTTGTTTCTCTTTGGTTTTATCTTATTGTTTCCAGCTGTGAATGTTTTGATTTGAGATACTATTGTGTGAGATTTGGGACTTTCAAGTGGTATCAGATCCTTGGGTGCTCTCTGTTTTTTTATCTAGACTTTCTGTCTGAGGGTTGGTCCATATAGTATCCATGGATAGCCAAAGAGAGGGACAATCAACTGTTAGACCTCCCTTTCTTGATGGGACTAACTATCACTATTGGAAGGCAAGGATGAGAGCCTTTCTCAAATCTATTGATGAACGGATTTGGGATTCCGTTGTTGATGGATGGAGACCACCTACTATGAGTGAGACTGACCACACACTGAAAGCTAAAAGAGATTGGTCACCTGCTGAGAATGAAGCTGCTGGGTGGAATAGTAAAGCCTTAAACGCAATTTTTTACAGTGTTTCTCAGGAAGAGTTCAGAAGAATTTCTAACTGTGAAGTTGCAAAAGATGCTTAGGATATTCTTCAAGTGACCTATGAAGGAACTACAGTAGTAAAAATAACCAAGTTACAGAGACTCACTAATGCATTTGAGGTAATTCGTATGGCAGAAAATGAAACATTTGATCAGTTTTACATCAAGCTCAGTGACATTGTAAATTCCTTAGCAAATCTTGGTGAAACTTATCTGCAATCAAAGATTGTTCGCAAGATTTTAAGGTCATTACCTGATAAGTTTCAGCCAAATGTTACAGCTATTGAGAAAAGTAAAGATGTAGATCAAATGAAGGTTGAAGAGTTAGTTGGTTCTCTGCAAACTTATGAAGTTAATGTAAATCAAACAAGAGAAACAAAGGAATTGCCTTAAGTTCAATCTGTGAAGATGAGAAAGAACAAATAGACACCTCAAAAGTGAGTGCTGAGGATATTGCTTTCCTTGTCAAGAAGTTCAAAAGTTTCTCCAAGAAGCCTTCTCAATACAAGTCAAAGCTCTCTAAAGGAAAGAAAAAGACTGGTGAAGAAATTAAAACCGAGAAAAAGCAAGAGAAATCCGGTGAGAAGCAATGCTTTGAATGTAAAGGGTATGGACATTTTGCTAATGAATGTGCAAATCGGATGAAGAGAAGAAACAAGAAAGTTTTTAATGCTTCTTGGGATAATGAAGATGATTCTAGGACTGACAAAGACCAAACTGATGATGATACATCTTGTTCTGAGGATGACCCTCCAAATGTCCTCGCATTTATGGTGAAAACTGATGATTGCTCTTCAAAGAAAAATTCAGAAATCAGTGTTTCTCAGATAACTCTTGATGAAAGTGATGAGAGTGACACTTCTGATCCAAATTCTGAGGAAGACATTCAAGATAAGTTTGATGTGTTACAAGATAAATATAATGAGCTGTACCAACAATCACTAACTCTTGCAAAGCAGAAGGCCAAAGTACTTTCCAAACTAAACAAAGTTGAATGTGAGAAAGAGAGTTTAAAAAATGAAGTTGAAAATTGTAAGACTCGTGTGGGTGAATTGGAGAAACTGATTGAGACATTGAAAAGAAATGAAGAAAATTTAACTTCTTTGAATGTGACATTGGAAAAAGAAGTTGAAGAATTGAATGAGAAATTTGCAAAGGTTTCTAGTTCTCTTAAGAAGTGGGATGCTGGAACCAAGAAGTTGGAAGACATTTTGGAAGCTCAAAGGTGTCCTAATGATAGAACTGGGATTGGATGTATAAAGCTGCCTTCATCTTCTTCAAACCAAGGAAATGGCCCAATTAAATTTGTCCCAGTTACTGAGATAATTGAGAACAAATCCAGCAATTTTCACTCCACTTCAAGGGTTGCAAAAGCTGAATGTGAACAATCAAAAAGTAATTCAAGAGGAAGCCAAAGTTTTCAACAGAAAGTGATATCAAGTGCAAGTAAGGTGAAAAATCACATTCGAGGTAATGGTTCTTGCAATCACTTTTCAGTTTTTGGAGGTAAAAATGTCATTAAATCTGGTTTCCATTCCTCAAATTCTGCATATTCTAGGAAATTTGTTCCCATATGTCATCATTGTGGAATTAGAGGATACATAAGACCATTTTGTCACAAATTGCACGGATTGCCATTGGATTATGTTAAATCCAAAGTTAATCCTAACAAAGGTCTTAAAGGAAAAGAATTTTGTCTAATAGGTTCAATGGTCTTCAATTTCATGATGACAATAACTTCCGAGCTCCATTCAAACCAAAAAAGAATATTTCTAATGGAGGATTGTCTAAATCCAATACCAAGAACGTTTCAAAAACTGTTTTCAAAGGTAAAATGTCTTCAAAAAGCAAAGTTAGAAAAGCATGGATTAAATGTGATGAATTGAATTGCTTTGTTGCACACACGGCTTTTAGAGCTCAAAACTCCAACATGTGGTATTTGGATAGTGGATGCTCTAAGCACGTGTGGTGTCAAGTCCATGTTTTCTTCTTTGGTTGATTGTGGTGAAAGCTCAGTCACATTTGGTGATGGTAGCAAATCCAAAATTCTTGGTATTGGATGCATTGATCATCCGGGTCTTCCTAGACTCAAGGATGTGCTGTATGTTGATGGTTTAAAAGCAAATTTGATTAGCATTAGTCAAATTTGTGATTCACACTACAATGTTATGTTCGCTAAAAATGAATGCTCAATTCTAGACAAGGATAACAATGTGGTGTTGAAAGGAGTTAGAACTTCAGATAATTGTTATGGGCTTTCCACTAACAAAAAATTGACTTGCAATGTTGCACAGGATGACACTATAAATCTTTGGCACCAAAGGCTTGGACATGTGAACTATCAAGACCTTGCAAGATTATCTAAATCCGAGATTGTGAAAGGGTTGCCAAAATTAGCAAAAGTCAAGAAAGTTGTTTGTGGACCATGTCAGAAAGGGAAACAAACAAAGGTTATTCACACAAAGGCTATTCACAAAAAGACCAATAGAATAGCTACTTCTTCTCCCTTAGATCTTGTGCATGTTGACTTGATGGGTCCTATAAGGACTGAAAGTTTAGGTGGCAAAAAATACATTTTTGTGATGGTAGATGACTATTCTAGATTCACTTGGGTGAATTTTTTAAAAGAAAAATCTGACACTTTTCAAGCTTTTAAATCTTTGTGCAATAGACTTCAAAATGAGAAAGGTGTTAAGATTGGTAGGATCATTAGATTGAGAAGTGATCATGGAAAAGAATTTGAAAATTCAGAGTTTTCAGATTTTTGTGATGAGTATGGTATTTTGCATGAATTTTCTGCTCCTAAGACACCTCAACAAAATGGGGTTGTTGAAAGGAAGATCAGAGTTCTCCAAGAAATGACTCGTGTAATGTTGCATGGTAAGAAAATATCTTTGAAGTTTTGGGCTGAGGCCTTAAACACTGCTTGTTACATTAGCAACAAAGTTTTTGTGAGACGAGGAACTAAAGCAACTTCTTATGAACTTTGGAATGGAAAGAAACCAAGTGTTAAATATTTTCACATCTTTGGGAGCAAATGTTACATTTATCGTGATAGAGTCAATGGGTAAATTTCATGCAAGATGTAATGAAAAGATTTTTCTTAGTTACTCCACAAACAGTAGAGCCTATAGAGTTTTTAATTTAAAACATTCAACTGTTATGGAGTCAATTAATGTTGTTGTTGATGATGATCCTATTAATTCTGCTTGTAGGTTAAATTCAAGTGAGGATGAACGAGAATTCACCATCTATCCACATAAAGAATCCTTGCTAGAAAACCGAGAAAATGAAAAAGAAGTTGAAGCTGAAGCAAGTGGAAATCTGCCAAGAGATGAGGAAGAGGAAAATGAGGATGAGAATCAACACTTGACTCTTAATCCCTCATCAAGAGTGAAACCGAATCATCAATTAACACAAGTCATTGGTGAGGTAACAGCCCCTATGAAAACTAGGAGGTAAGTTCGAAATGAGGTAACTTACTGGTGTTATACATCATGCATTGAGCCTAAAAATGTTAAAGAGGCTCTTCTTGACTCTCATTGGATTAATGCCATGCATGAAGAATTAGAACAATTTTCTAGAAATGAAGTTTGGGAACTTGTGCCTAGACCTAGTGATGTTAATGTCATAGGGACTAAATGGATTTTCAAAAACAAAACCGATGAATTTGGCACTATTGTAAGAAACAAAGCTAGACTAGTCGCACAAGGGTACACTCAAGTTGAAGGAATAGATTTTGATGAGACTTTTGCACCTGTGGCTAGACTAGAATCAATTCAGATTTTGTTGGCCATTCTTGCTACTTAGGATTCAAACTTTTTCAAATGGATGTAAAAAGTGCATTTTTGAATGGTTTTATACAAGAAGAAGTTTTTGTTGAGCAACCAAAAGGCTTCATTGATCTTAAACATCCCAATCATGTGTTTCGTTTAAATAAGGCATTGTATGGTTTAAAACAAGCTCCAAGAGCTTGGTATGAAAGACTTACCAAATTTTTGGTAGAGTCAAATTTTTCAAGGGGAAGTGTAGACAAAACATTGTTCATCCATAGAAATTCTAAGGAAATTACCATTGCAAAAATCTATGTGGATGACATTGTTTTTGGCTCAACTTCGGAGAAACATGCCTTAAAGTTTGCTGAACTCATGAAAAGTCAATTTGAAATGAGTATGGTTGGTGAGCTGAATTTTTTCTTGGGGTTGCAAATTAAACAATTGAAAAATGACATTTTCATATCTCAATCCAAGTATAAAAGAAATTTGATTCAAAAGTTTGGACCCTCTACAACTAAGCATGCTATGACTCCCATGGGCACAACTACCAAATTAAACAAAGATGAATCCGGGAAGAATGTTGATCAAACACTATACCGTAGCATGATTGGTAGCCTATTGTCCTTGACTGCTAGTCGTCCAGACATTGCATTTAGTGTCGGCATTTGTGCTAGGTATCAATCCTATGCCAAAGAGTCTCATTTGACAGCTATCAAGCGCATTATTCGTTATGTAAATGAGACTCTAGATTATGACATCTGGTTTTCCAATGGTTCTTCTTCAGAAATCACCTGTTATTCAGATGCAGATTGGGCAGGGTGTTGTGATGATAGAAAAAGCACTTCAGGAGGCTGTTTTTACATAGGAGGGAGGACATAGCAAGAAGCAGAACTCCATTTCACTCTCCACAACCGAAGCTAAGTACATTGCAGCCGAGAGCTACTGTGCTCAAGTTTTGTGGATGAAGCAGATGCTTTCAGATTATGGAATCAATCAAGGTACTATGTCCTTGTTTTGTGATAACTTGAGTGCTATCAATATTTCCAAAAATCCTATTCAACACTCTCGCACAAAACACATTGACATAAGGCATCATTTCATAAGAGATCTTGTTGAGAGACAAGTGTTAAGTGTAGAACACATTTCCACTGACCAACGGCTTGCTGATATGTTTACAAAGCCATTGGAAGCTTCAAGATTTGAATATCTTTGTTCATCTCTTGGAATGATACTTCTTGAATAGTTTTCTCTCAATTTTAAGAATAAATGGTCTTACAATTATTGCTATGAATTTAAATTGAAAGTAAGATCATTTTGTGACCCTCAAGTGTTTGAAATATTCAAAAAAGTAAGAATTTGTTTGAACTTGATATTTCCTTACACTTTCAATTTTTGGCCAATTGTTTTGTTTTTGTAGATTTCTTTTTAAATCTTATGGTGTGTAGAGATTGTGTTGAAAATGTTGATTATTGAAATCTCATTTATGTTTTACTTTTAACTTGGCTGATGTCGAACACATCGTCAAATGAGATGGAAACTTTCTTGAATTCCTAGTATGATGTTTACTTTGGATTGACCCATAGTTGATTAGCCCACAATTCTCTCTACTCCAAGTTACAAAGGTTAGGAATATTAAAGTTGTTGAGTATGTTTCCCAATTAAAGTGATGAAAAGGATTACCATTTCGTTCTCTAACGTTCCTCAAAAAGGTGTTGAAGGTGGAAAATAAAATAAAAAAAAGGGAGAAAAGTGTGTGAAAACCTTCATCACATTGCACTTATTGAATTAAATTTTGTTTTGGAGTAATAAGGATGTTTGAATTTAAATTGCAATATCAAATTTCATCTCTCACAATTTGAGAAAGCTGCTGTGTTACAAGTGTTAGGCAATTGATTGGTTTGACTTCCAAATAGACATCTTCTAGAGAATTTGAATGTGGTTCTACAGCTAGTATCATGTCTCGAGATGTCGATCTAGTAAATTGAAAAACATTTGTGTGGAATTAAAGTCTTATTTGACATACTTCTCTGCCCATTATGTGTATTCTTAAAAGATTTTTACAAGGATATAGACATTGAGTCAATGATTTATTGTGTTTGTCAATATCTTGCTTTTATAAATTCTAAAAATTGAGTATTTTGACTCTTAATTGAGGCAGTTTGTTCAAAAAATTGATTTTTATTCATAGCTTTAATTGTCTATATCAATCCTTCTATGTTGATTAAGATAATTCTCTACGAGAAAATGTTTTCATTGATAGTGGTTTTTGTTGACTGACTTTTAGCATAAATTTGCTGTATTGAAATATGTTTCTATGCAAGGCTTGTAGGAAGTTTATGTGATTCTTGTGGGCACGAAATGCTCCTGTTAAATCTCTTAAAGCCTGAGGGAGATGTTTGGTTTGAAAAGTTTTTCTTGATGGGCTCTGTGAAAAAGATCTCTTGTCCTTATTTGTCATTTAATTAGTTCAGTCTGGCAGGTCAATTTTGTCTTTTTTATCTTTTTGTATGTCCCTCTAATTTCTTTTTGCTGCAGAGTGAGGAGTGGAATAATTAACTTGGAAATTTTTCTAAATTGCTGAGTACACCGTACAGATTCGGTACAAAAGAGGGTTGATGTGCTGATGTCATTTCCACGTGTTGATATTTAATTGGCTTAAGTCTTTTTCAATTGATTTGTTTTTGCCTATGTGTATGTTAATTAGCTGACACATGTCCACTTTCTTTACTTTTTTGGTGGTTTCATATTTTGGGTGCTTATCTCAAGCACGGGTTTCAAAATTTCAGCCGAAGCATTAAATTTCTTTTCACCTTTCCCACCAACGGCTGCCATCTCTCTCTCTCTAACTGATCACATCCCTTCACTCATACAAACCTCTTCATCTTCTTCGAAGCCCCATAAAACCCTAATCCTCTGGAATTTTTCTTCATGCCTCAATCTCGGAAATCCCTTCTTGAAGGACTCCTTGAAATCATTTTTGACTCTTCATCTCCACTCTTTCTGGGCTCGTGTGTCCTTGGGTTGTGTATATACCTATATCAGATTACCTCTATACCCTCTCTCGTGCCTCATCAGAAACCCTTGCCCTTTGGACTTCATCTCTTCATTCTTCTCCATTTCAGATACCTTCATCCACACTTAGAACCCTGTTTTAGTCAACAACAATGGCAAAGATCAGACTTCCCAAGGGTTACCATCGGTCGAGACCAAAATCGAACAAAATCCCCCTCAAATCGGCCATGCAAAAGAAGAAGGGTTCTTCCTCCCGTAGTGGGCCTTCAGCCTCTACCAGAAACAAGGCAGCATTCGTTAATGGAGGATGCTCATCGAAACCCTCCTCTGCATCTCCGATAAGGTGTGACTCTGACTCTTCGTCTTCCGAGTCTAAAACCTTTATTTCTGGTGGTCAAAATCGATTTGAGTCAGTTTTCTCTCATCGACCGGTTCTTCTTGAACGGCCGGTTGATTTCTCTCAACTTACTAGAGATTCTGTCTTCATCAAAGAGATCTTCTATAACCGGGGCTGGGTAGGAGTTTGTACTGAGTATGGGCATGCATCAGAAAACATTGTGCGTGAGTTCTACACAAACATGCACAATTTCTCACATGGTTTTAAGTCGTTTGACACCAAAGTCCGAGGGGTGTCTTTCACCTTCACTGTAGACTCTCTGGCATCATACATTCAAATTCCTCGAATTTCTGATGCCCAATATCCCAATCTGGATTGGATGTCTCTTCCTCCTCCCTCTGAAATGGCTAATCCAATGAGAGATGCACCACAACCTTGGTTCCTGGGCATGAGTTTCAAACACAGTGAGTTTACTGTTCCATTCAGAATTTTGAATCTGATTGTTGATTTTGTCATCTCTCCTGCACATCACTGTTCTGACATTTCTGAGGAAAGGGTCAAATTCCTCTACTGTCTCACCCATGACATTCCTATAAATCTTCCCTCTATTTTGTTCCAAAACATCTGTAATGCCTTCAAGCAGAAGGGTACTCGAGTTGGACTGCCTTATGGTGTTTTTATCACCAATCTTCTCAAATCTCAGTTTAACATAGTCTGTCGAGTTGATGAGTTAGCCCTTGCTCAAGAAAAACCCATTAACCGGGTAATCATCTCTCGTACAATTGCTCAGAAGAAACCCACTATGTCCACCTCTGATCCACAGTCATCTGGTCATTCTATGGGTCACTGCCCTCCTCCATCGATCCCTACTGATCTTCCTTCTGGAAACTCTCCATCTGATCGTAACTCTGTGATTGTGTTTGCTCTTAATGCCTTGACCAATCGACTCACTCATTTCGAACGAACTCTGTCTGATCGTCTCTCCCACCTTGAGCAAGTTGTTTTATCAAAGAATGAAGGTACTCGTACCTCTATGTTACGTGATCTAAATGCTGTCAACAGTGCTGCCACTTATTGCAAGACACAGATGGACTTCTTTGTCACCTTCCTTGGCGAAATTGCTAAATCTGCCCGCACATCCCTGGCCTCCCTGGGTGACAAAGTTACTGCCCTTGAGACTGAAGTTGGCGATCTTGTTGGTGCCTTCAATGAAATCAAAGCCTACTCCCATCGTGGCCGCAATAGACCTGATTCTCTCTATGTAAGTTTTTTTTTTTTTACTCTTTTGCATCTCTGTTACTGTTTTCTTTTCATCTTTTGTAATTCATACTGTCTATTTTGTCTCTTTTGGATATTTTGTATATCGTTTTGACTATCTTGATTTTGCTACTTGTCTGGACTATCAATTCAAGAAGGTTGAAGAGTTTGTTGTTTGTCAATTCCGAACAAAAAATGGGAGAAATTTGGGATTTAGGGGGAGTGATTTCTAGTGGTTTATTCTGCTTGAGCTGGTGCTGTTGAATGAATTTGATTTTTGATTTTGCTCACTATTGAATTGCTTTTCTGGTTTACAGTTATGGTTGCTGATCAGGGTTAGAACTTGTGACAATTTTTTTTTCCATTGTAACTTGGGGACTTGGGGTGTTTAGTCTCGGAATTGCCAAAGGGGGAGATTGTAAGTGTAATTTAGATTAGCTTTTGTGTTGGCAATATCCGAGACAGCACTTTGCGTGTAATAGTTCATTCTAGATTTTGTAGAATGTCACAAGTCAGGTTTTTAGATGCTTAGGCATATGCCAAAGAGTGTTTAAGTATCCTTATTGATGGTTGAGAAGAGCGTTGAAGTGGGAAGAGAAGTGGTTACTGGTTCAACAAGCTTTTGATCATCCCATTTGGACCCAAATTGTCACTGTCCAAAAAATTGAGAAGTCTCATAAACAGTTCGTGAGGAGTTTATGCCCACGAGATGCCTGTGACATCTGAAAAATTCTGTCCAGTATGCAAGAGAGTCTTGTGAACAGTTCATGTGCAGTCTGTACCCACGACCTGCCTGTGACGACGTCCAGATTTTTAAGATCTGTCCAAATGACTTTTTTAACCCTCTCTTTTGATACAAAAAGAACTTTTCTCTTCTTAACCCTAACCTTTTGGACAGAACGTTACACTCACTAAGCTTATTTGAGAAAGAAACCAAAAGGGAATGATGGGATGCTTAACTTGCTTGATTCTTGACATCACCAACTATCTTTGGTAAAGATTCATCATCAACTAGCTCAGATCTATGGATGTGCATCAGATCAGGTGAGCTTCTTCAAGTTTTTGAAGGTCTTCTTCTTCACGGGCTGAGGTGTATTGCGGGATGTCTAGCAAACAAGGTTAAAATGGGTTCTTAGGCAAGTAGATCAACGGGTAGTTGGTTGGAAAAACTTGTAATCCATGTCTATGTACCTTGTAACCTCTGATTTTATAGTGAAGAAGGTTTAGTCTGATCCGCTTAAGAATCCGGGGTTGTTTTCTCCTTAGTGTTCTAAGAGGTTTTTACCCTAGTCAACAAATCCTTGTGTCTCTTTGGTTTATCTTATTGTTTCCAGCTGTGAATGTTTTGATTTGGGATACTATTGTGTGAGATTTAGGACTTTCACTACATAATTTGTTTGTTACATATCCTATTTATAGTGAAAGACAATCTCCTATTTATGGTAAATCCCTATAATTCTACCAATCAACTTTATGGTGGTATCAATCAATTACAGGAAATCAGTTACAACTAATTACAAGGCATTAATTGCAGGAAATCAGTTATAATTGCAGGAAATCAGTTCCTACAAATCCTCCAGTCAAATCCAATTAGAATACCAACAGTCCCCCTCAAGCTGGAGAATAGATATTTTCCAATCCCAGCTTGTGATCTTCTGAAAAATCAAACTTGACAAACCCTTAGTCAAAACATCAGGTAATTGATCTTCTGTAGGAATATAAGGAGTGCATATAAGGCCATTGTCAAGTTTCTCCTTTATGAAATGTCTATCCACTTCCACGTGTTTAGTTTTGTCGTGTTGGACTGGATTATGAGCTATGTTGATTGCAGATTTATTATCACAATAAAGCTTCATAGGTGTCTCCCATCTGATCCTCAAATCTTCCAGAATAATTTTGATCCATAGTATCTCACAAATTCCCAAAGCCATTGAGCGAAATTCTGTCTTAGTACTTGATCTTGCCACAACAGGTTGTTTCTTGCTCCTCCAAGTTACTAGATTACCACCGAGGAAGGTGAGATACCCAGATGTTGACCTACGGCCTGTGACTGACCTAGCATAATATGCATCTGTGTAAGCTTCTATGTCCATCCTTACGCCCTTCTTGAAAAGAATTCCTCTACCTGCACTGCCTTTCAAATATTGTAATATTCGATCCACTGCATGAAGATGAACTTTCTTGGGATTTTGCATGAACTAACTTATAACACTTACAGCGTAGGCTATGTCTGCCCTCGTGTGAGAAAAGTAAATTAGTTTTCCCACTAAGCGTTGATACATGCCTTTGTCCACGGGTTCACTTTCTGTGCATTCCCCAAGTTTATGATTAGGCTCAATTGGGGTATCTAATAGTCTACATCCCAACTTGCCTATTTCTTCCAAGAGATCTAAAATATACTTTTATTGTGAAATGCAAATTCCTTCTTTGGACCGAGCCACTTCAATTCCTAGGAAATATTTCAACTTCCCAAGGTCCTTAATTTCAAACTCCTCTGCCAAATATTTTCGAAGAGCTTCTCTTTCTTCTGCATCATCTCTGGTTGCAATAATGTCATCAACATAGACGATCACAGCTATGACTCCCCCTATAGCTGAATGTTTGATAAATAATGTATGGTCACCTTGGCTCTGCTTGTACCTCCTCTTCTGCATTGCCTTGGTAAACCTTCCAAACCATGCTCGGGGAGACTGCTTAAGCCCATACAAGGCCTTTTTCAGCTAACACGCCTTACCTTCTCTTTTATTCACTCCTAAGCTAGGTGGAATCTCTATATAGATTTCTTCTTCAAGATCTCCATGTAGAAAAGCATTTTTCACATCAAATTGGTGTAAGGGCCAGTCATAATTTGCAGCTAAGGATAGTAATACTCTTATAGTGTTCATCTTTGCCACCGGTGCAAAAGTTTCTTGATAATCCACTCCATATGTCTGAGTATACCCTTTAGCTACTAGTCTTGCTTCATATCTTTCAATGGATCCATTTGAATTGTGCTTCACTGTGAAGACCCATTTGCATCCTACCGGTCTCTTTCCGACTGGTAACTCCACCAATTCCCATGTTTTATTCTTCTCCAAAGCCTCCATCTCCACTCTCATAACTTGTCTCCATTCCTCCTTGCCAAGTGCTTCGGATAAAGATTGTGGAATAGCTAGAGAGTTCAAATGGGTGAGGAAACTTCTGTGTGACACGGATAACCTTTCAAACGACACAAACTTAGCCAAAGGATGTTGGGTACATTTTCTCACACCCTTTCTTGTAGCTATAGGTAGGTCTAAATCAGAAACAAATGGAGAAATTTCAATAGAAGGGCTTACCTCAGTCCCAAGTAAAGGGTCAGACTCTTGAACATGCACAAGATTGTCCACCGACTTCACTCTCCTTGAGTATACCTGTAATGGTTTTGTGACAGGCTATGAAGCATGGATACGAATACGGGAGTGGGTACGGGTATGGGTACAGATACGGGATACGGCAATTTTCAAAAAATAAGGATACGGGTACGGCAAAGATACGGCAAAAAAAAAATAATATAATATATATTTTATTTAAAATATTTTTGAAGATAGCATCTATATACTACTAAACATTATATAAATACCAATTATATAACTTGACAAATACCATTCAATTCATAAATTAACATCATTCACACTCAAAACTACCATCATCATTCATACACAAAACACAAATATAACAAAAAGTATCAAATACAATTTCACACATCCCAAAATAAAAAATAGTTTTTTCATTTCCTAAATTTTAGTTAGATCCAACTTCAATCATATCAATATATTTTAGTTAATTACAGTTTGGCCCCTTCTAAAATTTTATCATATCAATTTACCCCCAAAAAAGGTTTTAAATATTACATTTGGACCCTCGTCGTATCCTTAAAGTATCATTCCCGTATCTTAGTCGTATCCTATACAAAATTTAAAATAAAAAATTAGGATACGCCACGTGGCATATTCGATACGTAGCCGGCCGTATCTAGCCGTATCCGCATCCCCAGAGTATCCGATACAAGTGCGGCACCTAATTTGAAGTATCCGTGCTTCATAGGTGACAAGGGAAATTGTTGACTCTGAAAGTTCAATGGATGGTTCACTAGGAAGTGAAGAATCAGAGGTAGGATCAGACTTATTAGAATGAGTTTTGTCAAGGATAGATGGTTCTCTAAAAAAGGAATCCTTGTCTTCCAATCCAGCTAGCTCCTCCTGAAGATAAGGATTAGAGAAATAGCTCTCTTGTTCAGCAAAGTGACATCGGCAGAAATGTAGGTTTTGCCTGTTGCAGGATTGTAACACTTGTATCCTTTCTGAGTAGATGAGTATCCTATAAAGACGCACTTGACTGCTCTAGGGTCCAATTTACTCTGACTATGAGAATGAACATGAACAAAGGAAACACACCCAAATACTCTAGGAGTCAATTTAGTAGAAAGGTGAACATTGGGAAAATACCTAGCAAGAACATTTATTGGACTTTTGGAGTCAAGTACCCGAGAAGGAGTACGATTGATTACGTGAGCAGCAGTTAGAACAGCTTCCCCCCAAAAACTCTTTGGAACATGATTTTGAAATAAAAGGGCTCAAGCAGATGCTAGGAGGTGACCATTTTTTCTTTCAGCTACACCATTTTGCTGGGATGTATCAACACATGAGGATTCATGAATAATGCCTTCTTTTTGAAAGTAAGCTGATAAGGTTTGATTAAAATAATCCCTAACATTGTCTGTCCTTATTGTCTTAATTCCCATATCAAACTGAGTTTTGATCATGTTATGAAAAATGGGGACAATATTGCTCACGTCAGATTTCTGTTTAAGAAGATAAATCCAAGTTACTCGGGTGTAATCATCTATAAAGGAGACAAACCAACGAGCCCCAGAAATATTAGGAACACGAGATGGACCCCAAATATCACTATGAATTAAAGAGAACGGAACAAAGGATCTTTCATTATTCAAAGGAAAAGAAACACGACGATGTTTAGCAAACTCACAAACTTGACAATGAAAATCTTCTATCTTAACATTTTTAAACAAGTTTGGAAACATAAGATTAAGAGTACTAAATGAAGGATGCCCAAAACGAAAATGTTGAAGCCAGATCTGATCTTTATTTGAATGAGACAAAAAAGAAAGTTTCAATGGCTTGTTCTCAATTTTCACATCACCATTAGGTAAATCAAGGTTGTAAAGCCCATGTTCTGCCCTAGCATGTCCAATCGTCTTTCTCGTAACTTGGTCCCTGAAAGAGACAAGAGTTATGAGAAAATATAATATTACAGTTCAAATCCTTTGATAGTTGATACACAAACACAAGGTTGGTGAACAGCTTGGGTACATGGAGCACATTTTTAAGAGTAATGGATGGACTTAAAGCAATGTCTCCTTGTCCCGAAACAGTGGCTAAGGACCCATTTGCAATGATGATTTTTCTATTGCTAGGACATGGTTGATATGTGATAAACTTATGTGAAGAGTGGGTCATATGATCTGTAGCTCCAGAATCAATAATCCAGGCATTTGACAACTTAGAATTAGAGGCATTTAAAGCATGTAAGGAGTGAGAGTTACCTGATTTTGCTAACGAACAATTACTTGAGGCCCTTTCTAAAGAGTTAAGGAGCAATTTCAGCTTCCCGATGTCTTCTTTGTTGAATATAGTCTCCCTTTCATTGTTTCTTCTTCCTTGGTTTGTGTCATATATCCCTAGTCTCTCTGAGTGTTGTTTTTGGAATTTTGATTCCACTGGAAACTTGGAGGTTTTCCATGAAGTTTCCAACGCTGCTCTTTCGTATGATAGGGCTTCTTGCAATGTGAACACCAAAGGTCATCCTTGCTAGAAGGCTTGCCTTCTGTTTTCCCACTCTCTGGACCAGTAGTTTTAGAGGTTGTGGACTTCTTGTCTCTAATTTTTCCTATCATAGCTGACCCCTCAATAAGTGCTGCGTAAAGCATAACTCCTCTACGACTTTCTTCAACATTAATGATGGAAATGGCCTCATTGAGTAAGGGTAATTCTTTCCTCCCCAATATTTGGACTCTCACTTGATCATACTCTGTATTTAATCCAGCAAAGAAGTCATATACACGTTCCTTCTCAATGAATTTCTTCAATGCAATTGCATCTTCACTACATTTTATGTCAATGCACCGATAATGATCCATCTCTTGCCATAAATTCTTTAGCAAATTGGCATATTCTGTAACCAAACGGTCTCCTTGTTTAGTTCCAGAGATCTTAGTCTTGATCTCAAAAATTCTGGCAGCATCTCAGACCTTAGAGTAAGTTTGTTTAGCGGCTTCCCATATGTCCTTTGCAATGGGTAAGAACATAAAGGTATCACTAATTTCAGGCAGCATGGAGTTCCACAACCATGACATGACCATAGAGTCTTCTTCATCCCAGGCATCAAATTTAGGGTCTCCCTTTTCCAAACCTATTCCCAGGAGATGATTCAATTTCCCTTTCCCTTTCAAGAAGGTTTGAACCAACTAAGACCACTTCATATATTTTTTTCCATTCAGGCGATGGGCAAATTGGATGCTTGGTAAATTTTCCCTAATTTGACTGAACATTGTTGCCTCAGTTTGAGGCTAAGAGGTGGCTGACTTTTCTGTTAAATATGACATATTGAAAAAAAAAAAAAAAACAGAGAGGAACAGAGAAGCACCAATGAAAAAGGAGAAATTACATCTCAACAAGGCCACGGCAGAGAGTGGGTTGAATCTGGTGAGAATGTGGCAATGAAGGCCACGACAAAGTAATAAAGGTTGGACTGTTTCTGGGCAATGAAGACTGGACAGATCTGGGCAATGAAGGCCCTTCACAAAGACTATTCCCAAGAGAGCCGAGGCTCTGATACCATGAAGAAAAAATGAGAATTCTTCTTATTCTACATAATTTGTGTTGTTACATATCCTATTTACAGTGAAAGACAATCTCCTATTTATGGTAAATCCCTATAATTCTACCAATCAACTTTATGGTGGTATCAATCAATTACAATCAATTACAGGAAATCAGTTACAACTAATTACAAGGCATTAATTACAGGAAATCAGTTATAATTGTAGGAAATCAGTGCCTACAAATCCTCCAATCAAATCCAATTAGAATACCAACAGAAACATATATCAATCACAATCCTCACAATATCTACACTACCATTAATACATATGTCCTAAAATATTTCTACATTTAACACTCTCTATAGAAAGGGTTCGACCCTTTAGATGTAAAATAAAATCATTTTTTTTCTTTATTTAGAAAAGATTAGATTTAGTTTCTGTTTTCCCCTTTTAATTAGTGTAATTTATTATGTTTCCTGTTTTAGCTAGGATTCCTTATCTGAAGGAATTCTGTTTTAGTTAGGATTCCTTATTTGAAGGAATTCTGTTTCCTTATTTGGTGGACTAGAATACCAGACACATCTTATATATTAGGCTGTAAATATTCTCTGAGATAGAGATTGAAAAATCCTCAGTATTCTTCATGGTATCAAAGCTGATTTCTGTGCCCTAGTCATTCTTCTTTATTCATCATCTTCTAGCCACCCCTTGCATCTAATTATTCTCGGTCTTTTCCATAACCAAATACAACATAGCCTCACAAACATCTTCCTCGGAGGTTACTTCCAGATCCGAGGTCAATTTCCTAGTCCCTTCCGTCCCTGATTCCTCCTCAAATATCGTCACAAACCAAAAACTCCATGACCAGAATTATCTCTAATGGTCTCAATCTGTATTCATGTATATTTGCGGAAGAGGGAAGGATGGACATCTCACCGGTGAGATTGTGGCTCCGGAGACTGAAGATCCCAAACACCGATCATGGAAGACTGATGATCATCTTGTTATGTCTTGGCTGATAAATTCCATGACCACTGAAGTTGGAGAGAACTTTCTGCTTCACAAGACAGCCAAGGACATATGGGAGGCTGCACGAGAAACATGCTCAAGCACAAAAAATACCTCTGAACTGTTTGAGGTTGAGACGAGATTATATGATCTCAAGCAAGGAGATATGAGTGTCACTCAATATTTTAACACTCTCACATGCTGCTGGCTGCAATTTGATCTGTATGAGGTCTATTCCTGGAAGTGTGCTAATGATTCTGCTTTGTACAAGCAGATTGTTGAGCAGAAAAGGACTATTCGGTTTCTTCTTGGTCTAAACAAAGATCTAGATGAAGTCAGGGAGAGAGTCATGGGAATCAAGCCCTTTCCGAACCTTAGAGAAGTTTTTGCAGAAGTTAGAAGAGAGGAAAGCAGAAAGAAATTGATGTTGACAGAAAATAAACCTGTAGTGGATGGCTCAGCTTTGTTCACCCACAATTCCTCTCAACCCAATAAGTCTGGAAAAGGGCGACCTTGGTGTGACCATTGCAAGAAACTTGGTCATGCCAAGGCTACTTGCTGAAAATTACACGGCAAACCAACAGATTGGAAACCATCCCATGCTCGGTTTGAGAGAGAAAACCGAGCAAATGCTGCAGTCACCACAGAAAAAGGTGCAGAAGGTAGTCCTTTCACCAGAGAACAGATTGAAGCACTACAAAAAATGCTGAGTCAAGCATCAAGTTCTTGACAACCATCTCAAGCTCCTGCCAGTCAAGCACCTGCCGAGCCACACACTAGTCTCCTTGCACACCAAGGTATCTTATCCTATGCCCATATTATCCAAAATAAATCCTCAAAGCCATGGATAATCGACTCAGGAGCCTCAGATCACATGACTGGAGATATCAGCCTGCTCAAAAATTACCAGCCATGCACTAGCAGTTCTGGAGTTCGAATAGCTAAAGGCTCTTTATCACCAGTGGCAGGAATTGGATCAGTTCAATTAACAAAGGACCTTCTACTTTCTTCTGTCCTTTATGTTCTCAAATTGAACTGTAATTTAATTTCCATCAGTCAACCTACTCATGACCTTAATTGTGTGACTAAGTTTTATTCCAATCTTTGTGATTTTCAGGCAGTGGATTCGGGGAAGGTGATTGGCAATGCTGAGATGCATGGCGGTCTGTATTTGCTCAAAGAAAATAATCTCCTCAGTAGACAAGTTCAATTGTCAAGTTTTGGCCCTACATCAAATTCAGTCAAGTGTGTTTCAAATTCTATGTCTGTTTCCAATTCAGTTTCAATTGAAAGTCAAGTTATGTTATGGCATTTTCGCCTTGGTCATCCAAACTTTGGTTATTTAGAGAAGTTGTTTCCCCATTTTATTCATCAATAAAAGCTCGAATTTTTATCAATGTGAAATTTGTCAACTTGCAAAGCATACTAGAAATATATATTCTAGTTTACAATACAAAACTTCACATCCTTTCTCTGTCATTCATAGTGATATTTGGGGACCCTCACGTATCAAAAATATTAATGGGGCTAGGTGGTTTGTTACATTCATAGATGATCACACAAGAACTACTTGGACCTTTCTCATTAAAGAAAAATCAGAAACATCCACAATATTTCAATCCTTTCACTCCATGATCTCTACCCAGTTTCAAAGCAAGATCCAAGTTCTTAAGACTGATTATGCTAGGGATTATTTTAATTCTATTCTTGGTCCTTATCTTTCCAAACATGGTATCATTCACATCAGTTCTTGTGTTGACACCCCACAACAAAATGGAGTGGCAGAAAGGAAAAATAGACACTTACTAGAAGTTGCCCGTGCCACTATGTTCACCAATAATGTTCCTAAATATTTCTGGGGAGAAGCCATCCTTACTGCCACCTACCTCATCAATAGGATGCTTAGCCGAGTCCTGAAATTTCAAACCCCTGGTACGATACTCCTTAATGCCTATCCCCATATCCGCTCTTTTTCCTCTAACCTACCACTCAAAGTCTTTGGTTGTTCCTCCTTTGTTCATATTCACCAACATCAACGCACCAAACTTGATCCAAGATCCCTTAAGTGTATCTTTATTGGTTACTCCTCCAACCAAAAAGGATACAAGTGTTACTCTCCCATCACTCGAAGAGTATACAACACCATGAATGTAACATTCTTTGAAAATCAATCCTATTTTCCCAAATCTGACATTCAGGGGGAGAACTGAAGAGAATATCAGATTTGGGATCTTCTTCCAAACACCAAGGATATGCCTACTCAACCAAAATCTGTCCCTGTCATTCCAGACACCAATGATATGCCTACTCAACCAAAATCAGTCCCTATCATCGAAACTGTCCCAGAAACACCTATCCATACTTCCATGCCTATTCCTGTGCCTGAAACAGTCCCACTTGACTCAAATCAACCACAACTTGACACTCACAATCCTGAACTACATGTCTATAGAAGGAGAAGACCTATTGAGCATATACAGGACACCATTCCAACTCAAGATTCTCAATCATTGGAACCGGGTCCTCATGCACCTGACAATTATAATGGTATGGAATCCTTATCCTATGATGCTCTTGCTCCTATGATTGATGATTTGAATCAGCCCATTACTCGCCAGAAAGGTGTAAGGGGGTGCACTAGTCATCCTATTGAGAAGTATGTAGCCTATGGAAAATTGCTTCCTCCATACAGGGCTTTTGTTTCAACTCTTGACAGCGTGCAGGTGCCTAATTCAATACAATAAGCTCTAAGAATTCCAGCATAGAAGAAGGCAGTTGAAGAGGAGATTCAGGCTCTAGAAAGGAACAATACATGGACTCTAGTTGATCTACCACAAGGCAAGAATCCAATTGGCTGTAAGTGGATATTCACAGTGAAATACAAAGCACATGGTAGTGTTGAAAGATTCAAAGCTAGACTTGTAGCCAAGGGCTTCACACAATCATATGAGATTGACTACCAGGAGACATTTGCTCCAATTGCCAAACTCAACATAGTTTGAGTTTTACTCTCTCTTGCAGTGAATCAAGATTGGCCTCTATACCAACTTGATGTAAAGAATGCCTTTCTTAATGGAGATCTAGAAGAAGAAGTCTATATGACTATTCCGTCAGGAATGGAAACCAGTTCAAACAACAGGTTAGTGTATAAACTGAAGAAGTCCTTGTTTGGTTTAAAGCAGTCTCCACGAGCTTGGTTTGACAGGTTTGCTAAGACAGTGACTGCTAATAGGCATCACCAGTGCCAGGCTTATCACACTTTGTTCGTCAAAAGCAAATCAGGAGGGAAGATTGCTATTCTCATTGTATATGTTGATGACATCATCCTGACAGGAGATGATTCAGAGGAAATTATCAGTCTCAAAAATATGTTGGCTACAAAGTTTGAAATCAAGGACCTTAGAACCCTAAGGTATTTTCTAGGCATGGAAGTCGTTCGATCTAAAGAAGGAATTGTCATATCCCAAACAAAATACATCCTAGATTTACTAAGGGAAACAGGTCTACTTGGATGTAAACCTGCAGACACGCCTATGGACCCTAATAAGAAGTCGAATAGGAGTGAAGACAGCAGTCCCGTGGATAAAGGAAGATACCAAAGACTTGTTGGTAAACTTATCTATCCTTCTCATACTAAACCTGACATTGCATACTCAGTCAGTGTAGTAAGTCAACACATGAATGATCCAAATGAGAATCATATGGAAGTAGTAAATCAAATCTTGAGGTACCTAAAAATGACCCCAAGACATGGTCTACTATTCAAAAAGTTTGAACAACGGGAAGTAGAAATTTACACTGATGCTAGTTAGGCAGGAGAATTAATAGACAGACGATCAATTACTGGTTATTGCTCATATGTTTGGGGTAATCTTGTCACATGGAGAAGCAAAAAGCAAGCTGTTGTCTCTCGTAGCAGTGCAGAGTCAAAATATCGTGCTTTCGCATTAAGAATATGTGAAGGAATGTGGCTTCAAAGGCTTTTAAGAGAACTCAAGGTCCAGACACAGGATACAGTGAAGATGTTTAGTGACAGCCAAGCTGCTATTAGCATAGCCAAAAATCCTGTTCATCATGACAGGACAAAATATATTAAGATTGACAGACACTTCATCTCAGAGAAAGTCAACAACGGGATTGTTCAGCTCAGTTATGTTCCAACAAGACAGCAAATTGCTGATATTCTCACCAAAGCACTTCCAAGAGCTATTTTTAATGAATTGAACTCCAAGCTTGGTTTGTATAACATATACAACCCAGCTTAAAAGGGGAGTGTAGAAAGGGTTCGACCCTTTAGGTGTAAAATAAAATCATTTTTTTTTCTTTATTTAGAAAAGATTAGATTTAGTTTCTGTTTTCCCCTTTTAATTAGTGTAATTTATTCTGTTACCTGTTTTAGCTAGAATTCATTATTTCAAGGAATACTGTTTTAGTTAGGATTCCTTATTTTAAGGAATTCTGTTTCCTTATTTGGTGGACTGGAATACCAGCCACATCTTATATATTAGGCTGTAAATATTCTCTGAGATAGAGATTGAAAAATCCTCAGTATTCTTCACTCTCCCTTAAGCTGGAGCATAAATATCATGTATTCCAAACTTGCTACGAATATATTGGACTCATATGTCCCATAAAGCTTTAGTAAATAAGTCTATGAGCTAATGTTCAGATTTACATGAGTTGTTTTTTTATCATATTATGGAGGAGTTTCTCTCAAACAAAGTAATAGTCTACTTCTATATGCTTCGGCCTCTTGTGGAATACAAGATTTGATGCAATATGAATAGCTATCTGATTATCATGCATCAATTCCATAAGAGATTCATGATTTGCACCAAGAATACTAGATTTGATGCAATATGAATAGCTATCTGATTATCATGCATCAATTCCATAAGAGATTCATGATTTGAACTAAGTTCTACAAGTACATGTTTTAACTGCACTAATGTGTGGGTCATACCTCAGTATTCAAATTCTGCAATCAAGTAAGCTACAACAGTTTGCTTTTAGCTTTTCCAAAATACCAAGTTTCCTCCTACAAACACACAATATCCATTGCTTGATCATCTATCATATCGAGGTCCAACCCAGTCAACAACAATGTATCCCTAATCATGGTATCACCATGATCCTTCTATAATAAGCCACGACATGAAGCCCTTTTGAGGTATCTTTTTTTTTTTTTTTAAAAGATAAGTAAGTTTTATTGATGGCATCGAAGAGATGCTAAGAGGAAAAATAAAAACAAGTTACAGCTACCCCCAATCATTGCATGCTAGCAACAAATTGCATAAAAGTACTAAGTTCAATCTCTCTACCCTCTTCTACCCAACTATATAAACAAGAGAGGAAAAAACTTTTGACACTTAAAACAGTCCTTTCTATGTTGTCAAATATCCTCCTGTTTCTTTCCTTCCAGATCAACCAAAATAAGCAAAAGGGCACCAAATTCCAAATCTTCTTCCTCCTCTTTCCCAGTGGTTGGCCCCACCATACTAAAAAAAGTTCTTTAGATTCTTAGGAAAACACATATGAACTCCAAAACAAGATAGGGTAAAACTCCACAGCTCGGCTGACCAAGAGCAATGAAAGAACAAGTGGTCAATTGATTCTTCACAATTGAGACATAAAGAGCATCTATTAACCATTGAGTAACCCCTAAGTTGTAGGTTATCCATGGTGAGGATCCTCCCCCTTACTGCACACCAGGAAAAAAAGATAATCTTTGTAGGAACCAAGGTTTTCCATAATTTCCTCCAAGGAAAAGCTTCCTTCTCATCTCCCAGCAGAGTTAGGTAGAAGGATTTCACAGTGAACAGATTATGTTTTGTCTTCTTCCATAACATTGCATCTGCTTTGTCTTCCATCTGTAGAGAATAAAGAAATCCCATCAATGAACCAAAGCTGTCTAATTCCCAGTCATTCATGTTTCTCCTCAGCTAGATGTTCCAAACTCTTTTCGGTCCATAACCAGTGCTGTAATCTGAAATCAGGGCATTTTTGTCAAATGCAATGGCATAACTTTCAGGGAATATCTCTAATAAACTGCCAGCCTCATTTGTGTTTCCAAAACAGAATTCTGTTACCCTTTCCCACTTTCCATGAGATGCAGCTGTCAAATTTGTCCCAAATTCTACTGATACATTTCCAGATGCTAGTGCCAGAAGAGTTGGAAACCTCTGCTGAGAACCATCCACCCTTCTTCTCCCTATATTTGGTTATAGTCAATCTTTTCCATAGACTAGAGTCTTCGTGAGCAAATCTCCAGAGCCACTTTCCCATCAGAGCTTCATTATGCACCCTCAGCTTCCTTATTGCAGCTCCACCCGATTGGATAGTTCTACATACAACTTTCCAGTCCACCAGATTATGTTTGAAGACTCCTTCAGTTCTTTCCCAGAGAAAGTTACGTTGTAGTTTCTCCAAGTCCGTTTAACACAAAAACTGGGGCAAGGAAAAGAGCGAAAAGGTAAGTTGGAAGGCTTGAAAGTACACTTTTGATCAAAGTGATTCTTACCCCAGTTGATAAGTAGCTGACTTTCCATTCAGCTAGTCTTTTCCTACATCTTTCAAGTACAGGTTCCCAGATCAGTTTGGAGGTTATTATGGCTCCCAATGGCATGCCCAAATAAACAGTGGGAAGGGAACCTGTTTTGCAGCCTAAAACAGCAGCTAGTTCATCCAAGACTGAGCAAGTTCCTACTGGCAGGATCTCAGATTTGCTGAGATTAATTTTCAACCTTGTAACTACTTCAAACCCCAGAAGAATGCATCTTAAGTGGCCTAATTGTAGTAGATCTGCGCCACAAAAGATTATTGAGTCGTCTGCAAATAATAAGTGAGAAATTCTGAGGTTGCAGTTGTTGGGGACTGCTGTGAAGCCTTCAATAAATCCTGCCTTTTCAGCTACTTGCATCAACCTATTGAACACTTCCATTACCAGGATAAAGAGAAAAGGTGAGACGAGGTCTCCTTGTCTTAGACCTCTAGATGCAGCAAAGAATCCTTCAGGAGAGCCATTGATCAAAATGGAAAAGCTAACAGTGGAGATACACCAATTTATCCACTGGCACCACCTATTACCAAAGCCCATCATTTTCAGCAAATAAATTAGAAAGTTCCAGTTTACATGGTTGACAGCCTTCTCTAAATCCAGTTTGCATATTATTCCAGTTTTCTTACTCTTTATTTTGGTATTCAAAATCTCATTGGCAACCAATATGGCATCCAATATTTGTCTTCCCCTTACAAAAGCATGCTGGGAATCAAAAATGAGGTTTTCCATCACCTGTTTCAGTCTGCCAGCAAGCACTTTCGATATAATCTTATAGACTGCTCCCACCAAGCTGATAGGCCCGTAATCCTTTATCTCCACTGCACCTTTCTTCTTTGGAATCAGTGCAATAAAAGTGGAGTTCAAGCATTGAACAAATCTGCAGCTGCTATGGAATTCTGCAAAAACAGACAGTAGATCCTCCTTCAAAATATTCAAGTAGTGTTGAAAGAAAGCTATAGTCCAACCATCCGGGCCAGGGGCCTTATCTCCACTTAGGTCCATAAGTGCTGAATAAACCTCAAATTCAGCGAAAGGGGTTTCTAAGCTTGCTACAGACTGTAGATTTAGTTGTGAGAGTTCCATTTCATTCACCTTGGGCCTCCAGTTTTCTTTTTCAGTGAACAGGTTCTTGCAGAATTCCACTATGGTGTGTTTAATCACTCCTTGATCATCTATCAACTCCCCATTAACCTGCAACTTGTCAATCCAGTTCTTTCTTTATCTTAAAATGCTAAAAATAGCATCCCAATGACTCACCCACCGAGAGTCCAAGAATTGACTCACCACACTTGTAGCAATGTCCAGACAAGTAACAATCAAATAATTTAGCTTGCCCACCAACATCCTGTGTCGACTAGGACCATCTGATAGTTCTCTTTCGTCAGATAGAAGCTTAGTGTTAGAATCCATTGGAGAATGAACAAGCTTCCCTCCTAACAATCCTGTTTCTGACAACAAATCTAAGGCATATTTTCGTTGGTTCAATGCAATACCAAGGTGGGATCAACTAATTCATTACTCCGCACACACTTCAATAAGTGAGAAAATGAGTCAAAGAGATGTAATTTTGGCAACTGGGGAGAATGTTTCAGAATAATCCTAGCCATATACCTGCATATAGCCCCTTGCAACAAGCCACACCTTGAGACAATCAATAGTAACATCTAGATAAGTCTTAACAATGAAGACCCAAAGGTAAGCAACAATGGATTTCCCTTCAAGGACTAACACAAGATCCCAAGTATCATTATCATAAAGAGCAAACATCTCCTCTTCCATTGCCACTTGCCAACTAGGATGAGAGAAATCCTTTGTTACAGATTTAGGTAGAGAAGCATAGGACAAGGAGCTAACAAAAGAATAATAAAAAGGGGAAATAAAAAGCATATTATACAAAGTTAGAAATAGGATGAGAGGTACGCTCACCATTTCAAAGAGTAATGAGAAGATCTCAATTAGAGCTGGAAGGATCCAAGAGCTAAGGTGAAGGATCTAAGAACCTTGGAGATGCTAGTGGAGAGTTTGAAGCGCAAGAGTTACCAATGAAATAATAATGGGTGGGGGATGATCTAAACACCAATGTAAACCTTTAAATTTGGACAAGATGACCGATACAAGAGAGGTGGGCGGAAAACAAGAGATAAGGCAAATGTAACCAGATTGATAGGTAAGACTGCAAAGGGATAGCAACCCGAATATTTTCAGAAAGATAAGACATTTGGAAGAAAGGGATAGATTTAGAAAAGACGGCATCAGCACAAATGAAAAAATAATTTAAAAGTAGGGCTATAACAATGATAACCTCTCTAAACACGAGAGTAGCCCAAGAAACACACATTTGGTTCATTGAGGATTCAACTTATCAATACTCGGGTCAAGATGGTGAACAAACGCTACACACCCAAAGAGACGGAAAGGAAGTAGAAAAGGTGGCTCATGAGGAAATAGAAGGTAACTAATGATGGTATTTGATTAATAAAATAGCCTTCGGTAAGAGCTACAAAAGGCTTTAGGGACTAGCATTTGAAAAAAGAGGCAATGGGCAGTCTCAAGAAGATAACGATTCTTGCACTCAACTACTTTATTCTGTAGTGGAGTGCCAGAACAAGAATATTATTGTATAATGCCAGATGTAATCATAAAGTTAGAAAAGGTTTAGAGAAGTATTCTCAAGCATTATCATTAGCAATATCCATCATGGTCCTCATCACCATGTTGAATCCCGCCCCCCCCAAAAAAAAAATCAAAGAGAGAGAGAGAGGATATAGAGAGAAGAAAGAAATTATATTAGTAAAGGTTGATGATTACAAGATACAACGGAAAGAAAAAATTAGGAATACAAAGCCCTAAAATAAAGCACAAATCAAGTAACAAATCATGGACAAGGATATTATCTCAATTTTATCATCTAATTTTATTCTCTAACATACTGTATGCTCTATTAGCTAATAAATAATGATTAGGGTTACGTGATTCCTGATAGAGACACAAGAATGAGGAAGACTAGAGTTTCTTGATACAAACACAAAGAACCCTAATAGGAAAAAAATACAGAGGACCTAGGATCTCTACTTTGATACCATATTAGAGTATAAAATTTGAGAAAACTTGACACACCAACAAAGTGGTCTTATGGTTTGTATTCCCTAGAGTATATACAAGATAGGAAAATGTATATCAATCACAATCCACACATTATCTACACTACTATAAATACATAGATACTACAACTAGGATATTTCTACATTTTAACACGTAACAAGAAGAACAAATGTTGATATAACAAGGCTTGAATTTAAGACCTCTTGGAACCATAACCTTTTATATATATATATATATATATCAATAGAAAGAATTTTATTGATAAAACAAGCATTATGGAAATGCCAATCATAACGAAGAACCCCCACGCAATTCCTAAGATTGAGTTGAGAGAAATAAAGGAAGAATTCAGAGAAAGAGTTAAAATCCTCATCTCCATGCCACTCTTATCGAACAACCATATATGAAGTTAATTTATTAACAACAAACCCATCAAAATATAAAACTATTAGAGAGGTGAAAGTTAATTTTTTATATTTTCAACATGCCACCTTGCTCAGCCAATGCAATCAAGCCCTCCACCATACACAGGCCAAAAAAGTAATATTTATGATTGTCCAGTAGACTTGTTTTAGGCTCTAATACTTTTACCTTTTACATGCTCTGGTAATATATTTTGTTAAAAAAATATTTTAAAAAAAAACTACCTATGAGCTTTAGCTAACAGAAAGATGGTGTAATTAGCTGGTAGTGATGACACAATTCTCTTGTAACATTTTCGTAGACTCCAGAGCCATGTTTGTATATGTATCTATTCTCATTGAGTTCTTAGTAATCTCTCAGTGTGCATATCTATTCTCACCAAGCTTTTATGTAATACCTATTGAGTGAAAATAAATTAATCTAAATAATAAAGTTGTCCATCTTCCTAACAGCTTGAACTTTTTGGTGAGATAGCAGCTAACACTCTCATTCAATATCAAAACAGGCAAGTCCTGGGTACCTATAAAATTCAACAATCTTCCAAAAAGGTTGTGTTTAGCCCTTTCAAAAAAAAGTGAGTGGTCAAGCGTAAGGAGGCATATTGAGAGAAACAAGTCAATATAAATTATAAAATTGTCCCTTCCCCAACAGCTTAAATTTTTAGGTGAGATGACAGCTAACACTTACCTAATGAGCTTCTTTCTCCATGATCCAAACTCCCTTCATTAAAAAGTATAATCAAATGATGCTTCAAGAATAATTCATTTATAATGCAGTAGATTTCGGAAATTGGTCCAACCATATCTTTTGATTTTAAAGGACTTCCAAGGTTGTGCTTGATTAAGAGATATGGGGTGGGATTGGATTGTTTGGGCCCCACCATAATCCTATTTTGGCCTTTTGATTGTTCACAGGATGGTATATCCCTCAAAATGGGGGGGTATACAATACTATCCTCCATCTCTAGATTTCTTTCCCGTAATATTCAAAGGTCCAAATTCATATTTTGTAAAATCTCATGTCAAATCACACTTTATATCCCCTCAACCAAACACCAAAAAAATAATCCCACAACAAAGATTGATCTCATGTTATATCAAATCCCATACATTATCCCATTGTATTACTTATCCTCCATCATCTCAACCCCAGTCAAACATACGCTAATAGTATAGCTAAATTATTTCTAAATTCCATCATAAAAATTAGTTTCCTAGAAGGATTTCATCTCTTTCATAGATATGTGTGCTCTCCAATCCTATGCCCTAGCACCTTTTCTTTCATTGAAAGGGTACCAAAGCATTATTTTGACACTGTAAAGACGATACACTACTGGCTGCTAATGGAAGGGCTATCAATGATTACTCAGTATCACGATTATATTCATAGCTACACATGTTTATGTATCAAGTTGTCATATGTGCATTCTGAGTTTAAGAAAAATAGTCAACAATGTATTTGTACCCAGAAAAAGACTTGTAATAAGACCACGGCCCATGGAAGGATTTGCAATGTTTCAGTGTTAAGGAGGTGTCTGCTTTTTTATTTCGTTGGATGTAGTTAAGAGGGACACCTAAACCTCAATAAAATTGCCTTCCAAAACCATTACCATACAAGAATACTAAGTTCAAAGTGTCACAAACTGTAAACAGCAACTACATTCTTCATACAAGACGATGCTCCAGTTTCCATGATCCATTTAGTTCTAGGAATTCGAGGATGAGGATTGTACTTTATTCACATTAGTTGTAATGTGAATAAGAAGTAGAAAGAAGTGGAAACAAATAAGGAAGAATAAAGAATGAAAATAACCAAGGCCACTGGAAATACTTTCACACTATTGTTACCTCCGAAAAGTTATCATCTGAAAGCATGCCAATGCAAATGTCTTCAGAAATATTTGAAACATGGAGCGAAATCTCTGTATTGTTTTCCCCCACTGATAGCTTCTTCACGCCTGAGTGCATATACAGGGTACCAATAGACAAGCATCAAAATTTAATCATAAAGGACCTGTTGAGTGTTGAGAAAACAATATTTTCAACTGGGGGATGGGGTTGGTAACCATTTACATGTCAATGAAGGATTGTATAGGTTTCTGCAAACTCTGGGACAGATTTAGCACAAATAAGCAAGTTGAGGGAAATCAAACAATTCAAAACACCAAAAATGAAACATTTAACTTCAACATGATTGAACACTGAAAACCAGATCTGAAGACCATTCCAACATGTTCTGGACACAGCTAAATTACATCAAGGAAGTAGCTTGATAAATCGATATTTGGTCATAAATCTACTTCTATTTCTTCCAAAAATGAGATTTTCCAGATTCACATTTCACTTGGCAACTTACTTGTAAATCAAAAAATTCAACCTTTTCACCTAGCAACTCAAAAACTCCAATTAAGCATTTTCCAATTATTAACATCGAAGTTGTAAAAGTACAAAAAAAATTCGGAAAATAAGAAAAACAATGTGTTCTAGTTGTCAATATTTATAAGTCTAGAGTCTATAAATAATAGGTAATTGTGTATAATTACAGATCAATTACAATCATCCTAAATATCTACACCACCATATATAGAATATATCATATATCTTACAGCTAACACTCCCCCCTCAAGCTGAGGCATGCCTATCATATGTTCCAAGCTTGTTACAAATTTATGGAACTCGCATACTGCTTAAAGTTTTAATAAATAAGTCTGTAAGCTGATCTTCAGATTTCACATAAGTTGCCTTTCTCATATACTAGAGGAGCTTCTCTCGAACAAATTGAAAGTCTACTTCTATAAGCTTCGTCCTCTTGTGGAATATGGGATTTGAGGCAATATGAACTGTTGCTTGATTATCACACATTAACCATAGGCAGTTCATGCTCCACACCTAGTTCTTCAAATAAATTAATATTTATTATATTAAAACAGTAAAAGAAATCCTTCTCCACATCCTTTATATTCAAAAAAGCAAATGTGAACAAAAAATCTAGAAGTCTTAATATCTCACTGACAACCTATTTGTAAACAAATTCAAAGTTTTGGAATGTAGAGTTCTAAAAATAAAAAATAGAAATACTAAAGGAGGGATTGGTAAATATAAATCTACGACACATTCTTAGAAGTCTCCATATTTCATAACTAAATCCTAAAATTAGTTTAAGGGTAACACTAAAGGTGAGCCTTGGTGCAATAGTAAGTTGCTTATTTGTGATCGGAAGGTCGTGGATTTTCAGTACTCAAAAACAATTTTTCAAGTTATTCGGGGTAAGAGTGTATCTATTGATCATCCTCAGACCAGGAGCCTCGTACATTGGGCCGCCCTAGCCAAGGGTGCAACAAGTGTTTGAATTTAAGGTTTAAACCACAAATAGCCTCCTATTATGTTTAATAATTATAATGAATCTATTGAAGTCAATATGACAAGACATTTCAATAACAGATCACAACTAGTTGGAGCAATGAGTATAATATCATCATAACTGCTAGAAGGATGCCACACTACTATTAAGAGGCAAATAAGACTATCTTTTTTAAAAGGCAAATAAGACTATCTTTTTCTTCAAAAATATTACCCCACTGTAATGCATTTTATTCCTCAATAAAGCCAATGGCACTATAAAATTGCAGAACATAGCCCAAACAATAGGTAGAAATAGCATAATTAACTCAACGAATTATCCAATATCTAACAAAACAAACCTGTGACTTGCACAAGCTGATGAGACTTTCTCTGAAAATAGATATTGGTGTCCAATTTGACTCTTACAAAGCTTCCTACTATCTTCCCTTCAAAGGTTTCGGGTTGCTTCAATAGCTCCTGCACTAGGCTCCTCTTTAGGTAGACAAGCTTAATGTTTTCAGCAACAATGTCAGCGAAACAGCTCTGCGGAGCACTGACCACCGTCACCTTCTCCTGAGAATTTCTACTTGTATTCAACCTTCTACGTTTTTCAGAGGCCACCACAACATTCCCATCCTCATCATCTGAACTGTCTCCCAATTGGTCATCCTCCGATGGCTCTAGATTCTCAAGAAAATGGGGATCCAAGAGGTCATATATTTTATTTCTGTTGACAGTTTTCCTCCCTAAAACAGACCTGAGATTTTTATCACATAAAATCTTCCTTTTTTTCTCTGGGTGAAAAAGCTTATTTTCCTTGATGTATTCATTAATAATAGACGACACATCATGTTGGGAATACTTTTTGCTCGTGTCTTTACCAATCGATGCAAGAAAGTCCATAAGGGATTTTGATCCCCAACCAATAAACTCTCTTTTATTTGATTTTAACTCCTTTTTTATCACATGTTTCTGTCCCTTGGATCTCTTTCTTTTCAGCACTAGCTTATGGTCTTCTACGTCATCCTCATCATCACTATCAGTTATTACTTGAGTTTCTTTCTCCTCATCAGATTCAGATGAATCGGAGCTAGACTTATGGTGTTCACCCTTTTTCAGTTGAGCATCAGCAGATAGGAGATGCTCTAAAGTCAGACCTTCTTTCTCCTTGATTATCTCCCAGTATTCAAAAAATAAGGCCTCATATGTCTCTCGATCTTTGAAGTCTACACTTTCCTGCAATGCAATAAGCATACAGACAATTAAGTGCAACAAAGCTCAAGTGCGAATTAACTTTTAAAGAATGTTACCCCCCCCCCAAAAAAACACGCGCGACAAAAACCCTAAGATAAAAATAAAAACTAAATACATAACAATAAAACAAGTAATTGAATAACTTTGCCACCAACAAAATAAAGAAGCAGAAATGCTAATGAACTATAATTTCTTACCTACTTCTCACAGTTCAAAGATTCCAAAAAGCTATATTGAGCATTGAGCTTGCTCACTCAACAGTCAACATTTTACTTTACAATGTGAGCTTACAAGATTTTTAATTTAAGAGGCGTTTTTCTGATGAAAATGTAAGTCCACTCATTGGCAGATAAATGAGCTCTTTTATAGATCCAGCACTATCTATCGACCTTTTTTTGGTCCATATATGTTGACCTAATTTACTTTAACATGTTGAGATTTTGGTAGAATTGCATAATATTTTATTTTTTCAGTAACTCAACTTAATCAATACATAGATGAGTGCACTAAAAATTTAAGGTAAGATGTCCCAGAGTGGCAGGAATAGCCTTGTAGCATTTAATTGACTTTTGGATCTCATTGTATAGCATAATTTTGTTATACATTTTTCTTAGCTAAAATGTAATTACTCAGAAACATGGTTTTTGTCATTTCTTCAAGCATTATGTCTATGTAGTAAGCATATTGTCCGATGCCAAGTTGCAAAAGTAGATATTGAGTCAGATCAGAGCCCATTGTTACAATCCAAGATGAGTAGCCACAAGTATTTATTAAAACAAAACATGCATTTAAGAATGCAGCAGCACATTTTGACTTAACAAAAAGCTGTAATTATATTTTGGTATGTAAACCAGAAATAAGTTGCTGAAATTTTCTTTAAGCAATACGCCATTAAAACAATCCAACTGATATCACACACACAGAAATTTAATCAGTCGTTTTTGTTTCGGTTGTGATTTAAATGGACCAGGTTTGCTAGGAGAAGTTACATGTTTAAGGATTGGATTCATCTGATTTTCAAGCCCGAGGAAAACAACACATAGTAGGATAACCACATTTCTTGCTATTTTTCTATATTTACTAGTTTAAGATGCTACTTCATGCAACAAAGAGCATTAAGAATAGAAAGTTCACACATATTAAAGCAACCATGTTACAAAACTTGCATGACAAGAGAGTTCCATATGCAACTTCATGGTGAACTTTTAAAAAATAAACACACTTGTATGAACATGTCCAGATAGCCACATTAGGCATATATCCACATGTATGCCTAATTTTGTTTGGCATGACTATTTTGGATAAATCCTGTATTTTTGGTTTGATTGAAAATAGATTTGTATAGATATATTTTAGGAAGATCAGATCAGGTTTATATTGATTAGGATAGAGAAGTTGTAGTTGCGGATTTACAAGGATTAGGATGCTGATTTTTAGGAGTTTGTTTCCCTCATTTTTAAGCTACTGATAACTACAGGTTTAGGAGGAGTTTGTGTATAAATACTGGGCTGTAACCTCTCTCGAAATATAAAAAATATTGCTGAAAGTTTTCCTTCATGGTATCAGAGCAATACTCTTCATAGAAACTCCATTCCTTTCCGGCTGAGGCTTGTCCCCCTTAGCCATTCCTAAACTCCATTCCTTTTCGGCTGAGGTTTGTCCCCCTTAGCCATTCCTTGAACTTTCTGCTAGACTAAGGTTCTATCTTGCTTTAGTCTCACTTCTAGTATTCAAAAGACGAGTTCAGGGAAAAGAATCTGTAACTCCTTCTTCTGATTATCCTCAACCTCCAATGGCTTCTCGAACTCTTGGAGAAGGCACAAATTTGCAAATCACCAACCACTAACTGAATGGACATAGACTGAATGGAAGAAACTTCATTCAGTGATCTCGATCAGTCTTACTGGTTATTAGAGGCAGAGAGAAAATGGGCTATCTCAATGGAGATGTTAAACAGCCCAACAAGGAGGATCCATCTTATGCAAACTGGGAGTTAAACAACTCGATGGTTATGGCATAGTTAATCAATTCCATGGAGCCTCATATCAGTCAGACCTATCTCTTTCTTCGAACAGCACAAGCCATCTGAAAAACTGTGAACACTAACTATTCTGATCTTAAGAATGCCTCTCAGGTATTTAAGATCAAGAATAGACTAAAGGAGATAAGACAAGGTAATCTGGAAGTGACTGAATACTACAATGAACTGCAGATTTTGTGGCAAGAACTGAACATGCACTACAAAGCTGACTGGGGAGATCTGGAAGACAACATAAAGTTCAAAAGACACCTGGAGAAGGAAAGATTGTATGCATTCCTGACAAGCTTGAACCAAGACCTAGATGAGGTGCGAGGTAGGATTCTTGGCTATAAACCTTTACCATCCATTGATGAAGCCTTTACTGACGTAAGAAGGGAAGCAAGTAGAAGAAGAGTCATGCTTGGAGGAAACAAAGAGATACCTGTCATTCCAGCGAGTGAGAGACCCATTGAAACAACAACTCTTGCTGTTAACAATGATCATGACCAAAGAAATAATCAAAAAGGTGCCAGGGGAGGAAGACCCTGGTGCAGCCACTACAATAAACCAGGGCACACACGAGGCATCTGTTGGGATCTCCATGGAAAACGAACCAACTAGAAACCTCAAGGATCGAGTAGAGGAACGAGTTTACAAGCACAAATGGAAGAAAAACCTACTAAGCACCAAAAGAAACCAAAACAGAATGGGATCTTCCTAAACAAATCCCAACTAGAACAATTGCAAAAGTTGTTGAGTCAAACTGCAACTGGCAATCCAAAGTCCTCTGCAATGGCTTCAGGTACTGCCTTGCATACCAAGAATACAACTTCTTGGATGCTGGATTCTGGGGCTTCTAATCATATGACAGGTAATCTATCCTTATTCTACTCATATACTCCATGCTCTGGAAGATCTAGATTTAAAGTAGCTGATAGCACATATTCTACTATTGTTGGAAAAGGATTAATCCATCTCTCAAATAATGTTTCCCTTTACTCAGTTTGCTCTCCAATAGTTTCAGGGAGCCTCGGAATTAGGCAGCTGTTTCTGCATAATGAAGCATTACTTGGTAAACGGCTCTGGATATTTTCTCAGGATAATAACAGACTTTGGAGGAAAGTCATTGTGATTAAATATGGGGAAGAAAAGAGTGGCTGGTGTTCTGCTGAGGGTTCTAATTCTTTAGGGGCAGGTTTATGAAAACGTATAAGGAAAAATTGGATGAAGTTTGCTAGCTGTATCTCCTAGAAGTTGGGCAGAGGCGATAGGCTCTTATTTTGGAAGCATGATTGGCTAAATGTTGCTAGATTATCTGATATTTTTCCTGAGATCTTTGCTCTCGCAGTTAACAAGGATGCTTTTGTCAAAGACTATAGTATTGGAATGGGTAGACATCGCACATGGTCTGTGATACTTCGAAGGAATTTGAATGATTGGGAATTGGAAACCTATTTGTCACTTATGGAATTGCTTGATAATATTAATTTGGAAGAAACTGAAGACTCTTTGGTATGGAAGGAGTCTAAAAAACTAACCTTCTCTGTCAAGTCCTTTTATCGGTTCCTTCTTGGAGAGGATAGGGACATTTATCCTTGGCAAATGCTTTGGAAAAATGTTGTTCCTACTCGTGTCCTCTTTTTTTCTCGGTGTGCTGCCAAGGGGAAAATTCTAACATTGGATAATCTCAAGCACCGAGGACACCACATTGTTAACCGCTGCACCTTATGTATAAGTCAGGAGGAGTCTATTGATCATCTTTTCCTACATTGTATTTGGGCAACTGAGTTGTGGAGGTTGATTCTCTCATATTTCAAAGTTCACTTGTGCTTTCCAAAAACTCTCAGAGATTTTCTCTTGGCATGGTGGGGTCAGCCCTTAGGCAAGCATAAACGATCCACATGGAATTTGGTACCCTTTTGCGTGTTTTGGCTGATTTGGAAGGAAAGGAATCAAAGGATTTTTGAAGATGACAGCAGGCCTATCTTGAAAATCAAGAGTTATTTTCTTACTAGCCTTTACGGTTGGGCAAAGGATGGAAGGGAGTTAGATTTACCCTCTTTCTTGAATTTCCTTGATCATATAAGTTGTACTTAGGGTGCTTGGTTTCAATTGTATTAGCTATTCTATATAAGCATCTCATCGATGCTTAGATAGTTTTCTACTCTTTTGAATAAAATCTTACTTATCTTTTTCAAAAAAAAAAATGTTTCCCTTCACTCTGTCCTATATGACCCCAACCTGGCTTGCAATCTAATTTCAATCAGTAAACTTACTCATGAACTAAACTGCTGTGCTAAGTTCTGTGCTACTGGTTGTAAACTTCAGGGACTAGATTCAAGGATGATGATTGGCAGTGTTAGAGTAAGAGATGGGCTCTATTATCTCGAGATTGAAGAAAAATCAGCAAAGGCTACTGCTATGGCAAAGAATGTATCTTCTCTTAGTTCCACTAATAATGAAGTAATGTTAAGGCATTATAGGCTAGGCTATCCCAATTTTTATTATCTAAAAAGACTGTTTCCAGATTTGTTTATCAATAAAAATCCCAGTTCCTTCAATTGTGAATTCTGCTTACTTGCTAGACATTGTCGTGCACAATTTCCCATTAAACCATACAAAAAATCTTAGTCCTTTTCTTTAATCCATAGTGACATATGGGGGCCTTCTTGGGTGAAAAATATCTCAGGTACTCGATAATTCATAACTTTTATTAATGATCACACAAGGGTCTGTTGGGTATATCTTCTTAAAAAAAATCTAAAGCTGCCAAAGCCTTTCAGTCCTTTCACTCCATGATTTTAACTCAATTTCATGTTCCCATTCAAACTTTAAGAACTAACAATGGAAGAGAATATTTCAATTCCATCCTAAGTGAATATCTTACTAATAATGGGATAATTCACCAAAGTTCTTGCTCAGATACACCCCAACAAAATGGTGTAGCTGAGAGAAAAAATAGACAACTAGTTGAAGTTGCTAGAGCCCTCATGTTCACTATGAATGTACCTAAATATCTATGGGGTAAAGCCATCTTAACATCTTCATATTTGATTAACAGAATGCCCTCCAAGCCCCTCAATTTTTCTGTTCCTTTGTCCAGTCTCCTCCATCTATACCCAAACTTTAGGTCTATGACATCTCTACCTTCAAAAATATTTGGGTGCACTATGTTTGTCCACAACCATTCACCTAATCATTCCAAACTTGATCCAAAAACTATTAAATGTGTCTTTGTTGGTTACTCTTCAACTCAACGTGGGTACAAATGTTACTCTCCCCACCTTCATCGAGTTTTTGTTTCTAGGGATGTCTCCTTTATTAAGTCTCAAGCCTTCTTTACCAATACTTATCTTAAGGGGGAGATGCTGAGTGAAGATAAGTCTTGGGATATACCTCAGTCCACAAAATCAGGGGATACAACTCAGCCCACAGAACATCAATCCTTGCCTTTAATGCCCACAGAACATCAATCCCTACCTTTGCCTTTAGAGCCTAACATTACATCATCTGAGGAAATAAGAGGAGATACTTCTTATTCAGGGGGAGAAAATACCAGAATTGGCTCTCAGACAAGGGGTCAAATACTGGTTTATTCTAGAAGAAATCAAAAACAACAAGGCCAATCTGACTCGAATTCCAATTCTCAGGACAGTGAAGAGATTATTGATCAGACTCAGCATAATATTGAAGCTCCAGAACAGGATCTGGGTTGGCCTATTGCTCTCAGAAAAGGAAACCAAGACCTGCACCCAGTATCTTATATCTAAGAATGTCTCTCATGCAAGACTATCCCCTACTTTCCATGCTTTCACCATTGTCCTGTCAAACACTGCAGTTCCAAACAACATAGAAGAAGCTCTAACTGGACCAAATTGGAGAGCTGCAGTTCAAGAAGAAATGGATGCACTGAGAATAAATAACACATGGGAAATGGTTGATCTTCCTGCTGGAAAAAAACTAATTGGCTGTAAGTGGGTTTTTTCTATAAATATAATACTGATGAGAGTATTAATAGATATAAGAGCAGGTTAGTGGCCAAAGGCTTCACTCAAACTCATGGGATAGATTACCAAGAAACATTTGCTCCTGTAGCCAAGCTGAATACGATAAGAGTCCTACTGTCCTTGGCTGCTAATCTGGATTGGCCTTTACCACAGTTAGATGTGAAGAATGCCTTCTTAAATGATGATTTACATGAAGAAGTTTACATGACTGCACCTCCAAGATTTAAAGGAGACAATAACAAGGTTTGTAGATTGAAGAAATCTCTCTATGGACTAAAACAATCACCAAGGGAATAGTTTGATAAATTCACTTGAGCTGGTAAGAAGAAAGGTTTCACTCAAGCTCAAACTAATCACACACTGTTCTACAAACATTCTCGGGATGACAAGATTACTGTTCTTATTGTATATGTAGATGATATCATTGTTACTGGGAATGATCTGGTAGAATTAAACTCCTTAAAGAGATATCTGGCAGGGGAATTTGAATTAAAAGACTTGGGAACATTGAGATATTTCCTTGGAGTGGAAGTGGCTCGCAGCAGTGCAAGAATCACTATCAGTCAGAGGAAATATGTACTTGACCTACTTCAAGAAGTGGGAATGCTAGGTTACAAACCAGCCAAGACTCCAATGGATCCTAATATCAAGTTGAAACTTGAAGGAGAAGGAGAAGTTAACAAGGGAAGATATCAGAAGCTAGTGGGCAAACTAATTTATTTGTCTCATACTCGACCTGACATCACCTTTGCTATTAGCATGGTAAGTCGGTTCATACACTCTCCAAAGAAAACACATCTTGAAGCTGTGTTTAGAATTTTAAAGTATTTGAAGAATACACCTGGAAAGGGAATGTTTTTCAAAAAGGGAAATCATAAAATGGTGGAAATCTATACTGATGCCGACTGGACAAATTCCTCAATTGATAGAAGATCGACCTCAGATTATTGTACATACCTATCGGGAAATTTAGTAACTTGGAGGAGTAAAAAACCAATGTTTTAAAAATCGGACCGTTCATCGAACTGGAAAAGTAACCGGGTCACAGGTTAGTGGTTCAACCGTCAGTTCAACCGGAATTGAACCGGAGCTGAACCGTAACGTCATAAATATATTTATAAAATATAAAAAATATGTTAAAATTATATAATAATTTTAAAAACTTATATTTTTTTCACATATTGTTCTACTCTATTTTGTTTTACTAATAAAAAGTGTCAACAAAATATGTTGTAAAATAAAATCACTTAAAACTAATATATTATATAAGTAAAACCAAACAAGAATAAGAAATAATAACTATCAGTGGTTTAGTGGGATAATAGTACTTTACCACAAAATAGACCTAAGTTCGATTCTAAGCTAGTGCATATTAATTTATTTGTTTTACCATTCAAAAAAATTAAAAAAAAAAAGCCCGGTTCAGCTGGCAAAACCAGTACCGTTTTGCCAGTTCACCGGTTGAACCGGTGGGTCACCGATTTTAGGCTGGTTCAATCTTCCATCGGATTTTACTGGTTGACCGAACCGTTTCTTGGACCGGCTCCCGGTTCAACCGATTGAACCTGCTGGTTCGATTCGATTTTTAAAACAATGTAAAAAACAACCGGTGGTTGCAAAAAGTAGTGCAGAAGCTGAATTTCGAGCCTTGGTTCATGAAATCTGTGAGGGTATCTAGCTTGAGAGGCTGCTGAAGGAATTAAAGATGCCTAATTGTACTCCTATGAGAATATACTGTGATAACAAGGCAGCAATAAACATAGCATAGAATCCAGTCCATCATGATCGTACTAAACATGTTGAGGTCGACCGACATTTCATTAAGGAGAATCTAGACAGCAAAATAGTCTGTTTAAACTACATTCCAACTAAAGAGCAGACTGCTGATGTTCTGACAAAAGGTTTACATAAACCAAGCTTCGAAAGTTTGGTAAACAAGCTGGGAATGATTAATATATACTCCCAACTTGAGGGAAAATGTGGATAAATCCTGTATTTTTGGTTTGATTGAAAACAGATTTGTATAGATATATTTTAGGAAGATCATATCAGGTTTATATTGATTAGAATAGAGCAGTTGTAGTTGTAGATTTATAGGGATTAGGATATTGATTTTTAGGAGTTTGTTTCCCTGATTTTTAGGCTACTGATAACTACGGGTTTAGAAGGAGTTTGTGTATAAATACTGGACTGTAACCTCTCTCGAAATATAAAAAATATTGCTGAAAGTTTTCCTTCAACTATTATGTAGTTAGAAGAGTTTGTGCCATATAGGTTTCCTTTTCCACTTAGAAGACAGCATTTGCTCGGACGAACTGGCAGCACTCCTGTTGTGCTTGACTTTCATGTTTGGCCTATTTTTTCGTTAATGGTAATCTATTTCCTATAGAAATGTGAAGAATTTAAATCATAACTGGGGGCTGATAACCCATTCCCGATCTTTGAGGAAATCAAAACATGGGTTCATGTTAATGTTAACATCTGATGGACATACTCATTGAATCCATTTCACACATTAAATGACAAAAACCAAATTTACAAAACAAATATACTCAATATTTTCTAAAAAGTTACGTGGAGGACCCTGTTGCCACAGCAAACATTGTTTGGCCAACAGCACGTGCAACTGACTATTGCATTAGATTTGTTACTTGCTTTGGACCCAAACATATTTGTTTCATCAAATGGTTCAGCACTCCAATCTAATGATAATACTTAGTGCTAAAAAATTACATTATTTCATAAGAAAATTATTATTTAAAACAAACATTCAAATTATTTTAAGTCACAGAGAATAACTAAGGCAAGAAACCGAACTAATAAATAGATTAAATTTGGTGTCATAAATCGTATTTAATTGAAGCTACTGAAATCCTAGTTAGAAACCAAATTTAGATGATAAATCTTTCTAAGATTATGCATGCCCAAAAATAAGATCTGCCAAATATCATATAGATATATATATAGTAAGATAATTGAATAAAAATTTGAAGTAATTAATCTAAGTTCCATGATTGACTCTTAACAAAGTAAAATCTATGATCCACTCAGATCAAAATAGGAATTGTTAATGGCCCTAATAAGTATCATCTTCATTTGAAAATTTAAGCATCTAAGCACCTGAAAAAAAGAGTTTCCACAATACGAGTTCTTAACGGCCCTACTAAGTATCATTTTCATTTGATAATTTAAACAACTAAGCACTTCAAATAGATAAACACTTTTCAAGTGTGTACGTATATTCAAAAATAATGCTCATTAAAATTATTAGAAATCATTGCTGTGGCATTCCATCCCAGTAATGCAATTTCATTCTTCTTTTCCTGTCATTTTTTTGGATCTTTTTTTTCTTGTTGGGGGGGGGGGTGTTAAAGGTTGATAATTTTTTTATTGAGTTACGTAAAGTTATTTGCTCCATCTAATGCATAATGAGTTGAACAAAACAGCCAATTTCCTGAAAATTCAGATGTCACATAGATATCCATCAACGGACTTCTCTCTTCACGACAAGGAGATGATCTCAAAACAGAACTTACTGATCAGGAAAGTATTCATTCTGAAATTTAAAAGAAAAGCCATAGAATTTCAAGTATGTAATTAGCAGGTCTTTACGGATAGTATCATACCCCATCAGAGTCAAAATCCATGTTCTCTTCTCCAAGTAGTGCAAGCTTTAAGCAGTGATTGCAGAATCCTTTGTTCCCTCTAACACGTGCAAACTCAGCATCAGGAATGCAGCGTTGGCACACTGCATTTGGGCAGCAAAAACACTGGAACTTTGAACTCCTATGGCAAATGAAGCAAGAATGCCATTCTGAAATAGAAAATGGGAGTTACTTTTGGCTGCTCTTACGATAAATACCCAAAAGTATGGCAATATGACAACAGAAACTAAAAAACAAAGTGTAGCAGGAATAAGACTTCATTTAGTTTTGAGAATAAGAAAATCCAGCAAGCCATGGAGAGTCTGAACTCTAATGATTGCAAGGACTGGCAAAACTTGTAATGAAGTATTTCTTTTCGCGAATGTGAAGTGTGTTTAAGATGATTTGCATCCATTGCAAAACAAGTATTTCTTTTCAATTGAAGTAAAAATAGAACTCCATAACAAGATTTTCATAATCATTCAACAGTTTTTTTATATTTGGTTTGACCAAGTTAAGTTCGCTTAATTACCAAAAAAAAAAAAAAAGTTAAAGTTCGCTTGAAATTGGAACTGAAATACATATTGACATCATAAGTTAAGCAATAAGTCTTTCAACTTCATGGATGCTAGATGTGGCAATTGGTGCTATGCTTATAATTGAAAAGTAAAGATCACATTAGAAATAATGAGATGTTATCAGGGGCAGATCCAAGATTTTCATTAAGGGAGGCGCCAAGCACCCAAGAAGAGAACAATGAGCTACGTTGAGGTAAACAATAGGAGAGAAGCGATATTGATTTTATGGAGAGAGAAAATTATCCTTTGACATTAAACATGTGAATATACTTTTCGAAATTTGATGGTTCAACTGACTCTTTTAACAACACTTGAAATTTACTAGGGATATCCCTCGTTACCAAAAAAGTATATATTATTAAGTTTTATTATTTAGAGAATTTATTATGTCATATGTTATTTTTATTGATATTACGCACAAAAGTATTCAACAGTATAGTGGGAAAATGTACTTTATTTCATAAAAAATACTTGAGTTTGATTCTCGTAAACTCCTTTTATGTTAAAAAATTTTGAACTAACCTTACTTTTTTAATAAGGCCAAAATACTCAGTTTTGAATTAATTTATTTTTTTAATAAAAGCTAAAATACAATGGATATTTTGGTAATTTCATATTCAAAATCAAGGGGGCCACTTGCCCCCTGCCTCCATGTGGCTCCACCATCGGATGTTATGCAATAAAAGAAAAGCAAACCACAGATAAATATGAATGGCTTACTGCAAGTCCAGCGATTTCCGGTCTCAAAAAATGACTCATCCTTCCCCACACACTCGGCATGATAAGCTTTTAGACACTGCCTGAAACCATTAAATTTGACAATTAGACATGATAATTTTATTCCATAATAAACTTGAATCAAAATGGGTAAATTACAAGGGTCACCCCAGGTTGTCAGATAAAACATACCAAATATTTCTTCATTTCGGTAACACACGATAAAGCTACAAACTTATACAACAAATACAAGCAATTAGGAAGAAACACCTTTGGATATGCATACAATTATAAGGACATGCAAATCCACCATCTTCATTACGTGTAACCTTTTTCTTTTTTTTTTTTGGGGGGGGGGGGGTGTTGCCAATGGCAGCTAACTCTTAGGCAAAACTTGAAGCAAAAGGAAAGGTGACCATGTTTCTTCCACGAAAAAAAAAAAAATCCTCAATGTTCTGGGGATTTGAGACACTGTTATCCATTTTGATAATTTCTTTTACTATTTTCTCAGTGTTATCATACCTTATTTAAGTTGAAGCATACACTTCCGCAATTTATGGCATAGGTCATGATGCTTGCGCATTGCCAGATGGGTTTAAATGCTTACATTTTTCCACGTGTATATTAAATTCTAACTGATTCTAATAGAAAAGGTAGCCACGTTCAGCAATAAAACGATCATGCAAGGTAGAAGCATAAAAATGTCAAGCAGTAAAATGGAAGTACATAATATGTGAACAAATGATGATATTTAAATTTTTGTTGCCCATTAGTATTTCCATTTACATGTATAACTTTCTTTTTAAATGCAAAAGATACAAGAAAAAAACCAAGGCTTTCCCCAAAGCAGTAAAATGCCTTGATATTACCTCTTTTCTACTATTACATGCTGTTGAGAATTAGAATAAGAGAATAAGAGGAGGTTGAATAATCTCCCCCCTCCTCAATATTTGTATTTATAGATAAAAAAGCTTACAATCAAATATAGAAATACAAAGGAAATTGGAAATAGAAATCATACGTAATAGCTGTCACTACAAGAAAGGAAACTAGAATAAAATCAAATTCTTTTATATTCTAACACACCCCCTCAAGCTGGAGCATATAAATCAAAAATGCCCAGCTTGGAAGAAAGATTGTGAAATGAAGAACGAGGCAGAGGTTTGGTAAGAAGATCAACTAGTTGCGAGGATGATCGAACAAACGGGGTACTCAGCTCTTTGCGAAGCAACAAATCACGAATGAAGTGGTAATCAACCTCAATATGCTTCGTGCGCTCATGACACACAGGATTATTGGTAATAAAGATTGTAGCTTGATTGTCACAATGCATATCCATAGGAACAGGAACATTAATACCAAAATCACGTAAGAGAGATCGAACCCAGAGCATCTCGGAAGCAGTATGGGCCATGGCACGATACTCAGCCTTAGCACTAGAACGAGCTACCACCTGTTGTTTCTTACTGCGCCAAGTAACCAAGTTACCCCCAACAAATGTATAGTAACCTGAAGTCGAACGCTGATCAATCCTACTTCCAGCCCAATCAGCATCACTATAACCAGTGACAGATAAGGATGAAGAAGGACGATATAGCAGGCCACGAGCAGGAGATTGTTTAAGATATCGTAGAATCCGACAAACAGCCTCAAAATGTGGGAGACGAGGATTATGAATGAACTGGCTGACTACCCCCACAGCATAGGTGATATCGGGACGAGTAACAGTAAAATAAATAAGCTTCCCCACAAGGCGGCGATAACGACTCACATCAGAAAAGATCTCTCCTGAAGTAGCATCCAACTTAGTAGAGGGATCCATAGGAGTGTCAGCAGGACGGGCGCCTAGGAGACCAGTTTCAGAAAGTAAATCCAGAACATACTTGCGCTAACAAAGAGAAATACCTTGTGCTGAGCGGGCAATTTCAATTTCGAGAAAGTAGCAAAGGCGACCAAGATCCTTAATGTGAAACTGAGAGCAAAGATGCTTTTTCAATTCCACAATACCCGAAGTATCATCACCAGAGATAATAATATCATCCACATAGACAATCAAGATAATAGTGCCTAAAGATGTACGACGTATAAACCCAGAATGATCAGCAGCAGAGCGAGTATACCCAACATCAATAAGGACAGAACTGAAACGGTCAAACCAAGCTCAAGGAGACTGTTTCAGACCATACAGGGCACGCCGTAATCTGCACACAAGATGTTCACTGCCAGGAATGCAATAACCAGGGGGCTGATCCATATAAACTTCTTCTTGAAGCTCACCATGAAGAAAGGCATTCTTAATGTCAAGTTGATATAAAGGCCAAGAACGACTGACAGCAACAGCAAGAAGAATTCGAACTCAATTCAGACGAGCAACAGGTGAAAAGGTCTCAGAATAGTCAACTCCATATGTTTGAGTATACCCTTTGGCAACTAATCGAGCTTTAAGACGCTCCACTGAACCATCCGGAAGATACTTAACAGTGTAGACCCAGCGACAACCAACAGTTTGCTTTCCAGTGGGAAGAGGAGTGAGTTCCCACGTCTGATTCTGATGGAGAGCATGCATTTCTTCATCCATCGCGTGTTTCCATCCCGGAACTGATAAGGCCTGTTATAGGAAGCAGGAATAGAAATGGACAACAAAGCACAAACAAAGGAGGACAGAGAAGGGGAAAGTCGATGGTAAGAAACAAAATTAGCAATAGGGTGCACAGTACAAGTATGCTTACCTTTTCGCAAAGCAATAGGCAAGTCAGAAGAAGAATCAGGTACCTCTGACGAAGAAGAAGAATCAGTCGGGGAAGTAAGGATCACTCTTCGATTGCGATCACGTTGATAGACCTGTGGCAAAGGAGCAATGGAAGGAATAATCAGAGCAATGGGCGGAATCTCCAATTGAGTGTCGGTGTTTGTAGTGTTCAAGTCAGGAGATGAAGACTTAGACAAAGGGATATATACTGAGGACATAGGAGTAGGAAGAGTAGGAGAAGGCACCCCCTGTCTAGAAATGATGTCAGTTGACAGAGTATCACCATCGGAAGAATAGAAGGCAGTAGATTCAAAGAAGGTGACATCAGCACTTACAAAATAGCGATGCGACTCAGGATGGTAGCATCGATAACCTTTTTGTGTGCGGGAGTATCCCAAAAACAGACACGAGAGCGGGGTGATAATTTATCAAGACCTGGATCAAGGATATGAACAAAGGCAACACAACCAAAAATGCGAGGGGGAAGAGAAAAAGGTGAGCGACCTGGATAAAGGATAGAGAAGGGAAATTGGTTTGATAAGACTGGTGTAAGCACTCGATTAATGAGGTAGCAGGCAGTAAGAACAGCATCTGCCCAAAAAGGCTTGGGAACATGCATCTGGCACATCAAAGTGCGTGCAACATCTAACACATAACGATGTTTACGCTCAGCAACACCATTTTGCTGAGAGGTTTGAGGACAGGTTGTTTGATGATAATTCCCTTTTCAAAACAAAAAGTGTCCACAACAGTTTGAACATATTCCAAAGCATTATCAGATCGAAAAATTTTGATTTTCTTATCAAACTGAGTAGAAATTTCATTATAGAAACGAGAAATGATAGAAGGTAATTCAGTTCTTTGTTTCATTAAAAAAATCCAAGTCACACGAGAAAAATCATCAATAAATAGAACAAAGTAAAGGAATCCATTGACACTTTTAACTCAGGAGGGTCCCCAAACATCAGTATGAATGACAGCAAAAGACTCAGACTCACGACTATTGAGACGCCTAGAAAAAGTACTACGGTGATGTTTGCCAAACTGACAAGCTTCACACTCTAAACTAGAGACAGAACTCAAATTGGGCACAATAAATTTTAATCTAGCTAAAGATGGATGCCCTAAACGACAATGCCACTGAAGTGGAGAAACAGCAGTGTGGAAAGCAGCAGATGGCAAGTGGTCTGGAGGCCGATCACAATCGAGATAGTAAAGTCCATCCTTCTCATGCCCCGAAGCAATCGTCTTCTTCGTCTTGAGATCCTGAAAGACACAAGAGTTTGAAAAAAAGGTTATGGAGCAATTTAAAACCTTGGTTAATTGACTTACAGACAGTAAGTTAAAGGGAAATTGAGGCACATAAAGACTAGAATGTAAGTTTAGAGATGATAGGGGATGAAGGGTCCCTTCACTAGACACAGGACGAGAAGAGCCATCGGCTAAGACAATATTATGATCAATATCACTGAGGTTAGAGAATAGGGAAGAATTACCAGACATATGCGAACTGGCTCCTGAATCAATAATCCAGGATGGAGAAGAAGAGGCCACAAAAGCTGGGTTACCTGAGTTTGCAAGAGTAGCAGCAGAAGTAGAAGGAGTAGAAACACGAAACGACTGGATAAGCTCCTGAAGTTGAGATGCACTCAAGGTGTATGTCTCTTGAGAATCAGATGTGGAAGTACCGCTGGAAGCCACTGAAGGTTGTGTAGGATTTTGATCACCAACATGATGTGCCTGATCTGGTTTACCATACTTCTTCCAACAGAAGGGTTCTGTATGATTTGTTCCTCCACAGAAGTTACACTTACGATCGCCTCTATTATTAGCAGGTTTGCCACTACCTCTAGATCCACCACGGGTATTCTTTCCACCACGAGATCCACGAGAAGAACCACCACGATTGTGATGACTAACAAGGGCAGATGAATCAGTAGTTGATGCTAGTTGATCACTGGTAGAATAATGACTGCCTAAGGACGATCTCTGTATGCGAGCATAGGCACCAGCAGCGGTAGGCAAAGTCTCGCTTGCGAGGATCTGATCTTTAAATCCTCTTAGAGCAGGATTAAGTCCAGATAGAAAATTAGCAATCATGAATTCTTCCCAGTATTTCTTCTGTTGTGCCAAATCAGTGCTAAAAGGCTGATACTGCAACAACTGTTCCCATAAACTCTTCAAGTGGCTATAATACTCTGATAAGGATCTTTCTCCTTGCTTCACAGAAAACATTTGCTCGTATATTTCATAAACTTGAGAAATATTGCTCCTTTGTGAGTAAGATTCAGCAAGACAGTCCCATATCTTCTTTGAAGAATCACAAAATTCAACAGTAGTGGCAACAGTGTCCTCCAGACTATGCCACAGAAGGCCCATCACAATCGCATCCTCACTCATCCAAATAGAATATTTAGGATCATTGGCGGGTGGCGGTTCATCAGTAATATATTGCAGTTTTCCTTTTCCTCGAAGAAAGGTTTTAACTGCATGTGCCCAACTCAGATAATTATCACCATTCAGTTTCTTTGGTGTAATGGAACGAGGAACGTCATCTACTTTAAGAAAGATTGATTGGGGCAAGAATTGTTCAGATGAAGATTTTGAATCTAACATCCTTATTAACAATAATAATTCAAACTAGTATAGGAGCCTTCGAAAAGGACGAGAGAAACACAATAGTCGATTAATCAAAGACGGCAAGCAGAAAACAAGATCAACCAACAATAAAGGCTGAACAATAGCAGATTTGAAAAAAAAACAGAGAGAACCAAAGATTTTTTTCTCAGCGTCAGCGGCTACGAAGGCTCCAATGAATGTCGATCTCAGCAACTCATCAAAGGATAAATAAGAAGGGCAGTGCTCTACATCAGGCGACTGCCGTCAAAAAAGCCGGTGAGGCTCCAGGAAGCCACGCGTCAGCACGCGCCGAAGAAAGCGAGGCGCGTGAGAATCGGAGCAGTAGCGACAGTGGCGCGTGAGGGCGCGTCTGGCCTCCTCCGGCGACGATGTTAGGCCGGTGATGCTCGCCGGCGGCAGGCGACTCCCCTGGTGTGGTTGATTTTCAACTTCAATGGACGGAAGCTAATCGGCTGTGAGGAACAGTGACGTGCGAGGAACAGACGCAGCTGCTAGGGTTTTTTTTTTTTTTTTTTCTTTTGGGATCAGAATTGCTCTGATACCATGTTGAGAATTAGAATCAGAGAATAAGAGGAGGTTGAATAATCTTCCCCCTCCTCAATATTTGTATTTATAGATAAAAAAGCTTACAATCAAATATAGAAATACAAAGGAAATTGGAAATAGAAATTATACGTAATAGCTGTCACTACAAGAAAGGAAACTAGAATAAAATCAAATTCTTTTATATTCTAACACATGCCAATATAGACATCAGATTTTTTTTTTTTTTTTTTTTTGACAAGTTATAGACTTCAGATTATTTTCCTAATGAATTTCAAGAATTGATCATTTATTTTATTAGTTAACTAATATGAATTGTATGAATTATTAATTTTATCTTCTTAGCTTGTTACGTTCTAGATTAACTAGGAAAAGGCCATGTCTATCAGCAAAAGAGGCTAATCACAATTAATTTAATTTAAACATATTTGGAAAGTACTATTAAATGAAAAACACAATCTCAAAATACATTTTTAAGAAAAAAAATGTTAATAAAAAACACATCTGGAGTTTGCGTTTTTAAAAACCACATTTGAGTTGTATTTTTAACATTGTCTTTTGGTTTTAAATAAACCCTTCCCTTCCCTAAAAAGATCAGTTCATCACTTCACATCACTGAGAGAAGCACTTTAGGGCTGTGGGAGATAATCACATACAAGCCGGATAAGAGTAGTTCACCAACAAAACTTCAAACGCAACACAACGAAGATTTCAATTTTATTAATTTCTTTTTTTACTGTGGTTTATCAGTTATTTGTTTTATGTTTATTGTTCACCTAAGTTGATTTAACTCTCTATTCTTGGATTTGATGTAAAAGGAATTTTTTGATTTTCGATTTTTAGTCGTTGATTAGGAGTTATTAATATTCTTACATGCGCTTCCGAGTACTCATTCTCTGCTGTTGAATTCTTCTACTTCTTTGATATTGAATTCTACTCCTACGTGAAAACTCACTCTCTCTAGCAGAATCCAACTAAGAAAAAGCTAACTCTTGGAATTTCATGTTCCTCACCTCCCCAGTGATGATCCACCCACATAAGAAGAACCAACCCCAAACTTAGAACCTAGAGAACCTCCTCCATCTGCCTCAGACGCCTCGCCTCTCACAACCTCTCTTGAGGAACCCACTGCTTGGGAAGCTACAATGCCAAACCCCATCCCCCCAATACATCTCCTTCCACGAAGAATCCAACCAAAGGAGATTGAGTAGAAGATGAAGGAGAAAAAGTAATAAACTCAGAACTGTCAGCCCTTAACTTGGACACAACTTGACAATGAATAAACCCAGAGGAATAAGGCTTTAACCTAGCTAATCCCCACTTATTCAGGGATTGCATCTGGCCTCCTTAGAAGGCCCAAACATTGTAGCCTGCCAGATTCCTTACCCCCATAAAATTTTTAGCAAAGACAATGGGGTCACCCAACCCAATTCTTGTCCCAGCAACTAGACTTTCCAGCAGCCCAAAGCAATTAATGGAATACACCCCCTTATCATGAGATTACCTACCTAACTCAACCCCAAGTTGCTTCGACCCGGTTTTTGAAAACTTTTGGTATAACCCCAAAATTTCAGCCCATTCCAAACTTGAATTGGATATAGTTGTATCCCATCTTACTAACTCGTCACATACCCACGTCCAACTGACTTCATGTGCCTTCTTCTTCTTCATCTTCAACATTATCCCTCTCCTCTAAAGCCTTTATCTCTTGTCGAAGTAACAAATGGACCTCTCTCCACCCACAATGGTGTGTCAAACAATTGCCCTCCCATCGACACGCCCACCGTTGCCAGAATACCAAGTTCCTCCCGCTAGTCAATCTCCACAAGACCCCCACAGAGGTTGTCAATCTTCCTGAAGACATCCCCACTATCCTAACCCATACCCCTTCGACTCCCAACCATTGCTAATACAGTTCCCCATTGCTCCCAACAATCAAGAAGCACTACATTCTCTTTGAAAAAGCTCTTCTTCATCCTAAACTCCTTCACCAACCCTAGAAGAAAAAAGAAAATAGAGGCGTCCCAACGCCTTCAACTCCACCCCTTTTGGAACACACCATACCCTTCTAGGCTATTCCTCCACTCCCTAGGCGGTCACCCTCATAACAGCCCTCGTACCGCCCTCCTAACAAGACATCTCTTCAAAGCTAAAGCCTATTCATCACTAAGCTCATCTATAACTTTTATCCACCATTGACCTCTGATCTCTTATCTATTTACAGCAAGCTTGGACATCATCCATGGAGGATTTTTTGTGACCTACAAATATGAAGTCCCTTCCCTTCTTGCCGCCGAAGATGGACCACTTGGGCTAAACCCCAATAATATGCTCGCGACCTTTGCCCAACCTCCCTCTCCCACAATTTCCAGAATATTGATTAAATACCTTCCTATGGAGCGAAGGATCTCAACTCCACAACCCATTAACCCTCAGCCTATAAGCGATAAGCCATGACAATCCAGCATCCGCCCCTCCAGCCTTCCTAACGATTCTCCTCTATCATTGGCCTTAAGAGCTTCACCCACCACCTTTGCCGGCCAACCTACTGCTCATCGTCCTGGAGAAACCAAGTCTCCTTTGGATTATATGAACACCATTGACCTCCTCTAGCACCAACAAGAACTCTAGTGTTACCACTCCGCTTTTGATGATCCTTGTCGACGACCACGAACCCCTTCTTTGAAGGCCAATTTGGCCAAATACCCTAGAATTGGAGGAAGGATATGTCAACTTTCTCTCTTCTCAAAACTACTCTCCCTCATTGCTATTGAAAGAAAATAAAAATTCAATTATTGCGAGTTAAATATTATTGTGACTACAATCGTCTAGTTTCTTAGATGAAGGTAGGATGGATCCACAACACGTATCAATACTTTGCCACTGGGGTGAAATTTTGGTCACTGATGAAAGGTTGTCTTATGATCAAGATTATGATGAACGTATTAGGGTTGCACTTTAGGTTGACATCTACTAATGAAAATGATGCTGTTGCCTTACAAGGGCAAACTTTCTTATTTGATCAGCAACTATTTGATATTCAACAAATACGGGAACATGATGAAGTTAATGCACCTAAAGTTGCTAGAGGACGTGGACCATGTCAGCCAATATAACTTTTTTTTGGGGGGGGGGGGGAACGGGGTTAGCTTGCCATTACCAAGAGATGAATCAAGAAGCACGACAAGCGAAGGAGATATCAAGACCATTACTACTACTACAAATTTGGGCATAGGAGAGATTTTCACAATATCGCCCACTGATACGTCATCCCCACCCAGATGCACCACAACCTAGCCAAGGTGCACCAGTTGCACATGATGCACCTCCCACTGTCCAAGATGAACCAGCTAACCAGGATGCACCCATTGCCCTTAATACATTTCTGGCAATGGTTACAAATAATGCCGAAACATTATCACAGCCTCCCCCCCAATAGCCAATAGGCCCTCATGGATACAAGTATAATTTTATCTTAATTGAATCTGTATCGTAATCTACAGTTTTATAATGTATGTATTTTGTGGATAGGTGGTGTGACATATTGACAAACACTAGTGCATGGACATTGACACTGACATTGACAGGGACCGGTTAGATCTCATGGTGGAGGAGCAGACGACATGGCAACCATACACAAGCAATTTTATCTGCATCCTTACTAGTGTAATGCCTTGTGGGGAGGGACATATGGTGCACAAGAGCTCCAATGATCTATTTTGATGTCATGAAGATCACCTTCCTCATCATGTGATGTGTCAATTTGAATTACTTCAAAAGGAGCGCATATTATATAATACAAGCATAGTTCTACATGCCATTAATTCCCAAGTTCATTGTTGTCTGACACACCATGACCACATCAGTGTCGGCACAGATCGCTGTAATCATGTGTTGATTGGTCAACCACTCGAAGGGTGCATCAGTGGTAGCAATCTAGATATGCATTGATTTAGGACCATTACTAGGTGGCCTATTAGGCCTCTAGCAAGATGCCTCTAACTGATTCTCATCTTATGGCAACTGCGAGGATTATAGTGTTATGTGTCTTATCCTTGCAAGTACATAAATATCAAATTTTCAATATTATATTCATTAATGTTTTCTAAAGAATACTTTGATGTTTGTAGGTTAACACAGTAGTAACGATCAATTAGCTAACAATAGACATACTACATTGTGATAACATGGCGGAGGTTCATTGCTTGTCATCTACCATTAGGTCTGTTGCGCATACAACCATTGTAGCTCTTGATGAGTAGGATAGAGTGGATGAGAAAGAGCATATGGAGAGTGGAGACAGAATAGTGGGACTATCCACAACACTTGGGCCCACATCATCACCAATCCCAATCCCATCCACGCTAGGGGGACACGCAACATCAGATATGACAACACCCTATACAGACTTAGCTATGCAGATAATATTCCTCTCATCTTTGCACTTTTAGTTGTCGCCTCATCCACTACTTTGACTCTCTCTCTAATGGGAACTAGCATTTGATGGCTACACTATAGTAGCGGACGTTGATTTAAGGGACACATATATAAGGTGAGTTTAAAGTGATAAAAAATGAGATAAAATGAGGTAAAATGTGGTTTGGGAAAACTTTTTGCGTTTGGTGCACACATCTCAAACCGCATTTTTTTGAAATGAATAGTAAGATTCCCGTTCTGATGAATTGGATTTCCGTTTAGACGGATTCAAAATTTTGGATAGTCGTGGTTTCTTTGCACTACAATCCGTCCAAACGGATTGTAAAAACCGTTTAAACAGAAGTTGGCTGCGGAATCCATCAGAACAGTTTCTATAATCCGACAATCCGTTGGAACAGTTTTTACGACCTCACAAAAAATAGTCAAAGTAAGTGTCATTCAGTAACTTGAGAGTCCATTGTGAGAATGATGAAAAAAATTTTATTATTTGATTAACTAAATTTTAGTTATCGACTTTTTTTGAAAGGTATTGAACTTTTTTTGAACTTTGAGAAGGTGAGTGTGTATAAAAATGTATAGAGATTTTCAAAAATTTTCACCAAAATTTGGTGTGCCAAACGCACCCATAGTCATCGACATTGCCAGGTACTTATTAAGTTCCAAACTTTTCCAAAACAGCCACACGCTCAATTATAGCAACTGGCCACTCAACCGTAAATGTAGAAATAAAGGCCTTGTCGTGTTACAAAGAAGCCTTGTTATGGGACTAATTAAACTTTTACGCCTACTTGGACGAGATATGTCTGCATTATTATTTTGTATTTTGTGAAACAATGGTGTCTCTTGTATCGTGTTACTCATGTGCATATCTATGAAGTTTAAATTTTTCTTTATTATTTGTTTATTTGATGATTTGGCATTGCATACCCCTTTTATTTATTTATTTATTTATTTATTTATTTTTGGGAGATATATGTTTTGAATTTGATAATTTTCTTTAGAAAACTTCCACATTTGTTGCTGTTTCTGCTGTTTTACATGATTGTGGTGGATTTTTTGATAGCATGTTCTTGCTATCCAATATTTTCACTTAAAACACATTCTGAGATTGCGTGTTCAAGGTAAATGAACCAACTTTTGGTCTCAAAACACCAAGTTCTGTCACTTTTATACTTGGCAATAATGAGTTTGCTTAACTTAAAATTTACTAGAATTTTTACCAAAAAGAAGTCAAAAAATTTATCAAACACACAGAAGTTATTAAAATATACTAAAAGTTGCCAAAAATTGCTACTAATTTCACCAAATACACAAAAAAATTCACATACTAATTTTTGGCCAAAAAATTATAAAAGTTATTAAAAATTAAACTTCCAAACGGATCCTAAATAGTATTTCCCTAAATTTTGGAGCCCACCTCGGCGGGGAAGGAAAAAAAACCTTACAAAACTATCCTTCATTCTGAAATAAGCACTAGTTAGGGGGGGTAATTTTGTCTATGTCTTTGGTAAACTGTCCATTCTGTCCTCCACTCCTATCTCCATCCAATAGATCCATGGGGTGCCCAAATCACTGTCACTAGCACACCATCATCAAAACACAGAATAAAAAAAGCTTAGAAGTTATTTCCAGAACTCACTTGTAATCACAAACAAGAAGCAATCCACCATCCTTGCATTCAAAGCACCAATCCTCTGCAATTTCTTCCTTCTTTTGAATCTTTGTCGCTTTCTTCTTCATCGCTTTTGGACTACTTTCTGGTTTGCCTTCAACCAAAGCTCTGAACTTCAAGAACACTGGAAACCCCCCAAACGCTGTACAAGAATAACCCAAGCTTTCAAATTCCTAATGCCTGAAAAATTAAAAAATAAAAAATTTGAAGCATAAAATTATCAAGTAATCCACCCACAAACTGTCTTATCTCTCTGGTTTTTATCTCTACAAGTCCAGCCAATAATGTGCCGTAGATGAATTAAATCGTAGGATTATTACAAACCCATGTGAGAAAGAAGCACGAAACAGTGATTACGCTCAAATAATCAAAACTTTCAATGCATTTTGGTGATCAACGAACCCACTAGAGAAAATAAGTGAAATCGCAGCATTAGAAAATCCACAAAAAAAAAGCAAAATCAACAATGCCCGTGGTTTTGGTTTGTGGTTTTGGCTTAGGAAACAAAAAAAAAAAAAAGAGGATTGCAATGCGTGTTTGATGATGTAATTCAATCGGTAATTATGCTTAGCGAATTAATAGCAAAAGACAGACGCTTTGGATTTTGAGCCTCCCGGAGCACGCTAAAAGTATCTAATGGTATCTATAGCCATAAATGTAAAAGACAATAAGCCCTGAGCACTCGGGTGTGCGAAAAGTTTGATCTGAATTGGTAATTATCTTTTTTTTTTTTTTCCCTAATCTAACGGGTCAAATCAAGGGTGTCGACTAACGGATTGGGTGTTAAGAAAAAAAATGAAGGGAGTGTTTGGTTGATAAAAAATATGGTAAAAAGTATAATAAAAGTATAAAGATATGACATAAATGTAAAATATAAAAAATTTTGATTAGAGTAAAGTACAAAAAGTAATTAAAATTTGTGAATTTTGATAGATTTTAGTGGTGGCAAACAGAATCTAAAAAGTATAAGTTCTCTATGTAAAATATGCTTAGCTCGTTTTAAATTCTAAAATTTGTTAAAAATTATTTTTCTTTTATCTTATTATACGAATTACAAATTAATAGTTTTTTTATCTTATTTTACTTTTTATAATTCTAAACACTCCTATAATAAGTAAGTATACGAATTTAAATTTAAAATATATTTTACTATCTGACTTGATTTGAGAAATAAAAAATGTGACTTTTTTAACTAGTTGGTAATGAGCTTTTTTTGTGCTTGAGAAGAGAAAAAAAATTAATTTTTTGTTAATTTGACACTTTTACCCTTAAAAGTTTAAATGAGAATTAAAATGTAAGAAGATGAATTTAATTATTTTATAAATAAACAAATAAGCAAAGAAGCCAAAATTCTCAAACGAAGCTTAGATTTGTTTTCAATCACCAATATTACTTTTTTTTTTCACATTTTGGTTATTTTTTAGATTACATTACATAGAAACACACTATTTCATTTAGTCATTTTTTACTAATAATTTTTATTTTTATAAGTTATTTTTACCATTGTTCATGCAGATTTACAAGGTAAATTGTATTTTTATGTTTTTAGATACAGACAATTCTTTACTTTTTAAGGGCTCGTTTGACAACGCTATCGTTTTTTTTTTTTTTTTCTGTTGTCATTTTCTATTTTTTATTTTCTATTACCATTTATTTTTTCTGAAATAAAAACTGAAACTGTGTTTGAAAATGCAAGTTTGTTTATAATTACTAATTTTTTATTTTAGAAAATATTTAATTTTATTAGTTTTAAAAAATTAATAGAACTTAATAAAATATATTTTACATTAATTTAATTTAATTTAATTAATATAATTAATTAAAATAATAAAGTAATTTATTTATTAAAATCATTTAATTCAATAAACATAAAATATATTAAATTAGATTATTTATTAAAAATAATTTAATAAAATATATTTCATATTAAATAAATAATTAAATTAGATTAATTATTAAATTAAATTATTTATTTTTAAATTAATTAAATTCATTTAATTATTTATTAAAATAATTTAATAATTTAATAAAATATATTTTATATAAATTAAATTAATTAAATCATAAATAATTTAATTTATTTATGATATTTATTTAAAATAATTTAATAATAATTATTAAATTAAATTAAATTAAAAATTAATGTAATTTAATTATTAATTATTTTATATAAATTAATTTAATTATTAAATAAAATAAATAAATTAATTTATTTTTATTATTTATTAAAAATAATTTATATTAATTTATATAATTAATTTAATTTATTGAATTTAATTATATTATTTATTAAAATAACTTATTTTAATAAAATATTTGAATAAAATAATTTATTTTTATGTAATGTAACAAAAATAGACAAAGTTTTAAAATTGATAAAATATTGACAACAGAAAAGAAAATTAGAGTGAAAATATTTTTTTCTGTTTATGTTTTTCTATTTATATTTTTATTTTTTTGGAAGCAAAAAGACATAAATAGGTTTATCAAATATATTTCTATTGCGAGTTTACAAAATTTTGAAGACATAAACAGAAAAACAGAAAACGGAAACGTTATCAAACGGGACCTAAATAGAACAAATTTGTGAAAACTAAAAGAGGAAATTCAATATCCAATATATTTAAAATTAATTTTTAAATGGATTTAAATATATATTTTTAATATTAAAATAATAAAAAATAGAATTTAATTATTTTAAAAATAAAAATAAGTTACCTGCAAACCCACTCACCGACACGTTGACCCATTAACCTACTAACTTTTAACGGGTTAAGAAGTGGGTTAGGAGGCTACTGTAAAATTAATAGGCCCAATCAAACTTAGAGTGTGTTTGAAATGATAAAAAGTAAGATAAAATGAAATAATATGTGATTTGAGAAAATTTTTACTTTTAGTACACACATCTCAAGCTGTATTTTTTGGAAATGATAAGTAAGATTCGGTTTCGACAGATTAGATTTTCATTTGAATGGATTCAAAATTTTGGACAGTCATGACTTTTTTGTACTACAATCTATTCAAATGGGTTGTAGAAACCGTTTGGAAGGAAGTTAGCCGAACGAATCCGTCAAAACGGCTTTTAGGACCCTACAAAAATAGTCAAAGTAGGTGTCATTTGATAGTTTGAGAATTCATGATGACAATGGTAAAAAAATTTTTACTATTTGATTAACAAAGTTATAATTATCAAAATTTTTTTTTAAAAGTATTGAATTTTTTTTAAACTTTGAGAAGATAAGAATGTGTAAAAATATAATAGAAATTTTTAGAGATTTTCAAAAATTTTCAGAGATTTCCACTAATTTTTTGTGCACTAAACGCACTCTTAAGTTCTATTTGAAGTGATAAAAAATTTTTAAAAAATAATAAAAATACTAAAAAGCTTTAAAATTTATTATTCTTTTTATTTCATTACATGAATTATAAACCCACAACTTATTTTATTTTATCTCACTTTTTATCACATCCTCAATAATTGCACCTTATTAAGGGGGTGTTTGGAGTGCTAAAAAATCAAAAATTAGTGTTAATGTGATGTAAAATCGAGACATGACAAAATTTAATTGAAAAATTTTGAAATTTTTTAAAATTTTTTAAAAAATTTGAGACACCAAATGGCCCTAGGTATTGATGTAAATGGAGGCCAACCCTAGTCTAAACCCGGTCTTACCTTGGTCCGTGCCTTTTTAGGCCCACGAGCAAGGGGGGTCAAGTTGGGTCAGTAATTTCGAGCTTTGCAACGGACCCGTGGAGCTATGTACTTTTTATATATTTAATGTTATAAGATAAAAAAATTATAAAAAATGATTAAAGAATTAAAAAATGCCTAAATAATAAAGTTAGGTTGCTAAAATGAATAAATAAATTAAAGAAGCTGAGTTGCAAAAATAAATTATAAAAAACTGCTTAAAAATACTAAATAATTAAGTTAATGTCAAACCAATCCTAATGAGTCGCAGCAGAGGTGACCTAAATCCCCACCCGGACCCCTAGGGACAGAGTTAGAGGCAATGCAGAATAGGGGGAAAAGGATTGAGCAAGGGCATTGACCAAGTTAAATTTAAACCAAATAAAAATACTTAAGAATAAATTTTAAAATATACTAAAAATTTTTAAAATCGTTACAGTTTTAAAATAAGACTTTGAATAAAATAGTTAATTAAACGTGTTTGTTAAATTTATTTTAAAATATAAAATAATTTAATGTATCTATTATTTTCAATTTTTAAAATTGAACATTTTAATGAATGTTAGAAAACATTGTTTTGACAATCCCACATCGGGACAGTTAGGGTACGTGTATTACCATATATCCCTCACCTGTCTTTCCAACTTTTGAGTTGAAAAGTTAGGTTTTGGGTTTTCTTTTGCTCAAAAAAAAAAAAAAAAAAACACAAATCAACCTGTGTGTGTGCGTGCGTGGTCCAGTGTTCCACTCTCCTTATGAGCTGCTTTAGTCAGTCTAGGTCTCGGCTCAAGGGGGTAGCAGTGTGCAATTTATCCCACATCGGGATAGTTGGAGTACAGGTGTTACCATATATCCCTCACCTACCTTTTCAACTTTTGAGTTGAAAAATTGTGTTATAGGTTTTTCTTTGTTCCAAAAAAAAAAAAAAAAGAAAAGAAAACATTGTTTCATTCAGACATGTTCGTAAATTTTTATTTTAATTATTATGATGGTCTGTCCATTATTTTAAGAATTTTTAAATGGGACACTTTGTGAATGATTGGACGATCGTGTCACTAAACCTTTTTTTTTAATTACAGCATTTTTATTATTTTTTTATTTTTTAAATCAAATACTTTATGAATGTTTGGGGAACCTAAGTTAATTAAATGTGCCTATGTGTCTATTTTTTCTAATTTGGTATGTTTATTATTATTCCTTAAATCGGACACTTTCTAAATATTAAGAAAAATCATGTTACTTAAGCGTATTTGTATGTAATTATTTTTTTAATTATATACGTTTATATTTTCACTTATTTTAATCGGACACTTTATAATGAATATTTGAAAAACTCATATCACTTAAAATTTCTATATATCATTGTTTTTTAATTACACCGTGTCTATTATTTTATTTTTTAAATTGGGCACTTTATGAATTGTCATTTAAACGTCTTTTAAATCAAGCATTGTATTCAAAAATCTTGTAACTTAAACATATTTATATATTCTTATTTTCTTAATTATCTGATTAGTGTCTTATGCAGATGTGTCAATATGTTTTTTTTTTTTTTAACAATCCTGTTTTATTAATATTTTGTATATATTTCAATCATAAAAAATTATTTAAAATAGATTGAGATTAAATAATAACATACGAAATTTGATATCAACTATAATTTATTTCTAAATTGATACAATAAACAAGAATGTAGTAAAATTATATATTATTGTTTCATTATTAATTAAAAAAAAAAACCATGCAATCTTACTCTCATGTTAAACATGAAGGCTTGTAGGTTGCACGATGCATCATCTTTTTTAGTTTTTTTTTTCATGTTTTTATTTTTTGTTTGAAATATATTTTTTATTGTTTTTTGGTAAGTATATAGTGGATAATTTTACTATTGTCTGGGGCATTTAAAAGTTTTTCTTATTCATTTTTTAGTATGTGACATTAAATGTCATTTTTACATTAAAATATCGAGAATTATTGGTAATTTAACACGTGTCTCAATTTTTTATTTTTTATTTTTTTATGCCTTGTTTTTTGTTTGTAGAATCGACATGTGTTGTATTTTTTCATTTTTTTTATAAGTTTATAGTGGACCATTTGCTATTATTAAGCGTATTTTTTTTTTAGTAATTAAGAAGTATTTGGATTAAAGAGAAAAACAATGTACATCATCTTAGGGACATACCCCGTGTGACAAAAGTAATATTAAACAAAAAGAATTTTAAGAAACTGTTCTAAATTATGATTTTCAAAATTTAAAATTTGAAAACTATTGTTCAGAAAATAAGACCAAATCAAACTTGGCCGCTACAATGACCCCGGACGCACGGGCTTCCATGCCTGGGTGCACGAACCCCCTCGGGCGCATGGGAAGAGAGCCTCGTGTGCATAAGTTCCCTTGCCATGCTTCTGAGGCGCACGGATTGGGACCCTGGACACCCAAACCATCTTTGTTCGACCCTACTTTTCCCACTCTATTTCAAATTTAAATTTTTATCTAAGGATTTTGATATTAAGTCTCCAAAAAGGTTTTCAAAGGATGTTAATTTTAAAGGGATTAAGGAACTAATATAGAGATAAAGGTGTGTTTATCAATTGAAATGTGATATTTGGTTTAAGACATGGTTTTGATATGAAATATATTATGTTATCAATGATGTTAAATGAATTAGAAAGGAGATGATAATGAAAAAATAATGAAAGATGGTTGATGCATGTGATTTCTGGTTTAGTAAATATTAAAAAACAGGAGGGAACGTGGACATCCTTAGGTTCAAAGTCCCTAAACCTTCTCATGGTTTAGTTATTGTACCAATAGGTTTGTAGCCTATAATATGATACTAATAGCGATGTATAGTGATCGTTGGATATATTGATCCATAAACGACGATGCTGACTTGACGTATCATGACCTTGACGATTCAATTTATCGTTTTTGTTAGATATTAGCCCATAAAAGACGACGCTATTTTGGACTATTCTTGTTAATCACAGGTCAGTCTTACAAAGTATCACTCTATATGTGATTGGTGATAATAAATGATTAAAGATAATTGAGGTTAATAAAATGATAACTTGTGATTTGATTTGATATATGATCTTGATATATGGTTTATTTGATATTGATTGTATGAGATGATGATGCTATGTTGTTTATTTGTTGGGATTATTATTGCTGCGTGTTAATATCATGTTAGAAATACGTTACATATTATATATATTTGTATTTATGTATCATGTGCACTCATGTATTTGTATTTACATCCCTACAGACTGTATTGTCGGTGCAAAGCCGAAGACTCAGGTAGGCTCCACCATGTTTTGATTTATTTCGGATTATTATCATTTTATTGTTCCTCAAATAAGATAGAGCTAATCGTATTATTTATTCACTTGGAGATGTATTATTTTTAGATTATTTTGATATGATTGTAAAAGGCTGATATGCTTGGATATTATATTGGTTATTATGGCAGAACACTATTGTCTCGTTACGATTGAAACTTTATTATTATTATATTATTATTTACTATGGATGTTTGTTCTAAAATGATTATATAGATCTAATCTGGGTTACGGTTGATTTACATGTGTTGCATGTGATTCATTTAACCCACCTATCGGGTTACGAGACCTGATGCATAACATGATAGAACTTAATTGATAATAAGTTTAATTAATTTATTTATAATACTTCAATTGTCTTTCCATAATTGATAAATATATCTGTTATAAAAATATTATAAACTAACATTGTTCTATATCCATAATATTTTAATGATATAAGGTAAGATTCCGATTCTTGTCATATAAAAAAGCTAACAAATTGGGTGTTTGGTTGGCTAAAAAGTATAACAAAAGTACAAAATTTGATGTAAGAGCGATATGTGACAAAATTTGATTGGAATAAAATATAAAATGTTAGTAAAAATTGGTGGATTTTGGTTGATTTTAGCCAACCAAACACTCCCAAAATAAAAATGTAGAATTTTATAATATTTTGATATTTTTAATTATTATTGAATATTGAACAAATGATAAAAACTAATAAAAATAAAAAATCAATGTTAACAATCACATTAAAAAATAAAATAAAATATAAAAAAACTAGGCTTTACATATTTGAAAGAACGAGTTAAAAAATAAACCAAATAAATGAATACATAAACAAAAATTAATTCTTATGCAAAGGAATATTATATGATAAAATAAAAATTGCAAGAAATCTGAGGATAGTGTGAATCAAACATAAAAAATAAATAGAGAAAATCCAAATTTTAGGAGGAATGCTTACCAAAAAAACAAATTGACCCCATATTTTGAAGAAGATAATAAACACAATAAAAGAGAATATTATAAGCAATTAGGGAGGAGAATCGTTCTTGTAGGAATTTGCAGAGATGCAAGGAGTTGAGACATAAGGCATTGATAATTTAGAGGGAGAGGTAAGAGAAAGGTGTTGCCAAAAAATAAAAAATAAAAATAAATAGGATGATTGTAATAGTTTTAAAATTACATATTTTAAACTAGGCATGTCAATAAATTATCAATTTATATGATAATTTACAAATATTATTATTTTTAAATTATAATAAGTAAAATTTAATTTAGATAATTATAATAATTAGAATGCAAGTGATAAGTATTGAATTATAAAAAATTTAATCATATATAATTCAAATATTAAGTGATAAATATCATTTAAGTTAGATAATAACAATAGTAATTGATAAAATTAAATAATTTGAATGAAACTATAATGGTCTAAAATTTTAATTCTCAATTTCTGATCTCTAATTCCTAATTTTTAAATTTGTAGCTACTAATATATATATAGATGCACTTGGGCACAAGTAGTTGGAGTCGCGTGCCCCACCAGCAAGGCTTTCCTACCAGTAATGTAATAATGGGGAGGCTTCATCTTAGCTTGGCAGTTGGGACTCTTGGAGTCTCCCACTTGGACATGAAGCTCACATTTATATATGTGGGGGTGCATAGAGCTGTGGGGCAGTGGGGCAAAGCAAACCGAGAAGGGAAGGGAAAAAAAAAGAGAGAGAGAGAGAGATTAAGAGTCAAACCCAATTTAATTCCTAAGTCTTCTAATTAAACTCGTTTTTCACATGCCTGCACTATCCTATTTCGAAAAGGAGATCCGATTTACACACACGATGAATTTTTGGTTTCCAACGAAGAACGAGGTAGGGAATAGATGTATTATTTTATACTTTTTTTTTGGTAATGTTTTCTTGATAGAAAATAACCACGAAAATAATTTTAGCACATTCTTAAAGAAAAATATTAACTTTTTAGACTAAACTAAATTTTTTTGGCAACCGCAATTCCCTGGGTTAGTCGATTTTATTCCCTTTTTGGCCCTTAAATTTCATAAATAATAATCTATGAATATATAATATTTTGTTGAGGTATAAACGTAGGTAAAAAAATTTATATACTATTAAATTAATGTTAAGCTTTATAACTGAATCGTCGGTGACACTAAAATTGTGACTAGTCTTTCTTTAATTTGCTATTCAATGCTGAGATATACCTGCTATGTTATGTGTTTGTTGTGAAATAGATAATAATTAAAAAAATAAATGGATTGTAATGGCAATGGAAGTATGGGGTTGTAAAAGTTCACAAAACATTATTCCTAAACTTTAACAGGAGAAAAGTGAAAACCTATGAAAATGTTGGCTATGGGAAAAGTACGGATACTATATAAAAAAGGAAAAGTCATGAGATACCGTTAAGTTGAAAGACCTTAAACCTGCGCAGGGTCGGATAATTGTGCCTATGGACTAGTAATCCACAACGACGATGAAATGGCAAGGCTCATCGTGACCTTTAAATTCGGATCTATAAACGATGAAGTAAGCGTGTTTTGCGACCTGTATATTTATACGAACTGGCGATATTTTAGACTACCATTTTGATTGTTGGATAATCGTGCAGAGTATCGTTCCTTGCCTTAGGAAAAGAAAATAATAACATAAAGAAAGGTTGACAAGAGAAATAAAAGTTAGGAATTAATGTTGCCTTATTTTGCTATGTGTTGACGTATTTGGTGATTTCCCGCTATATTCATTGTTTTTATGTGATTTCTAAAAGTATTATAAAAAAATATTTTTTTATACATCGTGAGCACATGTGGCTTGATGTTCACGTCCTTATAGATTGTATTGTAGGTGCAAAGTCCGAGACCTAGAAGGGCCGGCACAGCCGTTAAACCTCACAGTCGTATTGAATAGTTTCTTTGTGTAATGATTTCAAAAGTTTGATGTATATAGAGATATCGCTTTATAAATAAGTACGGTTTATGTTATCCAGTTTTAATTCAAGACTAGGTGTGCATTTTATTATGAAAGTAATTAGCTCTATTGTTTGTATTAATGAATGGAATGGTCAAGAGCTCTAAAAAAATAAATTGCGAGACTATAATAAGCCGGGTGCATTAAATTTTACATTCTAACTCACCCATCGGGATCTCAGGATTTCGAGGACGTGATAGGGTGGTATCAAATCCTAGGTTTTAGGACCCTAGAGACCATGGAAAATAAATGCCTTATGTGAAAATTGTAAATAAATTGCCATAAAATATTTGAGATTCTATGTGAAAATGTGTTTTAAAATGATTTATTTATAAAATGTGATCGTATGATTAATTTGGACTTTCTCTATTTTTTTAGAAAAATGGTTAACCCTATTAATCAAGGACAGCCTAATCAGGTAAGTCCAACCCTGGAGATGATTTGGCCAACAATGACATGCTTATGCACATAAATCCGGAGGCTATGTTCAACCCACCCGTGAATATTAGACCCATGTATCCCACCGAAATTAGTTTACCCTGTTACGCTGTCCTGCAGCCCATAATAATTTTGTAGTCCATACTAACTACAGTGTACATCAATGCGGGAGAAAAGGAAGTGTCAGGGATGCCATATCATATGCGGGGAACATACCTCGAGTGTAAAAAAAAAAAAAAAAAAAAAAAAAACTTAAACTTTGGTATTTGCACTTAGGCCTCGTATAAAAAAAAATAAAAAAAACACAAACTTTAGTATTTTAGGTGTTTAGTAAAATACCAAAAGTTGTCAATAATCCTATGTGACAAGTTGATAACGCATCAATTTTTGTTGGGTTGTCGATGGTATAATTGTTATTTCACTTTAATTCAATTTAAGAATTACCAAAAAATTGATGTGTTGGCAACCTGTCACATATAATTACTGACAACTTTTAGTATTTCACCAAATAATTAAAACACTAAAAGTTTATATTTTTTATTTTTTCACCCCCCAGATGGAACCTAAGTAAAACTTCGAATTATTGTTGTTATGTTCCCATATATAATCTGAATAGACATAATTATTTTTAATAAATAAACTTTTACAAATCTTGACAAAAACACTTAAGTTTAATTTGGTATAAGAGAGTATGTTAAAAATTAAAATAAATTTTATCTATATTTATATTTTTAACAAGCATATTAAAAAATTAATTATTTTTATTTATTTCTATTTATTTTACTACAAACCTAAAAATTACCCAAAGTTACTTAATTATATTAAAAATATTTGTTATTTTATTTTATTTTCTAACTTAGGGAGTGTTTAGAATTCCAAAAAAGTTAAAAAAATAAAAAATTGGTGTTGATATGATTTAAAAGTGACACATAGTGAAATTTGATTAGAAAACTTTGAAAACTTTTAGAGTTTTTTTTTTTTAATTCTTTTGAAAAGATTTAGGAATGCAAATGGTTCCTTAATCAAATAAAGATTAATTATTTTTATTCATAAACTTTCACTGTTTGGTGTGCCAAAAAATAAAATAAAATAAAATAAAATCCAACAACCTCAAAAAACCACTAAAATTATCTATTACACTTTTATATATTCCCGCCTTTACTAATTTAAAAAAAGTTCAATATTTCACTAAAAAAATAAAAAACCCAGAAGGAGATTAATTGAGGGCGAAAAATTTTTTTTTGACAATTATATTATCTAGTCGAAAACTTTTAAACGAGTACTATTATGGCTTGGATCCACGAAATTTTTTGAATTCGTTAGAACGGTTTTAGAACAAATTTGGAAAAGCCGTTCTAATGATTTACAACTATTCATAAAAAAAAAACGCAATTTGAATCTGTTAGAATGAATTTAGAAAAATCGTTCTAACTGTTTATTATTGTAGATAAAGAGAGAGAGAGAATAACTATTAGGCATATAGAATATTAATAGGAAAATTTTTAAATTCATTAGAACGAATTTAAAAAAATTATTTTAATAAATTACCACTATTTACCTCAAAAAAAAATACAGTTCGGAAAAAAAAACACAGTTCAACTGATAGCTTTGTTTTTTTTTTGGCTGTGAATGCCCTGTGTGTGAGAATAAGCAAATGGTCCGCGTGGAGCGTTAAAAATTGAAAAAAAACAAAAAGGACAGCGTTTAACCTTTCCGCTTTACGACGGACCGCTCATATTTTTTTCTAATACAATCAAGGGCTCCGATTCGAATTTTGGTATTGTGGCGCGACACAACGCTTCGGTAATATATATAGCCGAACTCCCGGTGCACAGATGCATGTACGGAAGATGATGTCGAAGACATTCAAAGGATCGAGCGTGTTCCTCTCTCGGAGCCTCGTCCCACCGGAGATTTTCGATTCGCTTCACGGCGCTCTCAAGCAAAACGGCGCCGAAGTCTTCCTATGCAGTGATCCGTCGCGAAATGGACCCAATGATTACCATGTCATCTCATCTAAGGACCACGTAACCCACTCTCCCACCAAATAAAACTTCAATTCCACTTCAATTTCTGAATTTGTCTTCTTTGCTTCGCAGGAAAAGTTCGACGAGCTCCAGGAAAAGGGTTGTCAGTTGCTTGGTATCGTTTGACTTTAGCTATTCTAATTTTCGTGTATTTATGGAGATTTTATTTGGTGAATAAGAAGATTTCCCCTTTTCTTTGCCTCTTTTAAGATGGGATTGTTTATTATAAGTCGCCTTCTTGTTATAGCGCTTTACATTGTTAAGTTTTAACTGGGAACTATTGATTTATAGAAATTAGTAACAAAGACCATTCATAGTTTGGTTTTTTTTTTTTTTTTTTTTTTGCAGTTTTGTTTCATTCCACATATTGTCTTTGGGTTTTGGCAATCAAATAAAAGAACATATATTTTTTTGGTTAAAACTGGTTTTTGTTTCTTTTCATTTTTCTTTACTTCTCAAAGACAAAAACACTCTTTATAACATTCCCCCTCCCAAATTCTGTACATAAACACATTACATGAATGTGTTAGGATATCAAAGTAAAGGATTGAGGAGTATATCATCTCCCCTCTCCAAGCATTCTTATTTATAATTGAAGGTTACAATCATAAAAGGAAATAAGTTTGAGGGAGAAGGAAATACAGCCAATTACGGCTGTCAACACAAGAAAGGAAAACTCAATAATACTAATATTTTCTAATAATTCTAATATCTTCTAATAGAATGCAAATTGAATGCGTCTGGGTGTTCTTGAAATATATCTGATTAATCAGTTTGGTATCTTCATATGTAGTGCTTGGTTATGGCCTTCAGTTACAAAATTGTGTGGTTGATTTGGTCAATTTTTTTAATAGTGGTTATGTAAGACAACCATATAACAAGATTTGAATTGGACTTTTGTCATTGGATAGAAATGAATTTATCAAACCGGAGAACTAAATTTACTATTGTCATGACTATATCTGGGATTTTGAGCTGCGTGAACTATTATTGTCTTGTCTTCACTTCAAATTCAACTTTATGTATGGTTATAAAATTCAATGTTATGCATTGATAACGTGTTAAGTTTAACGCGTGTTTGTACTTTGTTAGGTCCTCAATGTGTGCTTACTTGTGCGAAAGAACATAGACTGCTTCCTAAACAGGGGTTTACTTGTTGCCTTGCAATGGATGGGATCAAAGTACTGGTTTCTGGCTTTGAGTTGGATGAAAAGGTATCAGTCTTGTTGCACATTACTCCATGGTAGCTACTTCTCTTCATTCCTCTACAAATGTCATATGGGACGGCTGGGTGTGTACGTACCAGAGTATGCCCTTGTATAGCCTTGTTTAGTCCAACGGACGTATAAAAGTAGTCACACCTTAATTGTAATGAGATCTCATAATTCCTACTCTCCATCTCTACTTATGTCCCTTTTTGTGGGTAATTTCTTTTTGCATGCAATCAATTGAGTAATACTTGTACCATTTGTGCCCTGCATTATCTTTAGAAACTTGAGCAAGCAGAGAGAGTAAGAATATGCTGTCTAACTAAATTATTAGTGCCACACTGAATTGTGCATTTGCAATTCTGCTCTTTATTATCTATTTGTGTAATACGTTACATTGAAATAAATTGAAGTCTTTATTTGTGTACTCGATGGGTCATTAGATACATTGGATTATATTTATTATTATGTTGACTTGTAGTTTTTTTCTAGGAGACAATGTCCTTTGGTTTGTTCAAAATGACTCCAAGTCTACCTAGTATTAGTCTATATAAGGCGGGGTTGTTTATTGTATTGGCATGGTTGATATTATGATTTTGATAATGAAATGTCTTGTGAGTTGATTTCTCTTTTTAATGAAATGTCTGGTGAGCTGATTTCTCTTTTTCTTCCTCTTTGATATTTCTTCACTTCCTAGGCTATTCTTTTCTCTTCTCTTGTTTAATTTCTTCTTGGTTTCACATCAACTTGATATCAGAGCTAAACCCCGGAAAACTAGACCTTAATAATCCCTAGTTACTGTTCATAACCAAAGGCTGTTATCGAGGAACATTCCTCTCAACCATTTGCAGCCCTACCTTTTGATTGAAGCCCATCACGAAAAATTGAAGACCTAATCGCCCACATATCAATCAAACACCAGTTGCCAAAAACTTTGTCATAGCCAACGATCGACAAGCAACCCCATTGTTGTTGATGACCCAAACAATCAAACCTAGTCACCACGAACGATGAAGCCAAGCTAATTCGTTGTTTGGTAGTTATTTCTCCAGAAACTTGCAGAGCCTTTTGATACCATAGCCAACCTTGTCTTGGACCGAAGATCATCGATGACCAAACTCAGGCGAAGGAGCTCCAGCCACACGCTGTTATGCGCATGCGTTAGATGTACGAGCAGTACTTGCTTCTTGCACGTGTGAGGACGTCGAAGACTTCGTAGCCACTGGCCACCCACCACCCATCATTATTTTCCTTGGCCATTTTTATGGATTGTTGTCCTTATTATTAACTGTTGAGTGTGTGTATTAGCGTCGCAACAAGGTTGCTTAAGTGCTTAGTTTGTGGTTAGGAGATCAACTACAGCTGCCCATGTTTGCCTGTGTTACTCGGACTCTTCAGTTTGGGCAGAAGTACCCGCGTCGACAGGACACGACACCGGTGCGGGTATGGGATCTACGTCGGATGTGGAGTCCATATCTTGGACACGGCGGTGCTGGAAGTTGACGAGGGTTGGACTATTATTCTGACATGGCTGGTCTGTTATTTCCACCATAGTCAAGCAAATTGAAGCTTAGTCGAGCAAAGGGGGAAGATGAAGACAGAGGACTAAGATGACGAGACGAAGAGACTTCATTTTTAGGCGAAGACAGAAACGACGAGATTTCAGTTTCAGGTGACGACTTTTCAGGTGAAGATGTTTTAATTGGCGGTGAAGAGAGACGAGCTTCAGTTTCAGGTGATGACTTTTCAGGCGAAGAGCGAAGGGAGATGAACTTCAGGCGAGGACTTTTCAGATTTAATAAGGAAGAGTTGAATTTCAGGCGAAGGGTTTTAATTTAAAACCGAAGGTTAACCGGTTTGTCTTCTGTGTAGAGCAGTGATATGACTTTTAAATTTAAAACCAGCTGTCATGTGTAAGGCAAAAAATCAGAAGACAGTTGTGTAAAGTGATTTGATATTTATTTTAAAATTAATAATTTACATTTTGTGTTATGTGCGCATTAGATACAAATAACTGGTCCTAATAAATTAATTACATAAATGTAATTGATTAAATTGATTCAAACTTTTTGTCTTCAGTACATGCATGCTACACTGTTACATTTAAGTCACACATCTCAAGCAAGTAAAATTAACATACTAACATAATTGCTTAATAAGAAATGTCTTGAGACTTTTGCTCTTCCATTTGTGTATTAAATAAAAAGAGAGAGTCACTAGAGTATTAAAGGTGTATTATTTAATTGATATATATATATATTTGTGTTAATGATAGTTTACTCACATGAGTATTTAGACATTTTTTTTCATATGTCGTATCCCCGTACCCGTATCTATAATTTGGACACTTTTTAAGCCGAGTCCCCGTATCCTAAAATATAGATAATAGGCGAATCCGACATCTGAATACGCACCCGAGTCCGACACCCGCACCCGAGTCCGAGCAACATAGATGTTTGCTACTCGATAGGGTCGAGTTTATTTTACCTATGAGAGTTTTTGGGTCAGTAGATACATTCCATTGTATTTATTATTGTGTTGATTTGTGCTGATTTTTAGTTTTTTTAGGAGTCAATGTTTTTTGGTTTGTTTAAGGTGATCCTAGTCACCTTCTATTGGCCTACATAAGATAGGGTTGTTTATTATATTGGTATGGTTGATATTATGATTTTGATAATAAAATGGCTTGTGAGCTAATTTCCCTTTTCCCCCTTGTATTCTTCCCCCTCTCTGATATATCTTCACTTCCTTGGTTATTCTGTTCTTTTCTTTGGCTTAATTTGTTTTTGGTTTCACGTTAGTACTCTTTGTGCCACATTGCACATTGTTCTCTTGACCTCGTTACAAAATCTTAAAAAAGGGCACATGGACATTCTTGAAGTATTGATCACAACTATATATAGGCCTATAAGATTTATTAAAAAACTTATTTTCTATCTATCTCTCTATACCTATAATTTTTCTTTTTCGTAAACATAATTTGCTTTGAGCATAAATTTTTTGTTTATTTATTTTGTGAATCCATTTGGTGATATAAACATATGAAGAAAACATCAACTAGAGAATCTTTTCTTTCAATTATTATTATTATTATTATTATTATTATTATTATTATTATTATTATTATTATATTTGAGCTATCTGCACCGAAGGTGGGAATAATCCCTAGAGCTCTCGATCCAACATAGTAGAACGAGGAGCCAGGTAAAGCTGAGGGGGTTCAAATTGGTGACCTTTACTTTAGTTGGTAGATATCTATTGTCCTGACCTTTACTTTAGTTGGTAGATATCTATTGTCCTCGCATCGCGTGGGCACATCAACTGGTAGATATCTATTGTCCTTCCATGGGCACATCAACTAGAGAATCTGAATCTTGTATTATTATGCTAATTGCTGTTCTATGATAGTTTTGCTGTTACTTATGATTAAATATAATGCCTGATTGAAGTCCCTTGATTTTTTTTGGGTTCCACTAGCCTTGCTAGTTCGTTTATGTATCCTCAAAATACTTTTTTTTGGGTAAGTAAATACTATTCATTAAGGGAAGAAGGTTGGGATAACTTGAACCCAATGGCTTTTTTAGTCCAGGTGGGAATGTTATTTTCACTTGAACTAGCCCATTTCGTCATCTATTTTTGATACTTATAACAATTGAAAAAAAGTTAAAATCCAATTTGATAGATTTTAAGGAAGGGCTTGTTTGGCTTGGAATTGGCTCGTTGAGCATATATATCAGAATAATGAATTATAGTGTTGATTCATTTTTTGGAGCTGCTGTTATTTATAAACTGAAAACATCCCGAACTTTCTCTCTAGCTCTAATCTAGGTAGTCACTGTTTATGCTTATAAATGTATTGCAGTTTGAGATTGGAAAGATGGTTACTGCTATGGGGGGAGCATTGCATACTAAAACATCATTGGACGTCAACTTTGTCATTGTAAAGAATGTATTGGCTGCAAAGTACAAGGTATTCAGTTCTCTTTCCATTTTAATTTTGGGCATTCCATCCTATGTCATATTCTTCTCTCTCTCTCTCTCTCTCTCTCTCTCTCGTGCACGTGCAGATGCTTTTTATGTGTTTAGTTTTTTTGTTGTTACTAGTTTTTGGAGTTATTAGTTTTTAAAATTTTGAAATTTTTTTATAGTTTTACTTTGTCCTCAGATTAACAACATATGTTCAAATTTTCACGTGGATGGTAAAAATCCAAGGCCGTGCAAACAAAACCTCTCACATGGAAAGGAAAGGGATTTAAGTAGTGAACTACCGGAGTGTGTAATTGTAGCTTCTGCTTTAATAAACAACACTCTTTTCATTGTTAGCATTTTAAATTCCTTTCAATCACAATTTGAAAGAAGGAAAGTATGGCAGTTATTTCCCTTTTGTGTTGCGTGGTTTGTTCTTTTTTTTTCTTTCCTTTTTTCTTTTTGGGTTGGGAGTGCAGGAGGAATAGAAGATATTTTCAAAAGATTGAACTTCCATTTATAGAATTATGAGTATTTTCCTATCTATTTTGTATAGATTGCTGCTGGTGTTAGGAATCTGGATTACATTGTTTTAAGAATTTTGTTCGATCGTGTGGAATTTGTGTTGGACCCTTGAGGGGTTCTTTTTGCCAATCGTTAGTAACATCAGCTTAATCATATTCATTGCTAAATTCCTTTAGCTTATTTCACCACTACCAGATTCTTCCTATATGCAAGTTTCCTTCTCTGTTTTTTTTTTTTTTGGGGGGGGGGGGTTTCCCTTTCTTTTCTCTGAAATCTTTCTTTATCATTCCACTTGTTTCAGTTTGACTATTGCTAATTCTTGCTTTTAGTGGTTTAGCAGAATCACATTCTTGATCTGCTTTCCCTAATACAAAATCATTCAGTTCATTATCAGTGGTTCTAGAAATACTTCTGAAGCTTCATCACTTTTTCTCTACCTTCCAACAATCTCCTTGCCTAGCCCTTTTAGAGGAGCTACGTTTGTTGTTACTTAAGCCGTTGGGCTAGCTATTGGATTTGTGAGATGCAATTTGTTAGAGAAATTGTGATGACCTTGACTCTTGGATAGTGTGTATTGGCTGTCGAGTCCTACATCATAAGCGTAAGTAGGAGTTGTTGGATAAATAAGTAGAAGCGGTGAACCCAATTTTCTTCTCATTAAATTACAGTTTTTTTCTCTACTCATTATCTAGGGGGGAGTCCTTTCACTCTCCAAACACACCTCACTTTCGCTTTTATATATGGGTAGGAAGATTTACATGGGACTCTGGTTCATTATGGGTTTTGCACAATGTTGAGAGGAGGCTCTGGTTTTGCCATTGTAGAATTTTGGTTTTGATTTGTTTTATATATACATATATATATTGTGGGTTTTGCACAAGATTGAGAGGAGGGTCTGGTTCTGATTTGTGTTATATATATATTGTGGGTTTTGCATAGAACTCTGGTTCATTGATTGTGGGTTTTGCGCAAGATTGAGAGGAGGGTCTGGTTCTGATTTATGTTATATATATATTATGGGTTTTGCATAGAACTTTGGTTCATTGATTGTGGGTTTTGCGCAAGATTGAGAGGAGGGTCTGGTATATATTGTGGGTTTTGCATTGATTTTGTCTCTTATATATCCTTTGAGAATATTTCAAATTTGAGAAAGACATATTTCTGAGTTTGTGATTATATGCTTGGAATTTGAAGAAAATTTCTTGGGTTTGTGATTATATGCTTGAATTTGAAGAAGAGTGGAAGAACAAAGTGAGAAAAGTGGAGGAACAAAGAAGAGAGAAGGGGGTAGCGAAGAAGAAGAGGGCAATCTTGTCTTTCTATCAGTTAACGTGATGCCGTCCATTGTTTCACTTTACTCCCATGTATATGGGACATTGGTGCATGATAACAAGGTACATGTGTATAAGTGATTTTGACCCTAAGTATAGGGGTATAAAGGCTATTACTCCAATAAAAAATATTCATAGTGAGAAACAAAAAATCATGGGAAGAGGCAGAGGGAGGTGGATGGGGGGGTGGGTGTTGGTTTCTCAGTTTGGAGACATAGAAAGGAGGCAGACTCACAAATATATATTTCTTTTAGGTTTCTACTTTTTATGTTTCTGGGGAGAAATTGGTTCTCAGGTTCTGGGTTGGAAAATTAGGAATTGAGAACCAATCTGATGCCTTATTAGACCAAATTTGAACTGAACCAAGGAGCTCGGGTTGGGTTTTCAGCTCTTTGTACAACCCTGGTGACATTTCATGTATTTCTACACACAACATCTTGTCAAAGTGTCCATACTTTTTAGGTTTCTATTTTCTAGATTGGTCCCATCGAACCTTGAACCTACATAAACCTATCTTCTAGTCCTAGTAGTGAAGTTCTTCATTTTCTTCCCTTGTAAAATTTTATGGAAAGCTAATGTCAAATTATTCACTGAAATTTGGTTTAACCAAAGAATTTAGATTCAGGGAAACATCAAGGGTCTCTTTGGATGTAGAACTTATAAGTTTCTACAGAATTTTGAAATGAAGTGAATGAAAATTCTCTTTAAATTTCATCTCTTGGATGTGTATCTTGCTTACTAATGGATAGATCTAGTTTGTTGTGATGTGGTATCCTGGTGATTTCTCAAAAGGGCATTGGTGGCATTATTGTAGCAACAAGGAGTATGAGTGATTTGAAAAATGGTGATGGAAATTATTCATTGATGACACGGTGCTTCAGGTGGAGGTGAAGCTATTGATTTTGAGGGGCTAGTGGTGGGATTGGTGGCAATGGAGTCTCAACATAATTCATTGCCCTTGGCATTTCTTAAGTAACACACTAGAATTTGAACTAAGCAGCTTGCCTCAAAAGTCCCAAATTCAAACTCTTTTTGAACTTTGGACATTGTTACGACATTCTATGATTGCTAAAATAAGAAATTTGTAAACCTTCTGCTACCTAAATCTTTTGTTCTATTGCAGCCTCCAATTTTTAAATGGAGTTAGTTTTGGATGTTTGGTGTGCTTGTTTATTGTCGCTGCTGGAGTTTGTTTATTAGCTGTTTCTGTTGTAGACTTGAACAAGCTTCTTATTGAAAATGATTCTGGCTGTTCTTTTCCCTGCTAGAGGTTTGACCAATAAATAAGATTTTTTTTTTCCAAGTTAACCATCCAGCTAAGAGCCGTAAGTTATAAGAATGCATATTATGACTTTTGACTCTGCATCCACTTGTTTTTCCTTATCCTTCTTGGAAAACATATCTCTTATCAATTCTTACATAGGATTCCCAACTTTCTTTCCTTCTTTTGGTGCCGCAGTGGGCTTCAAATGTTCTAAAGAAACCAATTGTCACATTAAGCTGGTTACATCAGTGTTGGATAGAGCATCGTGCAGTTCCTCAGGAGTCATACAGAGTTCCTCCTTTTTGTGGATTAACAATTTGTGTTACCAGAATTCCTGCAGGTTGACTATTTTGGTCAGTTGTTTTTAAATTAGCCTCATAATAGAGTAACCTATTTTCACTCCCAATAAATGCTATTTTAATCTACTGTTACTGTGCTTTTGCCTGTCAGGTGAACGGAAGGAGATGGAGAAGCTTGTGGTGCAAAATGGTGGCAAATATTCTGCTGAATTGACCAAGAAGTGTACACATTTAATTTGTGAAATATCCTACATGTGCTTTTCTTTGAGTTGCAAGTTAATTTTCCTATATTAAATTATCACTTGTCAACTCAAAGCATTCTTTTTTGTTCATAATTGTAATTTTCACAAAATTGGTGGACATTCTGGTAGCTTCAGCTTCATTCTCCTGGTTATGAGACTTGATTTTGAGCCCGTTAATAGTATTATGGAAATATTTTTTTTCCCTATTCCTTTCCTAGTTTGTATAGGAGTATTGCTTTTTCCCTTTCCTATTTTCTATTGGATTCATACTACTATAAATTACAAAAACATAACAACCCTTTGTGTGTCAAGCCATTGACTTAATTCTAATATTTTGACAAGGCCCATTGAGTTGTTTACCCCCCCCACACACACAGAGACAGAGGGAGAGAGAGAGAGAGAGGTCTTTTCTCTGCTCTAAGATCATATTGTTAGTTGTCATAATTTATTTTACCACATGCTTTTAGGCTTTGCTTTCCTCCTTCTTTTGGCTATGTTTTTAATATATTGTAGAGAGAGAGAGAGAGAGAGAGAGAGAGAGAGAGAGAGAGGGGTCTTTTCTCTGCTCTATGATCATATTGTTCACATTGTTTTTTCCCATTCCTATTTTCTATTGGATTCATACTACTATAAAATACAAGAGCATAACAACCCTTTGTGTGTCAAGCCATTGACTTAATTCTACTATTTTGACAAGGCCCATTGAGTTGTTTACCCCGGACACACACACACAGAGGAGGAGAGGTCTTTTCTTTGCTCTAAGATCATATTGTTAGTTGTCATAATTTATTTTACCACATGCTTTTAGGCTTTCCTTTCCTCCTCCTGGTGGCTAAGTTTTTAATATATTGTAGAGAGAGAGAAAGAGAGAGAGAGAGAGAGAGAGAGAGAGAGAGGTCTTTTCTCTGCTCTAAGATCATATTGTTAGTTGTCATAATTTATTTTACCACATGCTTTTAGGCTTTCCTTTCCTCCTCCTAGTGGCTAACTTTTTACTATATTGTTATTACTTGTTAGTGTGGTGGTTGTTCATTCTTGCTAGTGGCTGACTCATCTTAGTAATTTTCCCTTGTCTTGTTTCTAGTTTTTTAACTTGTTCTGGATTATTCATTTTTTTATTTTCTTATTATTCTCAGTGATTATTTCCTTTTTTCCTTTAATATTTCCTTTTCTTTTTCTGTGTTGTCTGTTGTTGACTTCATATCAACATCCTTGTTTATTGACCCTCATTCTATTGGAACCTGTTTATTAATTGGTGCAAATGCAAATTGAAGCATGATTTTGCCTTGTGGTCGCCTTTTCAAATTTTTGCTTACAATTCTGGAGTAGGAAGTTCCTTCAATCCTGCTCTAGAATCAATGGCAATTCTCTTACTAGCGAGTGATGTTTATAGTTGGACTATCTAATTGCATGTTTCCTATCAATTCATCTTACATAATCCAAATGTTTACTTATACCATCAGTGCACCTGGGGATAATGATGGCTTTAGGATCTAATAATTCATACTGTAGATCTATCCGTTATGTAGATTTACATATTAGAGAATGTATCCCTTCGCAAAAAAATTGGAACAGAAGACTAGAATAACTATGTGCATGTGTGTTCTTAGTGTTATGATTCAAGTTGGAGGGCCAATGTTAGTTTCTCTTGTTTTCTTCTTAGTTTCTATTTGATGTGCTCTTGAGATGTTCTTAATAAGTTCTTTTCAAGTAGGACAATATAACTGTCAGAATATTCTAAGATTTTTATAATATTTGATTGAGTGTAATTAGGATACGTGATTGAATCTATTTAGGAACCTCAGATTGTAATTTCCTTTTTTGATGTAATTCGTTCATTATAATATAATGAAAGAGAAGGAGGTTGATTAAGTCTCTGAATTCCTTTCACTTAGCTTTCAACTTGGTATCAGAGCAGGAAATTTTCCAATCAAAAAAAAAAAAAAAGGGAAGAAGAAGGTACTGTGTTCCAATCGGCGGTAGCGTCTCTCCGACTACACTCGGCTGCGATAGACCCACTAATCCTTGTGGGCTTGATCGACGTCGATCGTTGGTGAAAACCTTGGCTGCCTCTCGTTGCTTATCGCTCGTCACTCGCTGGTGCAGGCCTCTCGCCGCTCGTCGCTCGTCGGTCTTATTTGCCGGCTCGTCGCTCGCTGGTCTTATTTGCTGGCCAAAGACTTCAATCGTTGGTCGCCACTGTTCGTCTTGCTCGCCGGCCAAAGAACTTCGTCGGGCATCCCTTGTCCAGCAACCTAAGGTGTCAATTTGATGGCTGGATTGTTTGATCAGCCCTAAGGTCTCGTTGTTCAATCTGATGGGTGAGACTTGATCGATCTGATTTTGGTTCGTTGCTGTTCGGTCGTCGGCTGATCAATCGTTGCCCTTCGTTGATTTGTTTCTTTTACTGATTGTCGGTCGACTCCTTTTTCTTCGCGGCTGATCTGTCTCGGTTGCTGGTCTAGGTCCTCTGCTGATTGGTCTCTACTGGTTTTTGCCCTCGTCTGCTTAAGGTCTGTTTGGTTGTTACTCTTTTTTATTTGTTGAAGATGGCTGGTGATTCTCCTAAGAAGGCCTCCGATTTGATTCCGGTTATTTCATCTGATAGTCTTCCAAGATCAATTTCCAGTGAAAAATTGAACGGGACGAATTATTTGACATGGTCCCATGCTGTCCAGATTTTTTCTAATTGGTAGACAGATGGAACACTTTATTATTGACTTACCTCCTGATTCAAAGTCTGTTAATTATAAGCAGTGGCGTGCTGCAGATGCTATGGTTATGAATTGGTTATGGCACAGCTTGGAGCCCTCTGTATTTCATACAGTATCACTTTGTAATATGTCAAAGGAAATTGGGACTCTTTAGCTGACTCCTTCTCTCAGCGCAGCAATGTTTCTGAAATTTTTTGAAGCTTATGAGCAACTTTTCTCCTTTCGACAAAATGGTAGATCTCTTTCTGAGTATTATAGCAATCTGAAGGGGCTTGGAGATCGTTTGATACAGCTTCGTCCTTTTCCAGAGATTAAGGTTGATATGATAAAGTAATGGGAGGAACTTATGACTGTTTTGCTTCTAGCTGGTCTGGATGATAATCTTCGTGGCTATCGGGATCAACTTCTGGCTGGAGAGACTATTCCTTCTATGGCTAATGCATATTCTCGATTACAGCGTTCCTCATTAGGTCATCATTCTCGAACAACACCTTCTTTCTCTGGTGGTTCTGATTCTGCTGCTTTGGTTAGTGGTGGACGAGGTAATTCTTGTGGAGGTTCTCGTGGTGGTCGTACTCCTCGTGGCGGTTCTCGAGGCTCTGGGAAAGGAACCAAGAAATGTGATCATTGCGGTGGTACTAATCACACAGAGCCATATTGTTAGAAGAAATATGGTTGCCCTGAGCAAACCCATCATGTTGCTGTGGAATCTATGGGGGGAGATTCTGGTCCAAGTGTTGCTAGCTCTAGTGAACCATCAGTACCCCATTTTGATTTGCAGGGTCCCTTCTCTACTGTTGAATTAGATGCTGTTGTGCAAGCTCTCGTATTTCTCGCTCTTCTAGTTCCACTGCCACACTTGCTCATTCAGGTAGTACTGCTTGTTTTACTAATTCTGCTCCTCAATGGGTTATTGACTCTGGAGCAAGTACTCATGTCTCAGGCAACCCATCTTTATTTTCTAACTTGACTCAAACTACACATCGTATTACCTTAGCTGATGGGTCCTACCGGTCTGTTGCTGGTAAAGGACTACTTTAGCCTTCCTCATCCCTTACCCTATCTTCTAGTTTATATGTCCCTAAGTTTCCTTTTAACTTATTATCTGTTAGTCAACTTACCAAATCATTAAATTGCTCTATAACCTTTTCCCCTTCTTCTTGTGTCTTTCAGGATCTCAGGATGCAGAGGACGATTGGTTCGGGATGTGAGCGGAATGGACTTTATTACCTTGATCCTGCTAGCTTTTCTATTTCTCATTCTGTTTTCAGTACAACTGTCTCCTTTTCAATGGCACTGCCGTTTGGGACATCCCTCCTTGGGTCGGCTCAAGTTAGCAGTTCCTAGTTTAGAGTCTGTTTCAAGTTTTGAGTGTGAAGCCTGTCAGCTAGGCAAGCATCACCGTAGTTTCTTTCCTAGTCATAATAATCGTGAGTCCAAACCTTTTGATGTAGTCCACACGGACATTTGGGGTCCTTCTCGAGTTTCAACATTTAATGGATATTGGTATTTTGTTATTTTTGTGGATGATTACTCTCGAATGACTTGGTTATTTCTAATGAAAAACCGTTCAGAATTACCTGCTATTGTTTTACGTTTTTACAATGAAATTCTTACCCAATTTAATAAAGGCATCAAAATTCTTCGTTCTGATAATGCATTGGAATACACTAAATCTATCATGAATACCTTTTGTGTTGAACGGGGCATCATTCATCAGACCACTTGTGTTCATACTTCCCAACAAAACGGTGTTGTTGACGCAAACATCGTCATCTGCTAGATGTGGCTCGTACCTTGTGTTTCCATATGAATATTCCCAAACCATATTGGGGTGAAGCGGTTTTGACTGCTTGTTACCTTATTAACCGAGTTCCATACTTCTCTGGGTAATCGATCTCCCTTTTCTCTTCTATATCCCTCCACTTCCCCATTTTCCCTAACTCTTCATCCTTTTGGTTGTGTTACGTTTGTTCATAACTTCGATTCCGGTTTAGATAAACTCTCCCCCTCGTGCCAGACAGTGCATTTTTCTTGACTATTCTCGCACTCAAAAGGGTTATCGTTGTTATCACTTTCCTTCTAGACGAATCTTTGTGAGTGCTGATGTTACCTTTTTTGAGTCTACTTATTTTCCTCGTGAGGGGGAGGTTTCTCCTTCCTCTCGAGAGGGGGAGTCGACTACTACTCCTTTGGATGATCTTGTTCTCCCTGATCTCGTTATTCCTACTCCTAGCCCTAGTATGCCTCCATTATTACAGGGATCTCCTCCTTTGCAGGTATATCATCGTCGATCTCGTCCTACCGCTCACTCAGCACCGGTCAACTCTCCACCTGTGGATCCTGAGCCACCTGCCACAAATGCTTCGCAACCTCTGAAGATCATAACACTATATCTCCTGAGCTTGAACCTATACCTTCTATTGATGACCTTCTCATTGCCCTACGACGAGGTAAACGTACTTGCACTAAACATCCTATTGCTAACTTTGTTTCTTATCATCGTACATTACCTCGTCTACGATCCTTTGTTTGTGCTTTGTCCTCCATTTCTATTCTTACCTCTTATGAGTAGGCCTTATTATTACCGGACTAGAAATCAGCGATGGATGAGGAGATGCGTGCATTACATCATAATCATACGTGGGAACTTATATCTCTTCCACCTGGAAAGAAGATAGTGGGGTGTTGATGGGTATATAGTATCAAGTATTTACCAGATGGATCTGTTGAGCGACTCAAAGCTCGATTGGTAGCTAAAGGATATACACAGACTTATGGCATTGACTATTTGGAGACTTTCTCTCCAGTTGCTCGTCTTAACTCAGTTCGTATCCTTTGGCAGTGGCAGTAAGTCGATCTTGGCCTTTGTTTCAATTGGACATTAAAAATGCCTTTCTACATGGAGAACTTCAAGAAGAGGTATATATGGACCAGCCCCCTGGGTATGTTGTTTCAGGCAGTGAGCACCTTGTTTGCTGATTAAATCGAGCTTTGTATGGTCTCAAGCAATCCCCACGTGCATGGTTTGATCGATTTAGTAAGGTTCTTTTGGATTATGGCTTCAGCCGTTCTACATCTGATCACTCAGTGTTCATACGTCATGGATCCACTGGTACTATTATTCTGATTGTCTATGTTGTTGATATTATTATCTCTGGGGATGATGAGAAAGGAATTTACGAGTTGAAGCAACATCTAGCAAGGTAGTTTCACACAAAGGATCTGAGAGCTTTACGTTATTTCTTAGGGATTGAGGTTGCTCGGTCTTCACAGGGCATATCTCTATCTCAAAGGAAATATGTATTGGACTTGCTTACCGAGACTGGACTCTTGGGTGCACGACCAGCTGATACTCCTATGGACCCTATAGTTCGTCTTGATTTCGAGAGTGGTAATCCTTTTCCCGATGTTGCAGATATCGTCGTCTTGTAGGAAAGTTGATTTATCTCACTGTGACACGACCAGATATTACATATGCTGTTGGTGTTGTTAGCCAGTTTATGCATGCGTCTCGTCAGCCACACTTTGATGCTGTATGTCGAATTTTGAAGTACTTGAAGAGATCTTCAAGTCAGGGATTACTTTATCGACCTTCTGCCACATTGGATGTAACAGGATACAGTGATGCAGACTGGCTGGTAGTAGGTTTGATAGGAGGTCTACTTCTGGATATTGTACTTTTGTTGGTGGCAATCTTGTGACTTGGCGTAGTAAGAAGCAGACAGTAGTTGCTCGGTCTAGTGCTGAAGCTGCTAGTGCGAAGCTGCATATCGTGCCATGGCTCATACTGCTGCAGAAATGCTTTGGGTTCGTTCATTACTCCAGGATTTTGGTATTAAAGTTTCAGCTCCAATGTCAATGTATTGTGATAATCAAGCTGCCATCTTTATTGTCAACAATCCAGTTTTTCACGAATGAACAAAACACATAGAAGTGGATTGTCATTTTATTCGCGATCTCCTACTTAAGAAAGATCTTACCACTCCGTTTGTACGCTCAAATTCTTAGTTGGGTGATATATTTACTAAACCTTTGTCTCGATCTCTATTTCAGCAATTCTGTTCCAAGCTGGGCATATTTGATCTCTATGCTCCAGCTTGAGGGGAGTGTCAGAATATTCCAAGATTTTTATAATATTTGATTAAGTGTAATTATGATATGTGATTGAATATATTTAGGAAACCTCAGATTGTAATTTCCTTTTTTGATGTAATTCGTTCATTATAAATATAATGAAAGAGAAGGAGGCTGATTAAGTCTCTGAATTCCTTTCACTTAGCTTTCAACTATAACATTTGCCACAATATGGCATTTTTCTTGATGATGTATTGCATATTCCTTTCTTGTGTCTCATGTGAACTATATTCCATTTCAATGCTATGCTTTGAGGGAATATATTGCTGTAAGATAAAGACTTTCCTAGAGTTAAATACATGGGTGTGGCTCAAGGTAATACCCTCATTCTTTCCTGGGCTTGGGATCTACTGTCTGAATGGATGAATTGCTTTGTAAACCATTTTCTGGAGTTATGTGATGTAACTTTGGCAGTGAGCATCATTAGCAATAGTAGCATGGTGTTGTAACCATTATTCAGCAAACATGACAGATATATGACTTAAACTTCTAGGTTAATCTGCTATATTTTTTGTTGTCAAAGATGGACCTCATGTTTATGAATCTTCTAGATATTCCTTGATTTTATTGGGTTCTGTTATAAACAAAGATATTATTATGGTTTTTCAGTGGTGGCACGACCGGGGGACATTAGTGATTTTCCTATAACTATAGGTTTTGCATTAATTCTTTATTTGTTTCTTTAGTTATGGATGAATTGACTAGACATGTACAAAAAGAGGTGCTATGGTGTGTGTTCTTTGCTTATGATATAGTTTTAGTAGACAAAACAAAAGATGGAGTAAATGATGAGTTAGAATTGTGGATGGAAGTGTTAGAATCATGAAAACTTACCATAAGTAGGAGTAAAATGAATATATAGAATGTAAATTTAGTTGTAATCAAAATACAAAACCAATCAAAAACAAAAAAATAAACAAAAAGGTACAAATGAAGGATTGAAGGCCAAGAAATATTTAAGAGTGGACAATCTTGATACTTAGGTCTATGATACAAGTAGAGGGAGAGATTGGTGGAGATGTTATGCATAGAATTAAGGTGGCTTGGATTAAGTGGAGGAATGCATTCGGTATTTTTTGTGATTGCTGTGTACCTTTTAGGTTAAAACTAAAAGGAAAGTTTTATAAGACAACAATTAGTCCTATTATGTTATATGGTTCAAAGCATTGAACAACAGAAAATAACTTGTTAATAAATTGAATTTAGCCAAGATAAAAATGCTATGGTGGATATGTGGTAGGATAAGAAAAGCTAGAATTAGAAATGTCAACATCAGTGAGAGGTAAAGGTAGCATCAAAATTGAAGATAAATTGAGAGAATATCAACTAAAGTGGTTTGGTTATGTACAGTGGAGATCGGTAGATGATCTTATACACGATAGCATCCAAATTATGGTTAATGCGAGGGGAAGGTAGGCTAATACTAGCATGAATAGAAATAATTAAAAAAAAAAAAGACGTCTTCTTATGGTTAATGGAAGAAATGACTATTAATTGAGCGGAATGGAAAAGAAAAAAGACCACGTGGCCAACCCTTTGGTTGGGAAAAGGCTATGTTGAGTAAAAATCAATTTATTTTGATTGTAAATACTCAGTTTTGAGTTTTCATTTAACTTATTGACACTAATTATAAGTTTGTAGGCACTTGGCAAAAATAGAAAGTAGGAGTACATCCAACCTAATTATTTATAGGTGCAAGTTATCCTATTTGTTCTATCCATGAAGAATATTTTCATTATCTGCAAGTTTAAATATGTGCAAGTATTTGTTTTTCTTTTTTTTCCCGAACTTGTGTGATTATTCCAGTTGCTTGCCAAGGTTTTACATATTCCTAGTACACGTGTAGTGCACCATTGTAGTACTCTATTTTGCCCCTATTGTCTGAGTCTATTGGCCAGGTTATTGTTTCAACTACTCTTTTGTTGTGTGACAAACTTGAAGCTCTTTATTTGTTTGGTGAACCATTTCTGTCCTTTCTAGTTTTTGTGCTCCTCAAATTAACAGGGTAAGGTTGCTTGTAAATTCCCCCCCTCCTTTTTTTTTCATGAAGTACAACTCCAAGCACTCACTATACAAACACCCCCTAGGACCCTCCAATATATATGTACACTTGTTGACAAGGAGCAGAAGAAAAAGTACAGTTCTCAAATTATTATTTTTTGTTAAGTATAATTCTCAATTTTGAAGTTGTCATATACACTTGTTAAAAGAAGGGTGTTCTTCTGTTGTTACTGTGAAGTTTTGGATTCTTGAAAACTATATAAATTGGATATGTTAGTCTCCTTGACTGTTGGTAAGCTCCTGAGGGTGACAAATACAAGGTGGCCAAAAGATGGGGTAACATTCTTATTGTTACGCGTAAATGGTTGGATCAATCTGTTGCTCGAAGAGGTAATGCTTTATGTTTTTGGTGTTTTGTGGGGTTATTAAAGTTTTTACCTTATTTATTTCTGTCATGAGGAATAAAGTGGCATCTGACCTTAAATTTGTTTTTTCTTTGATGACTAGTGTGTCTTAATGAAGAGTCCTATCCTGTTCAGCATCATTCTGCATCTTCAATCAGTGGCTTAGCCGCTTGTTTGTCAGCACAGCAAAGGCAAGACAAAGGTGTGGACAACTTGCAATATGTGCCATCCTCATTGGCTGGAGGTTCAAATTTGGAATCTGTTTTACGTGCTGGGATTGCACGTCAAGATTTGGAAGCTCCTCTTTCACAGAACATATCTACGACATGTTCAGATGCTCCTATATCTGTCCAGAAGGAGACTCAGGACAGTGGAACATCTGCCAAGCAGGATAGAACTAGTGCAAGTTTTGATGGTTGTGTTGCTGATGACTCTCAAGCTGAAGACAATGATATGTATTTGTCTGACTGCAGAATTCTAATTGGTTTCGATGCCTCCGAAATGCGTAAACTAGTCAACATGGTCCGACGTGGTGGTGGCTCCCGTTATATGTCATTGAATGAAAAATTGACACACATAATTGTTGGAACTCCATTGGAGATGTAAGATCTTATTTCTTAGAGTTTCTTTAGCTCTTGGTTTAAAAGGTTACTAGCTAATGCATAATGCTGAAAAGTGTTGACATCATGAATTCAACATGTATTATTTTTTTATTGCTGCAACCGTGATCAAATAAATGAGAAGTATTCTCTTTTCTTATGTATGCTCTATAAATCTTTTTTCTTATGACAAGATTGCTCATGTATGCTCTTTTCTTTCTTCTTCTTCTTCTTCTCCCGTTCTTTTTTTTTTTTTTTTAATACGGTGACCGATGACCATTGACATAAGGTAGAAGTTCCCAAAGGATGTAGTAGAGTTGGGACGATCAAATAAATAAGTCTACAAAAGTCTACTATATAGAACAGAAGTGGTCCTGGCAATTCTATGTAATTATGAAGTCCAAACATTGACAGAGTTTTGCATTTTTTAAATTTTGCAGAGAGAAAAAAGAGATTAGGGGCCTTGCAGCTCTGGGTGTTATTTATGTGGTTTATACCACATGGCTTGAAGATTGTGATTTTGAAAAGAAAGAAGTTCCTGTACTTAGAAGGCACATCGCGTATGATTTACTTCTTCCAAAAGGTTTGATAGCTATTTTGTGTGCTGTATAAGTTTGTTTGTTTGTTCAGTCGGATGACTTGTTTTCCATACAACTATCGATGTTGCTTTATAATTTTTTTGGGTACATAAACCCAACAGGTCAAGTCATTTTGCTTTATAGTTTCATGAACAATAGTTTCATGCCATTAAGTTGGTTGGCCTCTGAGCATCATCAAGCAGAACTTTTATCTTCACGTTAATTGCATTTCTTACATCACAGATCTTGTACACTCCAACAAAGGAGCCACAACGGGTGTGACTGGTACGAAACAGTGGAATGCTTCCACTGTTCAGTCTATCTTGCCAGATGATCAGTTGCAGGGAGCAACAAATTTGGGAGCTTGGATTTCGTCAGAGAAAAGCAATAAATTAGAAGTTAACATAAATGGGAATAGTTCTTTGAGAGCAACAGGGAGCTCTGATACACAAATTCAGGTTGGTGCTCTAATAGGTAAAGATGAGGGTTGGCAGAAGACACAAATTCATACCTGCAATGATATTCAGAATGTGAAGTCATCAAGTGTATTTAAAGGGAGGGTATTTCGGTTTTCAAGTTCCTTTCCTCGAGACAGAGTAAGCTTCTTTTTATCCTCTTGGGGGTGTGTGTGGGTGAAACATGCTAAGAGCTTACATTTCAATATATTTGCTAAAAAACTTTTGTGTGATTATTTTTTATTGATGTTGTTAAGAGACAAAGAATTGGAAGGATTGGACACGTCTAATGGGTGGTCCCTTGTCTATTTATGATACTGGAGCCTATAAAGAATAGAAAAGGTGAATAAATTCCAATAGGAAGGAGATAATCAAGGTCCTAAATATCTATGTGCTATCATAAGTATTCCTATTCTCTTGTCTATATTTATGATACTGGAGCCTATAAAGAATAGAAAAGGTGAATAAATTCCAATAGGAAGGAGATAATCAAGGTCCTAAATATCTATGTACTACATAAGTATTCCTATTCTATTACTAATATTTCCCCTTAAGCTGAAGCAAATATACCATTTGTTTCTAGTTTGTTACAAATATATTGAATTTGCATGCCCCTTAAAGAGTTGATCTTTAGACTTCACATGGATCATCTTGCTCATAATATAGAGGAGCTTCTTCCGAACAAAGTAACAATCTACCTCTATATACTTTGTTGATGCAATATGACTTGTTGCTTGATTATCACACCCCAATTCACTCGATGGACATGTCGTAGCCTAGTATTTAGATTCTGCATTCGATCAAGCTGTCACTATCTTGTTCTTACTCTTCCAAGATATGAGGTTTCCTCTTACAAACGCATGGTCTTATGACGTGGAGTTTCAACCCAGTTTGCTTCATTGTATATTCGAACCAATGTATGGCCATGATCTTTATATAATAATCCACGACTAGAAGCACCTCTGAGGTACTTCAATATGCGGATAACATCCCAACGACTCATCCGTGGAGAATGCAAGAATTGACTCACCACATTTGTAGCGAAACAGATATCTGAGTGAGTGACTGTTGAATAGTTTAACTTGCCCAGTGATCTTCTATATTTGCTAGGATCATCTAGTAACTGGTCCTCATTTAGAAGTTCAGAATTAGGATCTGTTGGAGAATTGACAAGTTTTACTCCCAACAATCTTGTTTTTGTTAGTGGTTTCTTCCTAAGAAATACTTTCATTGACCCAAGTATTATCAGTTGAAATTTTTATTGAAGAAACAATTTGTACTCTTATATTCCGTTGTTATTAATTCCAGTAATCACGATATCATCAACGAAGACCAACAACCATATTTTGCCGTTGGATTTATGACAATAGGATACTGAATGGTCCACACTACAATGTATCTATCCGAACTGTGTGGCAACTTCACTGCATCTGCCAAATTAATCCCATGGTGACTGCTTAAGGCCATCTAGTGATTTCTTTCACTGTCGTACCAATCTAGAGTCTAGACTCATGTGATTAGCAAAACCAAGTGGTTGCTCCATTTAACCCTCATCGAGGTCACCATATAGGAAGGCCTTCAAGACAAAAAGCTCATGAGAGGCCAATAAAATACAGCAGGAGAAATATTAAGGCAAACTCAAGAAATCTTGGCAATGGGAGAGAGTTTTAGAATAATCCAATCCACGCATCTGTTTATATCCTTTTGCCATAAGGGAATGTTTGAGACGTACAAGATTGCCATCAGGATGAATATTGACAATGAAAACCTAATGATAGCCAACAACCCAGAGGAGTGTGTAGAAGTTTCCAAGCACCATTTGCTCAGAAAGCAGACATTTCTTATGCTATGGCAGCATGCCACTCAATATCCGATAAAATTTCATACACAGAGTTTGGAATACAAACAAAGGAGTAATGAAATGGAGAAAGAAAATCACTAGAAACCAAATTAGATAGAGGATGGATGCTGCAAGAATATGTACCTTTCCGAAGAGCAGAGGGAAGATCAAGGCCCAGTGGAGATGGATCTGAGGATGACAGAGAGGCAATCAAAGGCTAGAAGTGGTAAGAGCTGATGGTGGTGGTGGTGTTGCACAACTATGTGTGCATTCATCTCAACAAAATAGTGTTATTGAACACAAACATGGTCATCTTCTAGATTTTCCATGTACCATAATAATGAATATGCTTCTTCTTAGGTAATTTTGGAAGCATGATGCTTATGATGTCTTATTGCATGCCCTCCATTGTTTTGGATCATCAGTCCCCTTGCTCCATTGTCTCCAATCTTCTCCTTTTTTCCTTACTGCTTGTACTTTGGTTGCGTCGCCTTATTCATAACTTCATATTCTTGATTTAGGTTTTAGATAAGTTGTCCCTTTGGGCGCAGAAGTATCTTTCTTGGGTATTCTTGAACTCAATAAAGTTATCGTTACTACCAGCTCCTTCTTGTTGACGCTGTTAGTGTTGATGTTACTTTCTTTTGAATCAACTGTTTTTCTTTTAACTCAAGGTCAACTGTTGTCCACTAATACTATATTCTTGTGAGGAGGAGCTATCCCTTCCTTCCCAAGATGGGGAGTCTTTCTAGCTTCCCTCACTATCTCTTATTTTCTTGGAGTTTATACTTATTTAGGTTTATTAGCGGTATCAAGGTAGGTGGGTTGTTTCTTGTAGCCCAATTCCACCATTGCTTGAGTTTAAGGCCCTACTAGTTCCACTTCTCTTAGCTAAAATCCTGAGACTTCTATCAATCCTTCTTGCTCTCAGGTACCTAATGTTGGTGCTTCTTTTGGTAAGCCACCCTTTGCCAATGTTCCTCTTTCTAATTATCTTCCCATTACTTTAAGATGAGGTAGACACTTCTATTTCTATCCCTACTTCTTTTAAGCAAGATTTACTATCTCTTGGTTGGAAGGTTATTATTATTATTTGATAAATTACAAAACTTCATTAATCAGGAAGAATAGGTAATACAACATAGTCCAGAGAAATCAAAGAAAATATTTCTAACAAAGCTAACTATAAGAATCCCTCCAATTTAATTTAATCAAAAGGAGAGGAACTCTCTTGAAATCAGGAGACAATGAAGCCCAAAGTGATGCCTAAAATTTGCACTTTTTCCGTGTCATCAGAGCTTGATTCTTTATCTTCAAATATTTGGCAATTCCTTTTCTTCCAAATAGTCCGCATTATAGCTAGCAAAATACAACCCCATAATGTTTTAGCGCTACTTCCAACTAGTCCACAATAAGCTAGCACAATAGAAGTCTGTTGACATCTCTGTGGACATTTATGAATATTGAATATCTGATAGATTGATCTTGAATCTTTGCACTGTTTACGTTTTCAGCATTTTAAATTTAAAGCTTGAAGCATGTCATTTTTCCTTTTCCATTCTGATGTCTTTTGAACCCATTCTGTCAGCAATTGCAATGTAGTTTCTGTTTATCGTCCAATGTGTTTAATGATAAGTTTTGGATTTTTTTTTTATCTGGCCAGAGAGCAGAAATTATTCAATGGGTTAATCAAGGGGTAGGAGAGGTGGTGGAAGATCAGACTGAACAAGATGTGCACTTCACTATTGAGTGTCATGGTGTAACAGCAAGCCCCATTGATGCATCCAGAACTACCAGTGTATCCACCCACTGGATTCGGTCTTGTTTAGAGGTACCATGGCCAACTCATGAAGGACTCTGCGAGTTTTCTTTTTTTCTATTTTCTTCTTGCTTTGTGTTTTGGCATCATCTGTTTATGGAAACAATTTTATCTAGTGACTGGGGTAAGAGTAAGACTATGTACACTACCCTTCCCCAGACTCCACGTAAGCAGGAGCCTTGTGCACTTGGCTACACTTTTTTAGGTACATGCACATCAACTGAGTTTCATGGTCCTTACTTCTTGATCTCTTAGTCTAATCCATTTTCCTTCTTTTACATCATATAATCTCACTGGAAGCATTGGACCTCCAACAAGCAAACATGCAATGTAAGTGTGTAGACCTGGGAAACAATGTTGACTGTATTAGTGGAGCATCCAAATACATTTTTTGTTTTCTATGGTGTTAATTGCTGGAATCATATGCCATTTGCCTGGACATTTTAAACAATGCTTGTTTTACTTCGGTTGGATCGATGTACTCTTGTCCTTATTATATAGGAATGTTTGATGTTGATTCCATATCATATTTCATGTTATATTTTGTTTTCTCATATTTCAAATCGTCATTTTTGATTGCCATATTCGGTCTTGTTTTCTTATGTTTGGATCTGGAACATGTTTTAACTTATTGAGGGAAAATTTGTCTGTGTCATTTAGCACTCTGCATTTCCTTTATAGACCGATTGCCTGAACCATTTGGCATTCTTATTCTCTCTTCGCTTTCTGATTATTGTTACCTAATGAGAACTATTTCATCTTTTGAATTACAGATACAGTTGATGTCATTGTTTATACACTTCTTCTTAATATGCGCATACATTGCACAGTTATTTTTGTATGCATACATTTGTGTATTATGGAATAATTTTAACTGTTGTAGAAATTTATGATGAGATAGATAATGAAAATGTTTGTAAATTATTTAGCTTGGGGAAATTGATTGGGTATCTACCCTTATTTTTCAATTAATTGTGACTTTTAGTTATTGAAATTCTGGCATTGTGAATTATGTTTTCTGTTTTTGTTTCAATGTAAAATATTCTCCAAAAGTGTTTTACTAATTTTTTTTAAACAAAATTCGACACAAGAAGTCTTTGTCCCAAACTAGCTGGTGTTGGCTACATGAATCTCTTTGTCCATTTGTTTTTCTTATGTATTATATTTTTTGTGAGGTTATATGAAATTAGGTCTTTCTTTACAGTTTTAGTTTGTGTAATTTTAGGTCTACCTTTTGTCCTCTTTACCCCTTTTGCATGACCAAACTATCTTGAATGACCTTCTCTTAGCTTCATTTCATCAGTGTTACCTTAACTTTTTTTTAGTTATATTCATTTCTGATCTTATCTTTTCTTGTATTACCACGCACCCTTCTAAGTATCCGCATTTTGGCTACACTTATCGAAGGAGAGTGTTGATTCTTAATGGTCCAACACTTTATTCTATAAAGTAATAGTTGGTCTTATAACCGTTCTATAAAATTTTTCTTTCATCTAACAGGTTATCTCTAGTCACATAAGACACCTAGGCCACTTCTTTATTTTAATTCTCGTGCTCCAATCCTATGGATAACATTCTCTTTAGTTCCTTCATTTGTACGAATAATTGATTCAAGATATCAAAAATGATCACTTTTTGGTACTTTTTTATGCTAATTTTTTATTATGCCCTCCTTCGTAGATTTACTTGTATTGACTTTGCAATGCATATACTCTATTTTAGTCCTACTTATTCTAAAACCTCTCAATTCGAAAGTGTCGAAAGTTTTACTTATGATTAAACCAAAATCAAAATTTATCTATTAATACAATATATCTGCGAACAATATAGACCAAGTGATATCATCTTGAATATACTTAATGAGCTCATCAATAATCTGAGTGAAAAGATAACGGCTTAAAGCCAATCCTTAGTATAGACTAATTGTAATTGAAAAATCATCTATATCACCTCCAGTAGTTCTAACTATAGTAACTACTCTATCGTACATATTCTTGATGACTTTAATATATTCCATAGCAACGTTTTTTTTTTTTTTTTGATTTCCTGCAACATCTGCCATAAAATTTCTCTTGGAACCCTCTTGGAACCCTGTTGTATGCCTTCTTTAAGTCGGTAAGAATAATGTGAAGATCTTTATTCTTTTCTTTATATTTTTCCATTAACATTCTTATTAGGAAAATAGCTTCCACAGTTATAAAGCCAATAACGTGAAGATCTTTCTTATTTTCTCTATATTTTTCTTTCAACATTCTTATTAGGAAAATAGCTTCTACAATCATAAAACCAATAATGTGAAGATCTGACTTCTTTTCTTTGTATTTTTCTATTAACATTCTTGTTAGGAAAATAGCTTCCATAGTCATAAAACCAAATTGATTCTGATATTTTTGTCACACTTTTTAGCCTAATCTCAATCACTTTCTCCCAAAGTTTCATTATGTGACTCATAAGTTTAATGTCTCAATAGTTAGACTCTTGAATATCCCCTTTATTTTTATAGGTACATACTAAGATACTTCTCCACCATTTCTTAGGCATCGTATTGGTAGCCAATATCCTGTTAAATAACTTAGTCAATCAAATTATCCCATCATCCCCCAAGCACTTCAAACTTTCGACCAGAATACCATCCAGACCTTCAACTTTTCCTATCTTCATCTTTTTCAGCCACCTTGACTTTTGCAAAATCTAATTTTACACATAAAACTTTACTTTCCTATCTTAGAGAGGGTTATTGAGACCTCCCAAATTCTGCTCGATACAATTATTAAATAACTTATTGAAATAATTTCTCCACATATCTTTAATATCCTCTTCTTTGTGCAAAACTCTTTGATTCTCATTTTTTATACAATTAACTTAAAAGCTATTTAACAAGCTAGGGACAAAAGATGCCGAGATATATATATATATATATATATATATATACATATGAGTTGGTAGAATAAGAAAAGGAAAAACAGGTACTTGCATCACCAGTCATTTATTTTCCTTTCTTTCATTCTAGCCAACTTATAGATGTCTTTTTTCTTATCAGTTGTTATACACCATTTTACTCCTCACTGAAAAACAGAAGTAATGATGGTAGAATTCGTCGCGGTCATCCAATTCTCCACTGGCAGCTCCAACGCAGTCACCTGTTGTGGGATTTCTCAACCCAGCAGCTTTTCCATACCTTGGTACCTCAGACTTTTTGTATATGTATTTTTCTGGCAAAATGGGTTTGGTTCCGACAAAAAGGATCCAAGGAATCGAAGAAGAGAGATTGAAGAGAAGATAATTGTCCATTGTCCTCCACTATCATGATTGTTATCGCTGCTTATTCAGTCATAGCAATAAACTCAAAACGACCTTTGTTCATGAACTGACCATTTGTCTTCTGCATCTTCGTCCTTGCTTTCTTCTTTGTCGGCTTCGACTTTGGTTGTTGAAACTCAAAGAATGCATTATGAGGGAAATGGGTGGCAGTGGAGGACACATTCGATCATCCATGCCAACCAGAGAGTTTCAATAGATATTTTACTTCTAGGAAAAAGGGTCTATTAGGAGAATATGGTCCTCCAGATAGGGGAATGGACCAGGCTTGGTTAAGGAGCTCGATCTGTGGTTTTTTTTTTTTTTCTTTTTTTTTTTTTTTGGGTAAGTAAGCTCGATCTGTGTTGGCAGAATGAATATTGGAAGAAAACATTTTTGAAATGTTAGCCAAACAACGAGAAATAAATGTAGTACCCTTGGGTAATATTTTCTTGTATGAAAAATAATAATTTATTATTATATTATTATTATTATTCCTTGAAACAAATGGAGTGTTGTTTACACCGTAATTTTTTTTTTCTTTCCTACTTTGAATTTTCTAATAATGTTACTTCAATATTATTCCCGAGGTTTTGCTTGTTTGTCTATTTCTAGTTCTTTTGTGTTCTCGTCATTATTTTGTTTTTTTATCCCCATTTCTCAATCATCCATTTGACAGATATTCTGTAATGGTTGTTTAAGTTGCACAATTATCATTCCTTTTTTTTTTTTTTTGGGTCTCCCCTTGCATTTTAGAAAACACTAATCAAACTCAACATTTCTGTTGAAGGAGGGCCGTTTGCTGGAGGTTGGTAGTCACATTCTCTATTCTCCACTGCCATGCCAGATTCCTTTGCCTGGGTTCGAAAGATTCCGTTTCTGTGTTTCACAGTATGATGAGAAAGAAAGACTCCTATTGAGAAATTTGTGCTTTGTTCTTGGAGCCAAACTTGTTGAGAAATTGACTAAAAAAGTCACCCATTTATTGTGCAAGTTCACTGTGGCCCAAAATATGAAGCTGCCTGTAAATGGAGAATTCAATCAGTTGCTTGCGACTGGATTTATGAATGCGTTAAGCAGGTTGATCCCTGAGCGACTGTCCATGCATATATGGAATTTCTATTTTGTGTTTATTTCATATTTATCTAACATTTATGCCATCTATGCTGTGACAGAATCAAATTGTTGCGCCGGGTCCATTTTCTCCGAGGGAGGTTGCTTCTCAAGACCAAGAGGCAGGGCTCTTCACTACGAGTCAATTTTCGCAACCTACTAGGATGACATTTGGAGATAATGTATCTCAGTTTCTGAGTCAGTCACTGGACCAGAGAAATGTACAGAGTCCAACTACTGGTAGAAATGACAGCAGTAGGGAAGACACAAAGGTTTCAAGTAAATTATATAAAAGGGCAAGGATTCAGAAAGATGACACCAATAAGGGTCAGCTATTGCTTGTATCAAATCAAAATGATCCAATCGGAAAGATGACTTCTGCAGGAGATAAAATAATGCAAAACACTGGGGAAGTTATTCATGCTATGCCTGATGTAGCTGCGGCTATTGAGGATTTGGTAGAGCAGACTAGTAAGGTAAATTTGACAGTTCATTAATTTGCTGTATTAATATGCAGGTCAGTCCGTTAAGTGCTAACTTTTGTATATGGTGGTTTTGCTCTTAGATTCACAATCTAAAATCCCCATGGAGCGCTGAATGTGATAAAAGTGTATCCTCAAGCTGTAGTTTCACTTATTCTTTGCCTTGCTTAATGCTATTTGATTTTGTCATCAGTTTCAAACCTTGATTCTAGATCAGATTTTACCATCTGATTGTTCAATCCATGGCCAAGATCATGCTGATTCTCACCCTGCCTTTGGGTTGTCAAAGCACTGGATAAACAGGTTTTTCTTTTCTCATCCCAGTATTTAATAGAAGTTGGAATAACTAGTATTGCTATTTTGTCATCTTTGTTCACAGGAACATTTTTTTTTTTTTTTTTCCGATTTTCTATGGTATAATACATATTTGTATTCAGAACTCAAGCTAACCAATATCAAACAATTAGTTGAAGAAAAATGAAATTATTGTTAGCTGGACATTAAGATGTTCAGGAATCAACCCAGGCCCTTCCTAATACATGAGGGCGTAAATTTGCTTTTTCAACATTTTCTTAATTTGGAGCTTACTTTGCTTCAGGGCTGACAGAAAGGATGATCTCTGTAATCCTTCTAGAGATGTAAATGTGGGGATGTATGATGGCTTTAGTGAAACACAAACGGAGTCTCAGGTTTCAGCTCTTCATCACTTTGCCATTGTTGGTTGATTTCCGTGTCATTTTTCTGCAATTTTTGTTTTGGCTGTGGGCTGAGTTGTGAGCGTCTTCACACCCACAATTAACTTGAGATATTGTGCTCTAAAGTGCCTTTAAATAGATTGAAAGTTCTAGTTTCAAAACCAATGAATCCACTTTTGAGGCAATAGAAGATCTTTACCTGGTTTCATCTCTATATTATCAGACGGCCTTTCCAATGGTAATGATAGTGATATATGCTGCAATTGTAGGTTGTTGGCTATGAAGAAGATTTATCTGGGAGGCAAATGATAATAGATAGAGTCCGTACACAGACTAGCACACCTGATACCCGAGGGCAGTCTACATCTTCCCCAGTAACATGAAAAAAGAGTACCCAGAGCTTAGTAATAGCTGAAAACAAACAGGCTCGATTGAAGCTTTAAAAATGTCGGACGTAAATGTCTCTTTGGTCTTTAACTCCGCATTACTTTTGTTTATCTACTTCCATATGCTTATTGATTTTATTTTATTTTTTGTTTCAGCTTGCGATACAATTTCATTCCAGATGAAGTTTCCATTCTCTGTAAGTGCTTGTAAATTTGTGCATGCGCTTGAAGGCCTTTTTTTCTTTTTTTTTTGGGGGGGGGGGGGGTTCATATTTTAGAGGAAAGATGAAGCTATGGAGGCAATCGATTTGTTTAAATAAATTTCTGTAATGTTTGCAGTTTTGTAGGATGTTCACTTGAAAATCTTGTATGTAACATCTAGAGGGAATCCGCTGCAGTTACAATTTCATATTTTAAGTTTCATCCGGGAACTGAAATTATTGAAGCAGGCATTGTGATAGTTAAATACAGAATCTCATACAGAGCAGCTGCAACAGGGGCTGAAAAGCTTTCCAGCACCATCCTTATGACCCACAATTATTCGTTATGCTTAACTTTCATCGGTAATCACTCTTTTCAAATAGGCTTAGTCATAATTGCAAGGTTTTTGATATTGAAATTGATTGTGATGAAAGTCTGGCGCAGTAACAATTTTATAGAAAACAAGGTTCTAATTTTCTGGAGGGAAATTTCTTATCTATAAGAATTAGTTGTCAGAATTATGCATTGTCAACATTTTGAAATTATAGATCTTAATGGGTATTTTTTTTTTGGGTCGATAAGTAATTTTAGATAAATGGAGAAAAATTACAAGTTCAAGGGAGCATGCTCCCGGTATACAGAGTATAGAACCGTACAAGATCTGGGATCCCCTAGTTCCTTTTTTTCATAGATACGAAGGGATCTCCTAGTTGATGCAGAGATTTGGGATGCCTTTTGTTTTTGTGCTCCTCAGATTAACAGAGTAAGGTTGCCTGTGCCTTTGCTATGTTTTTCATGGAGTGCCATTCCCCAAGCACTCCCCATGCAAACGACCCCTGGGACCGTCCAGGATCTATATGCACCCCACGTGGCTATGTATTGCAAAGCAACATCTTTAAAAGGCCTCCTGTCTTTTCCTTCCTTATTCACCGCGAGGAGTAAGAACCTACCATTCATACTTAGCCTTTATGTTCTGCGAATTATTTTTTATTTTTTCTACTGTTAGGATTAAAAAAAAAAATATTATCAAATACTGCCCCCCCCCCCCCAAAAAAAAGGATTTGAAGAGATACTGTTAATGTATTTATATTTTGATAATGCGTTTTCATTTTACTTAAAAACAAAATATCAAAATGTGTGCCCCAAAATGTAATATCAAAATTTATTTTTTCCCGCTACAAAACAAAAGCAGCTTAATAGTTGATGTATCTAGCTTTCCAATTTCAACATCGAAACCCCACTCGTTGGCAAAGCAAACCCAAGGATGAAACCCACTTGTTGGTTGGTGCAATTTTTGAGCCAAGCAAACATAAGGACGGTAAGTTTAATAAGCAAAATAAAGATAAAAGTAAGAACATGTGGAGTTTCGTGCTATATGTTTGTTAGATGTTTATAAACTTAGGATTGGGCATGTGCTGGTATAAATCAATTTGAGTTAGGATTTGGGAGAATAAATTTGGAAAAGAAAATACAGAGAGTAGATGCGTAGACTTATCTTGAGAGTAAGCACATTATTTTTATAGTAAGGGGAAACTTATTTTGATATTTCGTTTTAATTAAAACAAATTTAGGAAGAAATTGCATTTTGATAGTGCGTTTTTGACAAAATAAAATTGAATTTTCATTAGTAGTACTTCTCCAAATATTTTTTTTCTGAAAAATATTTGCTTCTTCTTCTTCTTTTTTTATTTTTTTGGTTTTTTAAATATCCTAACAATAGAACAAAGAAAAAAAATTCATGTTTTGCACCCTCTTGTCTAGGATTCGAGAAATAACCACACTGGCCCTGTAAGAGTAGTTGAGTTGGTTCGGATGGCGGGTTGAAGGGCTTGGGACCAATAGGTCTCGGGTTCGACTCTCTTCGGGGGCAGTTCTTCTCTAATTGTGGAGGGCCATCTAACAATCTTCTCAGCTGAATCGGTCAGTCAGGACTTGCTTAGGCTGGTTTACTTTCTCGTGGTTCTTTACCGGTTAGGACCACGGGGCGGGTTTATCCAGTGCGCACTTATGGGTAGCGCTGCGAGTTTCTCTCCGACCCCGGAGAAATAACCACACTGACGGTGATGTAGCCTAGTGGACTTCAAAAATAGAAAATTAGAAACTCCTTTAAATTCCTTGCCACATTGCAATAAACAGGGTGATGGACTGACTGACTCCTTAGCTCTCGGCCACGCTACCAATGCCATCATTTAGTTCCCAAATCATCTGAATAGATTTTCAAAAGATTCAACCACAACCTCCTCCAATTCTCAATCCTTTTGGCTCACAAAAGGCAGCCTTCCTCGATTGCCGATCATGAGGTCCTCAAATAGTTAGCCTCCCAAGCATTCTTATTCTTGTTAAATAACGTATACATCTAGAAAAGCATGGTTTTTAAAAGAATATCCTGGTTCCTCACATCATCACGCCAAGATCTACCTTGCCTTTTGGTCAGTCTCGAATTTAATATTATTGGTACAGTCCCGCCATCCTTTTCTTAGACCCTTCCACAGAGTAGCCTTAAATTTAACAGGTTTGATTCTGAAAGTTGTTCCCAGCACGCGCCTATTCCAGTGAGTCCCTTCCTACGTAGTGGTTTAGTTATTTGCTTCCTATTCAAGTAGATTTAGTCAAAGTCTGATGCATTTGCCTTGATTCCTGTATGAAGCACGGATATGATACGGAAGTGGATACGAATAGGGATATGAGATATGAAATTTTTAAAAAATAAGAATATAGATATGGCGAAAATATGACATATATATTTTATTTAAAATATTTTTAAAAATAGTATCTATTACTATCAAATATTATATAATAACGATTATATAAGATCAAAAATACCATTCAAAATAAAAATACCATTATTTAGAATTTTCTTTGATCTCTCACGTTTTCTAGGATTTGTATTAGGTTATATTTTAATCATTTATAGTTTGACTCTCAATTAAATTTTATCGTATCAATTTTACCCTAATAAAGTTTAAAATAATATTTGGACCCCCTGTTGTATTCAAAGTATCTTCTCGTATCTTATGTAAAATAAAAAACAAAAAATCAGGATACATCATGTGGAGTGTCCGGTATGTACCCTAGTGTATTCAAGCCGTATCCATGTCGCTTGAGTATCCGTTACGAGTACGGCACCTGAAATAAAACATCCATGCTTCATAGTTCATACAGATGAATTGACAATGTTTCCATATTTCCATTTATGCGTAACATTTCAGATAGTAAATCTGCTTGCCATTTTGAATTGTTTCCAGAGGCGGGCAGTGCTCTAATTCTAGTGACGTATTTATTTTACACATCCGTGGACCATGACCTCAATGTGGATATATAAATATATATGGAGTGTGTGTTTGTATTTTTGCAAGTGCCTCTCAGAATGCGTGTTTTACATAAAAGGGTGAAATGAAAGGTGCCCGGTTCGGCACTGACTTAATCTCACGTTACATTTTGTTTTGTTTACCGAATAAATGAAAGAAAGTCGAGTCATATTGCAAAAATTTTTACCGTTTGTTTCCTTTTGCTACAAACCTCTAGCACTGGGGGCACTCTGGCCAGACCCCGGGTGTGTACCGTTGATAGTAGTGTAGTTTTTTCACTGATTCATAAGGAACTAGTGTAATTTATTAAATCACCAAATACCTTAGATATTTATATCCTGTTCAACAATCAACGGTTAAGATGTGTACTGATCATACCAGTGCACACCCGAATTCACTTTGACCTGCTTTGCTCCATTTCAAAAACTGAGTTAACTTTTACAATTTTAAAATCAAACCTACCGCGTGCAGTTTTAAGCCAATTGGGTTGAGAAGTGCACGCCATCCAATTGGTTGATTTGACTTTATCCTTGTTAGGGGCATTGGGACAGATTGACCTAAGCCCCGTAATTTGTCTTTAAACATTTTTTCGATTTAAATTTTTATAATTGAACTGAACCTTTTATTTTTAAACTATTTGTTCAGTTCAAATGAATCTCAAATTTAGGGTTCACCTACGAATTTTTTTTTTAATTGTATTTTAGCCTATCTAATAGGCTAAAGATATCACATCCTTGATTTGACCAACGCATTTGAACAATCATACATGGTACACTTCATTGTTTCATATCCAAATATGACTTAAAACTGTTCACACTCTTAGATGACTGAGTTGTTTAATTTTATATTTGCTTAATATCGCACTATATTTTGGGACAAATAATTTATGGGCGTTTGGAACTTGAACTAAGTTTAAAAAATTTCAAAAAATATCTGAAGTTTCAATTTTTTTTTTTAATCTCAAAAAATTCCAAGTTTTACACTAAATTTTATTTTTTTTTAAAAATTTTCAAAACTCAAAGCACACAGCCTTAATCATCGAGGATTGGACCAAACTAAAGAAGTCAGTGCCTTCACGATACCTATACCTGTAGCCTTTGATTCAAACAAATAATTCACACAGAAGTTTGAACAGTTTGAATTATTTGTCATCGTATCCATAAGAAAACAACGCCGCCTAATAGGACACAAATTTTTTTTTGAAAGGGAAATAGGCCACTAAATTAGTCGTGTCCACAAAAAAAACAACATTGCCAAATACGACAGCTCAAACAATAGCCTAAAACAACATAAAAAACCCGTGTGTTGGAAGACAAACCAAAAACAACAAGAACTTGTCTGAGAAAACTGTTAATTTTTAGTTTGTAATTTATATAATAAAACACATCTAATGGATGTGACATTTATGTGTGTGTTGGGCAGGTGTGATGCCACGTTAGCATGTTAGGCGTGACTGAGAAGGGAGGGAGAAGAGAGGGGAGAGATAGAGGGTGAGGGGGAGTGATGTAAAGACTCGAAATTTTTGGTTTTTAATTTATAATATTTTGGACGGCGATTTATATTTTATGTATATGATCTTGTGTTAATTAATTAATTAATTTATTTTTTTTTTTGTCATATGCATTAAGTGTGCTTACATTAATTTTTTTGTTTATTTATATTTGTGTGTGTGAACAGTAGCATGTATGTATGCATATTGTGCTGTGTCTTCCCATTGGATGAAAGAGGTGACTGAAAATAATTTTAATGAGAGAGGCTAAGAGTTGGCAGGTTGTGTGGGAGTTAGAGAAAGAATTAAGGAGGGTTTGTAACTTATATCTACATAATTGCATTGTTTTCATTGTTCATTGTTTTCTTTCTTATCTTTTTCCCTTCTGTGTGAAAAATATATACATATAATTAAATAAATGGAGTAGTGTCTACCATTTATCTGTTGGAAGATAAGGCGAACGTAATCGTAGAGAACATTTGAAGCGAATTCGACGGAGACTACTCGCCAGGCTAACTTGAGTTGGTATTTTATTCGAGATTTTATATACTTTATCGACGTATATAATTCGAGGTAGGTGGGATTGTGTTTATTTGATATAATTTTTTTTATCATGTTATGTATATATATATATATATATATCTATGTGTGTGTGTGTGTGCAAGAGATAAAAAACCTATTCTATGAATTGATTCTTGATTATGCATGTGAAATTCTGGAACTTTCACACTGAAATGAGTATACTGTTTTCTCATAAAACTCATACTTAGAGATCGATTTAATTTATGAAAATTTTATATGTTAAATTAGACATATAGAAGAGTTTTCTGTAAAAATTTCATAATTTTTAAATTTAAATGAATTTATTAAAAATAGTCAAACTTGACTGATTGGTTGGGATTTCTATACTTAGATCAGCACACTGTTTTTATATGAAATTCATACTTAGAGGCCGAATTAATTTTTGATATTTTTATATATGGGAGTACATATCCAAAATAGTATCCAGTAAAAATTTTATTTTTTTTAGTTAAAATAGATTTTATAAAAATCGTGAAGTTTGACTGTTTGTTTTAATTTGCTGTGCTGATAGGAGGTTGATTTTTGGTATAAAAATGATACCTAGAGATTAAATTAATTTCTAAAAATTTTATATATGAAACTAGACATGTTAGAGATTCTACAGTATATTTTATAAATTTTTGAGCAATATTTTGTTTTATAAAAATATTGAAACCTGGCTATGTGGTTTCCATTGCTGTACTGACAACAATCAGATATTTGGTATAAAAGGTATAGATAAAAGTTGATATAATTTTTGAAATTTTATATGTTAAATTAGATATAAATGAGCTTTTGTAAAAGTTTCAAAATTTTTGGATTTAAAATGTATTTTATAAAAATCATGAAAATGAGCTATTCTGTATGGTTCTAACAGAACTACCCATTTAGTATTTTTAAAATGTATATGTCTTTATGAATAAATTTTAAATCTTGTTTTTATGAAACTGGACTTAATTACAAGTATTTTAGGCTTTTGAATTAGTGTAAAATATTTCATTTTCTATTTTTTATGAATTATCAAACTTTATGTCTTGAATCTTTCATTGTCATGACATGCTTGATATAAAATTTTATTTACCAAGCTAGCTGCATATGTATATTCCTGAATATGGTTGCATGATATTTATTTGATAAATTTTGTATGAGAATTTTTTATGAAAGGGCAACATGAAACTTAGGCCCGAAACACATTCACACTTCATAAAACTTATAAAGTAAAGGGAAGAAGAACACAAAAATCAAATTAGGGAGAACTTTTGCGTATGTTGTGCTGTTAATAAAAGGAATTACTTGAGATTTGATTTTTGGGTTTGGGGTCATTAAGGGTACTAGAAAGAGTGGGTTCTAGAGCCCAAGGGTTGAAAGCCCCAAAACCTGCGCAGGGTGGTTAGCATAACCAGTAGGCTAGAAACCTACGAAATATATATACGACTTATCATAGCGTATATTTAGTACCAGGACTGTGGGACCGGTTTGCCTACTAAGGCAAATGAGTACATTTGGGACTGCGGGACCAAATGTACCCCATGATTGAGGTTTGGGGATGTGATGAGTACATTTGGGACTGCAGGACCAATTGCACCCCATGACTGAGATATGGGGATGTGATGAGTACATCTAGGACTGCGGGACTAGTTGTACTCCACGGCTTAGGCCTGGAGATTTATTTTGGGTTTAGTTCTGAGGTCACAGACTAAACTTGCAGAGTACCTGACCCATAGTATGATATTGGTGTGTGGTGATATGAATGAAGTGATATGATTTATTTTTAGCATGAGACTGCGGGATCATGGCTAAGTAACTTTATAATTTGAATGTAATGATTAAATATGGCTATTTTGAAAATCTTAAGATTTTAACTTCTTTTCTTATTAATTAGTGTTAAAAAGCATTGCATGATTAAGAAATTGTATTTTATAAACACTCTCTGAGCACACGTGGAATTTAGTGCTCACTCATACTACAGTTGGTAATGCAGGGGTTGATACTTGTGATAGACCAGTGGGTTAGCTAGCCATCTTGGGTTGTGATAGCTGGATGATTTGTTTTATTTTGCATTCCAAAATTTACATTATAATGTAATGGAGTTTTGAGTTGGCCCATATTTGTGGCATGGTTTTGTAGCCCATTTTGAGGGCATTTTAAAGTTATTTTGAGTATTCAAGAAATTGAATAATATTTACTTTAATTAGTTTCTGCTCTGATATGGTACATTTTTCATGGTTTGATATTTATTTTTGGGTTTTGTTCCCACGTGCCTGGTTGTGAATTTCGAGACATGACGGAGTGTTAGGGGGGGGAAGTGTAAAGGGGTTAGGTGTAAAGAGGTCTAGGACTAGGGTTAAAAAAATTAAATTGAAAAGGAGAAGAATTTTTTTTAATTTTTTTGTTTTTAAATGTGTTTTATTTTTTTTAAATTTATTTTTTTAAATTGAAAAGGAGAAGGGTTGCTGGAAGAATGGCCCTTTTTTTTCCCGAGACAAAAAGGGTGTGTTGGGCGCATGGTTTTTTTTTTTTTTTTAGGCAAAAATTCCGATCCGATGAGTTTTTCAGTTGATGTATTTTTTGGACTACTGATGTAAACTAATCCTTTATTTTGGAACGAATTTTAACAATTTTTTAAAAAGTTTAACTTTCTTAGAGTTAAAGAAAAGTACAAATTTTTAGATTTTTTTTAAAATTTTTTGAGTTTTTTGAACTATAAATGCCTCCTTATATATCAAGTTATATTTTTATGCATTTTTAATTTTTTTACTTCAAGCTATTTTTTATATCTTTTTAATTTTTTTACTTACAATTTCAATTTTAATATGTTTAATACTTGCATTTTAATTTAATACTTACACTTTTACACTATTGGATTCACTGAAAATTTTAAATTTAAGATCTTTTCAACATTTGAATTTGTTCAATAATCGGGATTATTCTTATACCTTTTTAATTTTATTTTTATTTGTTCAATAATCGGGATTATTAATTAACTGTATAATAACTAATAATTAATTTTAAATACATATACTTTTACACTATTAATTTTAAATAATTTGAATTGGTATATTTTAACTGTTTTTAATGGTCATGATTAATTTTTTTCCTCCCACTTTAGTTGTCTTTTCCATCACTTTACAAAAAAATACACTCTTATTTTCTCTCCAACATACCAACACCAACACCATTAGAAAACTGATTTTTTTTTAAAAACATACAAATTAGAATAATAAATTTATTATATAATAAATAATAATTAATTTTAAATAATTTAAATTTTTATATTTTTAACTGTTGAATTTATTTATTGGTCAGAATTATTTTTTCCTCTTCACTTTAATTATTTTTCGGTCACTTGACAGATTCTAATTAAAGAAGTGTTTGGTTAGTTAAAGTTTGATTAAAAGATACGGTAAAAATAAAAAGTTTTGATATAAAGATTTTATTAAAAAAGAAAAAAAAGTTAAAAATTGATAATTTTTAATTAAATTTTATCAATCAAACAGGCCATAAATAATAAAATAAGTACAAATAATAAATAAGAATTTTTTTGGTAAGTAAAAGAAGAATAATTAATTTTAAATACTTTCACTTTTATACTATTTGTGTTATCTCTCTGTAGTAATGAAAAAAATTCAGTGCGAGTGTGTGGTTGGAGAAAAAAATAATAATAGCATAAAAATTTTAATGAAAAACAATAATAGTAAAAATTGATAATTTTGATAAATTAAATATTCGAAATCTATTTGAATTTTAAAATAACAGTTTTTCTCTCCAACATACCAACACCAACACCGTTCGAAAACTAATTTTTTTTAAATACATACAAATTAGAATAATTAATTTATTATATAATAAATAATAATTAATTTTAAATAATTTAAATTTTTATATTTTAACTGGTGAATTTATTTATTGGTCAGAATTATTTTTCCTCTCCACTTTAATTATTTTTTGGTCACTTGACAGATTTTAATTAAAGGAGTGTTTGGTTAGTTAAAGTTTGATTAAAAGATACGGTAAAAATAAAAAGATTTGATATAAAGATTTTATTAAAAAAAAAAAAAATTAAAAATTGATAATTTTTAATTAATTTTTATCAATCAAACAGGCCATAAATAATAAAATAAGTACAAAAATAAATAAGAATTTTTTTGGTAAGTAAAATAAGAATAATTAATTTTAAATACTTTCACTTTTATACTATTTGTGTTATCTCTCTGTAGTAATGAAAAAAATCCAGTGCGAGTGTGTGATTGGAGAAAAAAACAATAATAGCACAAAAATTTTAATGAAAAACAATAATAGTAAAAATTGATAATTTTGATAAATTAAATATTCGAAATCTATTTGAATTTTATAAATAACAGTTTTTCTCTCCAACATACCAACACCAACACCAACACCATTAGAAAACTATTTTTTTTTAAATACATACAAATTAGAATAATTAATGTATTATATAATAAATAATAATTAATATTAAATAATTTAAATTTTTATATTTTTAACTGCCAAATTTATTTATTGGTCAGAATTATTTTTTCCTCTCTACTTTAATTATTTTCGGTCACTTGACAGATTTTAATTAAAGGAGTGTTTGGTTAGTTAAAGTTTGATTAAAAGATACGGTAAAAATAAAAAGATTTGATATAAAGATTTTTAAAAAAGTTAAAAATTGATAATTTTTAATTAATTTTTATCAATCAAACAGGCCATAAATAATAAAATAAGTACAAATAAATAAATAAGAATTTTTTTGGTAAGTAAAATAAGAATAATTAATTTTAAATACTTTCACTTTTATACTATTCGTATTATCTCTATGTAATAATGAAAAAAATTCAGGGCGAGTGTGTGATTGGGGTAAAAAACAATAATAGCACAAAAATTTTAATGAAAAACAATAATAGTAAAAATTGATAATTTTGATAAATTAAATATTCGAAATCTATTTGAATTTTATAAATAACAGTTTTTCTCTCCAACATACCAACACCAACCATTAGAAAACTAATTTTTTTTAAATACATACAAATTAGAATAATTAATGTATTATAATAAATAATAATTAATTTTAAATAATTTAAATTTTTATTTTTAACTGCCGAATTTATTTATTGGTCAGAATTATTTTTTCCTCTCCACTTTAATTATTTTTCGGTCACTTGACAGATTTTAATTAAAGGAGTGTTTGGTTAGTTAAAGTTTGATTAAAAGATACGGTAGAAATAAAAAGATTTGATATAAAGATTTTATTAAAAAAGAAAAAAAAGTTAAAAATTGATAATTTTTAATTAATTTTTATCAATCAAACTGGCCATAAATAATAAAATAAGTACAAATAAATAAATAAGAATTTTTTTGGTAAGTAAAATAAGAATAATTAATTTTAAATACTTTCACTTTATACTATTTGTATTATCTCTCTGTAATAATGAAAAAAATTCAGGGCGAGTGTGTGATTGGGGCAAAAAACAATAATAGCACAAAAATTTTAATGAAAAACAATAATAGTAAAAATTGATAATTTTGATAAATTAAATATTCGAAATCTATTTGAATTTTATAAATAACAGTTTACTATATTTTATATTATTTATTTTTTCATCATATATTTTACGCTCTCTCAATTTTCAAGTGGTAAAATATTTTAAAAAACATACTAATTAAGTAGCAACACCGAATGAACTTCATTAACAATATACCAACACCATTAAAAAACTAATTTTGTTAAATACATACAGATTAGAATAATTAATTTATTATATAAATAATAATTAATTTTAAATAATTTATATTTTTAACTGCATAATTTTTTATTGGTCAGAATTATTTTTTCCTCTCCACTCTAATATTTTTCGGTCACTTTACATAAAAATATACTCTTATTTTTCTCTCTATTTAAGATTTTTTTATATATGTTTTAAAATATTTTTTTATGAATGAATATTAAACAAATGTAACTAAGTTTTAAAAAATAATATTTAAAATTTAATTTGATTGTACTTAAATTAAAATTTAAATATTAAAATAATATTTCATTTGATTTATTTTGTTGATTTGATAATTGTGTAAGTGGCGTGGGGGGGGGGAGAGATAGATGCGCGCAGAATGACATTCTTTCTTTTCCCGAGACAAGAGGGGGTGCATGCAAAAAAAATATTGATGCATTAAAAATTTATTTTCATTACAATTTTAACATTTAAGTTATCTACAAGTCAATTGTGTTTTCGTGCCATTGGCACGAATAATGCCTAGTTACTTGTTT